>CM060350.1:14382478-14454978 GCA_030674155.1 Stramonita haemastoma | reverse complement strand
ACATAAGAAGTGTCACACACACACACACACACACACAAAACACACACACACACACACACACACACACACACACACTTCACATCTGGCACATCCTTTTAGATGGTATATATTGTGATACAGAGCATCAAACTGGTCCCAGCAGGTCTTCTTGAGAAGACAGCATTCTTCTTGTAAGGAGAGTGGAATTTGTATTTTGATGGAACTTTCATTGTTCATTGGCCCCTTTCAGCTGTGCCATTTGCCCATTTGTTTCCCCAAAGAACACAATGGGATGGGACCGACAAAATTGTACACAGGTACAGCACATGGATAAAAAATGAATTAGGTGAACAATTTTGGTCACAACCTCACCTCTCAAACTAATATTAAAAGACTGCAAAGATTGTAAAACAGACTTGGATTCAGCACAGAATGATACTTGTAAACATGCAAATGGAAAATTCAGCAGGTGGTTTAAAACCATCACAATTGCAACAAGTTCAGCTGAAAAAATAGCAAAGTTTTTTTTCCCCAGTGAAATAAGACCTTTCAATTGTCAGAACTTGAATTACAAATCCAGCACCTGCAACGTTATTATCAGGCACAGAACTGTCTGTGTAGACTTTCAAATGATTATTATAGTTTTCATGACTGAGATCTAACAAAAGCTGATACAACAGGACCATCATCTTTTCTAAGGTAAATATATATATATATATATATATATATATATATATATATATATATTTTATATATATATATATATATATATATAACATTTTGCAGAGTTAAGCTCCCAAGTAGGAATAGTACTAAATGATAATAGAAGAGCAATATTTTTGAGATTCACAACCGATTTTTCGAAACAGATCAGATGTAAAACTTCCTATTGGGTTAAAGAACTAAATTCTTTTGCTTTTTTAGGATAATGGGAATTAGCTTTTAGTTCTAGTTCCAGCATACAAAAATTTTCATTTGAATGACTTCTTAATATGTATGTAGCTGCTGCAAGCTTTATTTGTGAATCAAACGGCAATACTCCAATTTCGGCATATACATTTAGAACTGTAGTATGAACTGGCACACCAACTACAAGTTTGTAGGCTTTACTATCTATGCTTTGGGTTTTTTTCAATATGTAGTTTGGAGCAGAAATGAAAACCTCTTGCTAATATGTTTGTTTTGAATGAAGTAATGACGTTTCTAGGTGCAACAGTGTAGAATATCATAACCCCAAGGCTGCCTACTTACAATCTTCAAAAAGTTAAAATTTACTATAGCCTTTGTTAGAATATACCTGTATGATAATTCCATGTCAGTTTAGATGTAAGATACACCCCAACTTGTGTATATTCAATTATACAACCATTTAAAGTAAAAACTGGAAAAGTTCTGGATTATATCCGGAATTAAAAGAGTATCATAATAAATGAGTTTTTTTCCCATGAAAGAGATCATCCATTTTCAGACATATAAGCATTAATCTTATCAAGTTCTGTTTGATACAGCTTTTTGATATGGTTTATAGACCTAGGAGGAGTGCTCATTTTAGAGTTACTTTTATCCACAAGTAGATATCTACATACTGCACAGAAACATTTGGAGATAATGACTTGAAAAGATCGTAGGTCAGAATATCAAACATCATAGGGGCTATAACAGATCCTTGTGGGATTCCCATATGAAGAGACCTTAAGTTAGAATACGTGTTTCCTACCTTTGTTTGAATGGACCTATCACTTAAAAATGCTTTAACATAATTATCCATGCAACCTGAAAGCCCAATCAATGTCAGTTTATATAATAATTTTTCATGCCAGACTTGATCATACGCTTTTTTTTTATTACATCAAAGAAAGTTATTAGTACATTTTGTCTTGTAGCAAACTGGGTTTTTTTTTATATTTGGGTCGTTATTTTAATTAGATGATCTACAGTTGACCTGCCTTTCCTGCGTGCTTGAGAGATAGGTATTATGTTATGCTTTTCACAGTAATGATTAAATCTTTTTAGAATTATATGTGCCATTAATTTTCCTAAGTATGATGTTCATGGGATGGGCCTGTACCTACTTTTGTCTGATTTTGGTTTACCCTGTTTAAAACTGGTACAATATTTGACTGTTTCCACAAAGATTGCAAAATTCAACTCAGGCAACAATTATGAAAGTACCTTTGTAAAAAATATTAGGAAGTTATTTGGAAGATGTCTAATCATTTCATTAGATCCTGGCCTCATCTGGGCGGGTCCAGGTGGCCGATAGGGGGTGGATGGGGGGCAGCTGGCAAAGCCCTCAGGACCAAGTGACAATGTTCCCCTCAGGACAGGGCATGACAACAGGTGGCTCTGTTGTCTCCACAAAATATCCCATATGACCTACAACGGGCACATCACATCAAGAGCAGTAAAAGCTCTTCCCCCTAGGCTCCCAGGGTAACAGGAGATAAGGGTGGGGCAGAAACCTAGAAGGATGAAGTCAGCAGCCATAGACACCCTCTAACAAGTCATGGTACCATGCAACAAAAAAAACAACGCATGAAGACACATCATATATTAATAATAATAATAATAATAATAATAATAATAATACTAATACTAATACTAATACTAATAATACTACTACTACTAATAATAATAATAATACATGTAATTCATATAGTGTTATATTAGTGAAAGTAATGGCGCTACCCTCTAACCTGTCCTGTGGAGTTAGGGGACAGTGGAGGAGAGCAACTAGCCAACACATCAAAAGGCAAAGCCTCATCATTATGCAGTGGAATGCAGAGGGAGTCTTTAATAAGAAGACTGAACTAAAAAAAAAACCGCTGCAAGACAAGAATGTGAGCGTATGTTGCATACAAGAAACACATCTAAAGAGTAAGCCCTTCAAGATCCTGTGGTTACTCCCTCTTCAAACAAAACCAATAAGACAGAACAAAGGAAGGCATTCTGATACTTGTTAGAAACAACATCAAAACAAGTGAGACTACTGTGTACATGGAATGAGAAGTGTACCAGAAGACAGAGATCAAGGATAGTTCAGCAGAACTTAGTATCCTGGACTACTACAACCCTAGCAACAAACCAGTCTCACACAAAACAATTTCAACAGAGGAATCCTGCTTTATAGTACTGGGAGACTTCAATAGCCACTCACAGAGCTGGGGATATGACCATATAGATAGTTGAGGAGAAGAGATTGAGAACTGGCAAGATGAGAATCATTTTCTCTTGGCCCACATGACACACCAACCTTTTTCTCCAGAAGATGGCACACTATCACTACTCCAGACTTTGCCTTTTACATGGAGGACCTGTATGGAAATGCAACAAGGGAAGTTGGAGAGCAGCTAGGTGGTATTGATCACAGACCAGTTTTCCTTACTATTGAGAGAGAGACTAAGAGCAGAGGTAGTCCACCCCAGATAGAACTACAAAAGGCAAACTGCAGCCTCTTCTGGCATAGATCCAATATACTAGTACAAAACACGCGTGTATAGGGCAGAGAGCTAAATAGACAATATCACAGAATTTAACCAATGCATTTTGACTGCTGCCAAAGAAGCAATACCACGTGGTGCTTGGTGAAACTACAAGCCCTACTGGACAAAAGCACTATGATAAGCTTGAAGAGACATGATTGGAGGCAGAAGAGAACTCCAGCCAAGACAGCCACAACAATTTTCAAGAAGCAAAAGCCAAATACCTGAAAGCAAAACTCCAAGCTATCTGTGCAAGCTGGAGAGAAAAAACTGCATCTCTCAACTTTGAGAAAGATGGAGCCAAGCTTTGGAAACTCACAAGACAGCTAAGCGATGAGGACACCTAAGAACCTAAAATAGCATTGGAAGAGAATGGCAAAGTCCTGACAGGGAAGCAGGCTGCAGACCACCTTGCCCATACTATGCCAAAAAAAGTTATATCCAAATTGATGCTGGAGAGCACAGGGAAGCATGTAGGGAAGAGAGAGGAAGACATACCCAGAACCAAGACCAGGGCTAATGACAAATTCTATAACCAAACAAGAATGGTGGATCACCTTGAAAAAAACTGAAACTCAGAAAGCCACCTGGGCCAGATGGTATAACCGATGAGATGCTAATTCATCTTGGCAGAGCAGCAGAGGACAAACTCCTCTATATCTTCAACCTCAGCTGGCAGAAAAGAACCCTACCTCAAGTGTGCAAAGAAGCAACCATGATCCCTATATACAAGAAGGGCAAAGACAGGAAGAAAGCATCAAGCTACCAACCAATCAGCCTCACCAGTTGCATTGCCAAAACCATGGAGAGGATAGTCAATGCCAGGTTACTCTGCCACCTGGAGACTGACAACATCCTGACCTTCAGCAATTCTGGAGCACTGAAGATCAAGCCACATATCTATCACAAGAGATAGAAGATGCCTTTCAGAAGCAGAAGCTTGTCTTTGCTGCCTGGATATACTTGCAGAAGGCTTTCTACTGAGTATGGACAGATGGTCTACTGGCAAAGACACAAAAAAATAGAATCAAAGGCAACATGCTCTCCTGGATCAAGTCTTTCCTATTCAATCCACGAGCAAGGGTGACTTTTAACAGTCACTATAGCAAAAAAGAAAAAAAGCTGATCAGACACAGAGTTCCACAGGGAGGCGTAGTCTGCCCCACTCTTTTCTTGATTTTCATCCATGACCTGCTGCCTGAACTACCGAGAGGAGTCAAAGCTGAGGAGTCAAAACTGCCCTGTACGCTGATGACCTTGTGATGTGGAGCACCAAAGAATATGCTACCACAGCAGCTACCATAGCAGTGTATGACCTCAGATGGCACTTGACAAGCCTGCAGCCTGGGCTGAGGATTGATGTGTGAAGATCAATGAAGATAAATCATTCACAACCTAGTTAACCCTCTCACCAAAACATAAACCACAATCTGTCAAACATAAGGCACAAGAATGACAATGAGGGAACCTTCTTTCGTGTCACATTTGACAAATGCCTGACATGAACTGATGAAGACCTCGCATAAAAAAAAGCTGAAGGAAAGGCAAGACAGAAATTGGCAATTCTGCGAGAGCTAATGGGAACCAACTGGGGAGCCAAAGAGAGAATTCTCAAGACAGTATATACAGGAACTGTAAGGCCCCACTTGGAATACGCTGCTCCAGCTTGAGCAACAACAGCAGAATCCCACCAAAAAACCCTGGATAAAGTACAGATTCAAGCTCTGCAACTCATCTCAGGGGCTAGGAGATCTACCCCCATCAAAACTATGGAACTCTTTCTCCACTTATACTGATGTGCTAGGCCTACAATAAAATTCCTCACCAAGCCACCTGACAGTTCTAGGCCTAGTCTGACAGTCAACAAATATCAAAAGTGTGGCTCAAAGGTCCAATGCTGGAAAAAGGAAAACAAGACAAAGGACTTAAAGAAAAAAGATCATGACCATAAAATACATAATGAGTAAGATGGCAACCTGAAATCCTACAAGAAAAAAACGTCATGAACAGAATCAGAATCTTCCACTCTAGTCACATTGCATAACTGTCTTGTCATGCATTCAAAGCAGAAGACTTGGTTCAGCATATGGCTATGAGGGAATGTCTGCAAGAGTACAGAAGATAGACGAGATAGAGTCAACACTAGAGTCAGTTGTCCCCGAATTTCACCAGTCAATTGACTCCATAGTCATTTACTGTGGAGTTCATGAAGTAAAACAGAAAGATGCCATAATTTTGTAAAGTTATGGTCAGAAGAGCTGCAAAGAGGTAATAAATGTATATTTTATCACAATTACAAAAACGTTTTAAAAGGGAAAAGTAAATTAGTCAGTTGCCATATAACAATGTGATTTCATTGTTTAGATTCAGGTGTATCAACCATTCTTTGCTGATTGAAACAGGAGAGTCAAGGCATTCCGCAGGAAAATCATTTCTGTAAACAATGTAAAACAAAAACGATAGTAGATGCTTCACTTCATATTGGAATGTCCAAAATTTTCTGAGCTTGGAATATCCTACCTCATGAATATTTGTATCCAAGATCCATGTTCACATTTTGTAATTTATTCTCTTCTGATAAAAAATACGTTATTAAAACCTAGCATTTTCATATCTAACAGTAAAGTTGCATATCACTAATGAAAAGACTGACTACGTTTTTATTTCTGTAAAATTCTGTGTATTAACATATTCTGTTAATGCAAACTATATATCTTAGAGTTGAGTTTGTTTTCTGAAATCTTCCATGCCCTGAGAGGGGTCAAAGGCAAATCAAACTTTGCATCTTGACTGCAACTGGTAGGAACTTTACTCCCTGTGTCAAACATGTTGCTTGCAAATATCCATCATGCAAGATTGTTGTTAGCAGCTCCTGTACATCACTGACCATGGAAGTGCAGAGAAATCTGTACAATGCTCTCCTGGGTGCCGAACTGGTCAACACCAAGAAGCCTCCTTTTTGTCCATGGAAATCTGCCCACTAACAAGCAGTTTATGAAGGACAATTTTCATCCAGCTATGAGAGGCACCAGCGTGCTTGCTGGAAACCTTGGTAGGCATATCAGCGACCTTTTCTGGGACACTCCAAAAAGAAAAAAATAGATCCAGATCCTCCTTCTGACTCCTGTTCTTACAGAGGAACCACCTGCCCCATCATTATGGACATACACATGCTTACAACAAATTCCATGGCATTTATCTTACTAAGTTTACTGATTGACGAACTTGTTTGTCAAGCCACAATGCCATAAGAGTATGTACCAGTGTGCACTGGTAACTCGTGCACTTAGACTTGAGAGAGAGAGAGAGAGAGAGAGAGAGAGAGAGAGTTTAGACTGCATTGGAGTTACTTCCCTTTAAGCTATTGTTTGTATGTTAGATCTAGAAAAGAAAGACTGTTAATAGCAACTTTAAAAAGCCATAATAGTTGCACATTTCATTGATAAAATTGATGAAAATCTTATCTGTGCATGGTTTATTTTGAACAACAGTGACAGTCCTTTGTTGGGTTTGATTACTACTTTTCCCTGTTGTAGGTACCAGCTTATGATGCCCTGATCTCTAGATCCTAAGACATATGACATCTTTTGACATTATGACTGTAAACTCTGTTGCTTACAAATTTGAATGAAGAGATCTGAACCTGCAACAGATTAGCATAGATCTGTGCGTGTTTGAATGGTGTTTAAATATAAATATCTCCTATCATAGACATTTTTTGCAGCCTATAAGAAATTATACTGAAGACCTTATGAAGGAAAATAATATCGATATATCAAACGTCCCAGTTTTACCAGTAGTTCCCCAGATTCCACCATGGGAACATAAATATGCAAATTTTGATATTGACTACACAGAAACAAAAAAGGACACTAATCAAAACTTACTCAAAATTGAGGTTCAAAATCCTATAAATTGTCAGTATTTAAACCACTTGAAATTATACAGGGAGGGATCTGTATTAGAATCAGGCATGTGTGGGGCTGCATTCGTTATACCCGACTTAAAAGTAAAAAGATCTTTTTATATTGGAAAAGGTTTTACAATATTTACTTCTGAATTGTTGGCAATTTTTATAGTGCTAAATTATCTTTCAAATATTTCTCTTGCGAATTACAATGTCGTTTTTTGTGTTGATTCAAAATCAGTTTTACTGGCTTTAAAACATTAGGACTGTAAACTGAGAAATGATGTTATTTTTGAAATCAAGTTCCTTGTGCATTCTCTTGTTTCTAAAGGTATTGGGAAAAAATTTTGCTGGGCACCATCACATTGCGTCTTTACTGGAAGGAATTGGCAGCTCCTCTGGCAAAACGCGGTGCTTCAGAATGTACAAGTAACAAAATGATTAATAGTATAGGTCTACATTTATCTTCATTTGAGATTATTTCAATTCTTGCAAACTCTATTTATTCAAAGTTTTTTAGATTTCACTTAAATCGTTTATGTTGCCCACGAAATATAGAAATTATAATTCATAAATTACGTCTAAATGCTTGGAAAACTAAATATTCAAAAATGTTTTCTGCATTTGTTCTGCTATCATATCAGTCCATCATATATTGTTTGATTGCCCTATGCTTATTGCCTCGTATAAAAGCAAAGGGATAGATTTAAGAAAAAAACATGGAAATATCCTAAGTGTTCTGTACAAATCTGAGTCGCATGTCCTAGTATCAGTTGCAGAAAGTATTTGCCAGTCACCAGTAGGTCAGTTACTATAAATGAAATTGTACAAACTTATCATCTTTCATTACATTCTTTATCCTTTCACCTTTCCCACACATCCCCTTTTCAGTGCATCCTTAGGCTAACGTGAATGTACCATTGTCTAGATCACCTTGTAGTGAAGGGACATTAAGCCAATGAGAAGAAGAAGACATCTTTGGTTAATGACATGTATATCTACAGATGACATTGTCGACCTTGGATGACATTCTTCCTTTCTCTGTCATAAAGTATTTTGTCTAGTTGGTCTTTTAGTGGTTAATAATTGAAAGTTGTCACTTAATGCCATTAACAGTATGACTATTTAGACGTATCAACTGCTGTTAGCTTCCAGCCATATAGCTGTTGTTTAAAAAGCAATTTCAAAGCTTGAATTGTCTTTTTTTATTTTGATATAAGATATGCTTAGTTTGGTTATGCAGACAAAAAGATAATCACCATTGAAGCTGCATGAGAAAACAAAAAATGTCCTCCATTTTGGACCAAATTGGCCGATTTGGTTGCAGCTTTGTGGTGCTGTCTTTGTGATCTGCCCAATATGCAAATATAGAAGGATGTGTGCTTAAGAGAGCAGAGTCATCAGAGAGGAGTCCTCAGAGAGCCTCATTGTCAGCTGGTCAGTAAGAGAGTACAAGATGAAATAAAAAGAAGATTCCTAGCGACTATCTTCCCTGAGTCTCCTGTTGCCTGGTTGATGTGCATTGTTCCAGGCTTTCCCTACCCTGCCTTTATCCTTGCTACTCAGACCATCACAAGTATATCACAAGTCACTGAGAAACTCGACTTGCATAGTAGAAGTTTTGCTGGAATCCCTGAAGCATCTTACTCATAGTCACTTGAAGGTGTTTATATAGATAGTACCCATTTTACTATTTTTCTGAGACTTTTGTTTGTGTGCATTTTTTCTTTTTTTCTGAGACTTTTGTTTTTGTGCATTTTTTTGTTTTGTTTATTTACTTGTTGTTTTGTTAGTCTTTGTACATTTCCTTATTAACTTTCACAGTTCACTCTTACCTTAAGTCAGGTATTTAGACCATTTACTTAATAACTGTGTAAAGCACAGGTAACACATTTCCAATCATCTATCTATCTATCTATCTATCTATCTATCTATCTATCTATCTATCTATCTATCTATCTATCTATCTATCTATCTATCTATCTATCTATCTATCTATCTATCCCTTAGTCTGGCGACTATCTATCTATCTATCTATCTATCTATCTATCTATCTATCTATCTATCTATCTATCTATCTATCTATCTATCTTTCTATCTGTCTATCTGTCTATCTGTCTATCTCTCTCTCCCTCTATCTCTCTATCTCTCTATCTATCTCTCTATCTATCTATCTATCTATCTATCTATCTATCTATCTATCTATCTATCTATTGATCTATCTATCTATCCCTTAGTCTGGCGACTATCTATCTATCTATCTATCTATCTATCTATCTATCTATCTATCTATCTATCTGTCTATCTATCTATCTATCTATCTATCTATCTATCTATCTATCTATCTCTCTATCTATCTCTCTATCTATCTCTCTGTCTGTCTGTCTGTCTGTCTGTCTGTATGTCTGTCTGTCTGTCTGTCTGTCTGTCTGTCTATCCCTTAGCCTGGCGATGTTGGGGGCACCCCTGAAGACATGACAACCATATCCCTCTATTCCTCTCTCTGTTCTGCCTTTCTCAGAGTTTTGTTGAATTCTAGGCCTGTCCATTCCCCAATGTCCTCCCATCTCTTCCTTAGTCTGCCTCTTTTTCTTTCTCCTTGGACAGTGCCTTGCAGTATTGCTTTTGCAAGTCCTTTTGATCTTGTGACATTCCTGCACCATTTAAGTTTAGGCTTCTTTATGATTGCTAGAAGGTTTCCGAATGGGACCAATGGTTTGCTGCATTCTGTTAGGCACCTCATCGCTGCTTATGTGGTCTCTGTAGAAGATGCCAAAGAGTCTCCAGAAGCATCTCATCTCTACCGCCTGTACTCTTTTTCTCCAAATCTGCAGTCAGGGTCCATGATTCACATGCATACAGGAATATGGATATGACAAGGGAACGCATTAGTATGATCTTGGAGTTGAGTGAGATATTTTTTTTTATCTTTCGAGATGGTGTCCAGTTTTGACTGTGCTGTTATTGTCTGTGCAATCCTACATACTACCTCTGGCTTGGACCCCTTGTCTAATAAAACGGTTCCCAAGTATTTAAATATTTGAATTCTTTCCAGCTTCTGGTCATTGACCCTGATATCAGTGCTGATGCCCTTGGTGTTATTAGTCATCAGTTTGGTCTTCTCTGCGCTGATTTCCATGCCCTATGTTTTAGAGGCCTTGTTCAGGTGTTCTGTTAAGCTGACAAGCTCCTGTTCTGATCCTGCTAGTCTGTCAATGTCATCTGCAAAGCAGAGGTTTTTGATCATTCTGCCACCAATGCTGACTGATCCTTTATGGCGTTCCAGTGCATCAGCCATAATTCTCTCAAGGAAGATATTGAAAAGAGTAGGTGAGAGTAGACAGCCTTGCCTTACTCCAACTGTTGTTCGAAACCACTCTCCAATGTTGCTGTTGTAGTACACTGTACTGGTGGTCTTGTTGTACAGCTCTTTGATTACTTTGATCAGGTTTGCATTGATGCTGTACAAGTTCATGGTTGCCCACAAAGCTGCATGCCACACTCTGTCAAATGCCTTTTTAAAATCGATAAATATATGGTAGAGGTCTTGTTGGTGTTGAAGGTATTGCTCACAGAGTATTCTGAGGTTGAATATCTATTCAGTTGTGCTACGCCCTTCTCTGAAACCTACTTGTTCCTCAGTAATGATGGTCTCTGCTTGTGGCTTCAGTCTGTTCAATATAATCTTCAACATGACCTTGCTTGGGTGGCATATAAGGCTGATTGTGCGGTAATTCTGGAACTGCTGAACATTTTTGTTCTTGGGGAGGGTGATGATGAGTGACTGTGTATATGGTGTTGGCCATTTTCCTGTCTGCCAGATCTTGTAGCAAATTTTTTGTAAGACATTGATCATGGCTTCCCCCTCCAGCTTGAACCCACTCAGCTGGAACGTTGTCAGCCCCTGCTGACTCCCCCCTTTTCAGCGATCTGACTGCAGTTTCCATTTCTTCTTGGAGGAAAGGGTGACTGTCTGTATCTGTGCATGTGGGGATATTGAGGACTTCTGGATCTCCTGTGGTTTTGTAGTTATACAGGTCAGAGCAGTATTCTGTCCACCTATTCAGAATATCCTGGTCATCAGTGAGGCACTTCCCATTCGTGTCTTGGATTGTTGAGCTTTTCCTCTATTTTGTGCCAGTCAGATCTTTCACCAGTTGATATGCTTTCTTGCTGTTGTTTTTCTTGCTGTTTTCTTCAATATCCTGGCACTGTTTACCAATCTATTTCTCATTTGCTTCAGTCTTGGATATTCTGATTCTTTTGTCAAGTGCACTATATCCTTCTGCTCTTTCTTCTGTTTCATTATTTTTCTTAAACTCTCTCCGTTTATCACATAATTGTGGGGTGTGACCCGAGGTTTTTTGACTGGTCGATGTTTGCCAAGAAGTTTGCTTGCTGTTTCAGTAACTGCTGTGTTGAAACCATCTATCAAGGTATTTATATCAGTATCATCTGAGTATATCAGAACGAGTGCTGCGAACTTCCCACTTATCCTTACCTGAAAAATATATGCTATCTTTGAATCCTTCAGCTTATCAAGATAAGCTGTTGATACTGCTGTTGTTCTGCTTGTGAACTTTTTTTTAGATGGAGTCAGACTGTCATCATTACAAGATCATGGTCACTCCCTATGTCCACTCCTGGAAAGTATCTTAAAGTATGACTACAAAGAACCAAAAATGCAAAAACAATCACAGATAAGAATATTTCAATGGAACTGCAGATACAATTCAACCAGTTCAGACTATGTTAAACAATTCTTCTTGATCATGCAGTCCCTAAATGCATATGTTCCAAACTTCCCAAGCTTTTGAATTATTATCATCCCCCTATGTTTGAACTTGGGGAATCTGATATGAAAATTTTTACTGCTATTTATATACTTAAAGAGTTGCGATATAATGTGCTCACTCCTCCAGTTGTAAAAAACTGTACTTGCTTGTGCTGCTACCATCAAATTTAGTAAAACAGTCACATTGAATGTCATGTATGTCTACCTATCAAAAGGTCCCAACGACCAACATACAGAGTGGGTTCATCCTATACATGATCAGCAGCCAGGCAAATGGATAATAGAGGGTGATTTTAATGCCCACTCTCATTTCTGGGATAATGGCTGTACTTCTGTTACTAGTAACGGCTTTGTGGAGAATATAGTTGACAGCTCTCTCTATCTCTTGAATGATGGATCAATGTCCAGAATCCCTGATGTGTCTATGCATAAAACATCTGCAATTGATCTGACATTAGTGTCACCAGAACTTGTTCCAATTTCTTCATAGGAGACTTATAAAGACACATTAGGTCATTTCCCTATTGTACTTACAATAATGCATAGAAAGAAAGTATGATAATAAGATTTATGATCCTATCCCTTAATACAATTACGCAAAAGCAAATTGGAAGTTATTTCGCGAGATTCTTGCTCATGAGGATTTAAAATACCCAGAAAATGTCAGCATGGACACATTGTTTCCTGACTTTCAGGAAAAAGTTTTCTCAGCTGCGAATTTAGCTATGCCAAAGTTAGAAACTGTTAAGAAAGTTGTGGTAATGTCTGGTGGACAGGTGCATGCAAGAAAACTGTTTTATATTTTTAAAAAAATGTTTAAAACTCTATCTAGCAGACAAAAAGAAAAAAAATTAGTGTGAAGCAAGCAAGCATTAAGAGCTATAAGGTAATAGCAGAAGCTAAAAAGGACTATTATTTGTCATATTCCACAAGGGAGATATCAGATCATGTAATGCGGATTATTTGAATGCTCCTCTTCAATATGATGAATTTATTGAAACCTTAGATTCATTTACTTTTAACAAGACAGCAGTTGGTCCTGATGGCGTATCTTATCAAATGCTGGCCCATATGCCTTTAAAATGGAAAAGACTACTTTATTCATTTTTACAAAAGTGTTGGATAAATGGCACTCTTCCTAGTATCTGGAGGCAGTCTATAGTAGTTCCAATCCTTAAGAAAGGTAAGTTGAGGTCATCAATAGATAGTTATAGACCTATTGCTCTTACTTCACATGTGGGTAAAGTAATGGAAAAAATTATACATAAGCGTCTGTTTCATTATTGTGAAAAGAATAATGTTATCCCAACTAATCAGGCTGGCTTTCGAAAGGGGAGATGTACTTCTGATCACTTAGTTAAATTAACTCACCAGATTAAAAAACAATTTGCCAGAAGGAAAAGTGTGTTAGCCACATTCTTTGATGTGAAGAAAGCATACGATAGAGTCTGTCATGAAAAATTGTTGCATAAATTGAAGAATATTGGTATCAATGGAATGTTATATAAATATCTTCACAATTTTTTATCTAATAGATCAATCTGCACTAAATTGGGCTCAGCTTACTCATCCTATAAATCTATCAATTTAGGTATACCGCAGGGATCAGTGCTTGCTCCCATGTTGTTTTCTATTCTTGTACATGATCTCCCTAGTTGTTTGTCAACTAATACTCAAGTCGTTCAGTATGCTGATGATATCGCAATATGGATAAATACTTCAGTTAGGAAAAACACCAAAAAGAGAGTTACCAATTATGTTGAACATTTATATCAAGATGAATTAAATAAATTCTGTAGCTTTATGAAGGAAAATAAGTTAGAACTATCTGCAGAAAAAACATGTCTTGTGCTCTTTAATAATGGTGAAAATCCATCAAAATTACCAACCCTAAAATTAGAAGGAACAGTGCTTAAGTATAAACCATATGTAAAATTCTTAGGCGTAATTTTAACTAGAAAGTTGAGCTGGAAGATGCACATCGACCACTTAATAACCGAGGCTAGAAAAAGACTGAACTTTTTAAAAGTAATAAGTTTTCAGGCATGGAGTCAAGATACTAAAACACTAATACATTTGGCTCAATCTTTAGTACGCTCAAAATTAATCTATGGACAAGAAGTTTATTTTTCTGCTGCAGATTATCTGCTTAAAAAATTACAAAGTTTAGACAGTAAAGCCATAAAGATAGCACTTGGTGTTCCAACACATGCTAACACAGCTAATACCTATAAAGAAGCACATTTGTTATCTCTTTCTGATCAACGAAGATTGGCGGTATCAAAGTACGTGATTCGGAGTCTATCTATTCCAAATTCAGTAAAAGATGAAATACTTATGGATCAAGACACTGATTATCCAAAACGAGCATGCGATATTTCATTTCTGCTGCCAATTAAAAATTATACTAATTCATTAATGAAAGAAATTGGTATTGACATAGCAACGATTCCAAATTTACCGATGGTTCCCCTAATGCCTCCGTGGGAACATATTTCAGCTAGCTTTGACATTGATTACACGGATGTAAAAAAGAATGATCAAAATCTTCTCACTGTTGATGTAAAAAGCCACATTGAATGTAATTATTCCAATTATTTAAAAGTGTATACTGATGGATCTGTATTGGAATCAGGCAGAAGTGGCGCAGCATTTGTGATTCCTGCTTTAAAAGTACAAAAGTCGTTTCATTTAGGAGAACATTTTTCCATTTTTACGTCTGAATTATTTGCAATTTTTATGGCCTTGAAGTTTTTGTCTGATATGGCTCTTGATATTTGCCACATACTTTTTTGTGTTGATTCAAAAGCAGTATTGCAGGCACTAAATAATTGGCAAGGGAAAATAAGGACGGATATTATATTTGAGATTAAATTTTTGATACATTGTATTGCATGTAGAGGGATTCAGATAACTTTATGTTGGGTCCCTTCTCACTGTGGAATTTATTGGAATGAGTTGGTTGATTCATTAGCAAAACAAGGTGCCTCTGATCGTAGTATTGAAACGTTTGATTCCAATCTTGTATTGTCCTCGTATGAAATTAGTGCAAGATTGATGAATAGAATGCATTCCAAAATGAAGACATCACATTTTGAACGTATTTCATGTTCACGTAAACTAGAAATTTTAATATATAAACTGAGGTTGAATGCATGGAATACCAAATATTCTAAAAACGTGTCATGTTGCTGTTCTCAACCTCTTTCAATCCACCACTTATTGTTTGATTGCCCAATTCTTATTGACCTTTTTAAAAGGAGAGGATTAGATATTAAAAAAAGATATGCCTCTGTTCAAGAAGTTTTGTATGACTCTCAGCAGTTCATAACATCAGTTGCTGAGGTTATATATTCTTCCCCAGTAAGATCTCTTCTGTAGTTATATATATATATATATATATATATATATATATATATATATATATATATATATATATATATATATATATATATATATATATATATATATCTATATCTATATCTATATCTGAGAGAGAGAGAGAGAGAGGGGGGGGAGAGGGAGGAGAGAGAGAGAGAGAGAGAGAGAGAGAGAGAGAGAGAGAGAGAGAGAGAGAGAGAGAGAGAGAGAGAGAATGCGGGTGTGTCTATATCACCAAGTAGTGAAGGACATTAAACAAAACAAAACAAAACAAAACAAATATCAGATCACAGAGATTTTAATAAAGTTTGTACAAAAATGAAAGAAATGAAAAGTTGAATGAGATTACCAGTTTGTCCAGTAACCATAGATGCAAGTAGCAAATTCCCATCAGATTTAGAAAAAGCAAAAGCATTTGTAGCAATGTTTGCAAAAAACAGTAAATCTGATGGTTTGTTACCTAACTGGGAGAGTATAGAGAAACACAAGAGAAAAATCAGTTGTGTACAGATCCATTTCCCCAAAATGATTTATGGTTTAATTGCCATTAAGTGTTTATGAGATGAAAACAGCAATAGCTTTTCTTAAAAGTAAAAAGTAAAAAAAAAAGCTCAGTTGGTATGGACATTGTTTCTAGCGAAATGTTTAGAAATACACCAGAAAACTATGTTTTAATTTTTACATAATTTTTTTCAGAAATGTTGGGTTTCATGAAATATGCCTCGAATATAGAAAAAAAAGCCTATTTTTATTACCAATGATAAAAGCTGGCAACCCCCCAAAACCAATAAAAACAGTTATAAACCTACTGCTTTAACCTCTAATACCTGCAAAACTTTTCGAATAAATAATCTTAAACAAAATAATGCAATACTGTGAAAAATATGACATTCTCACAACTTCCAAAGAGGAATTCCAAAGAATTCCGAGGAACAATCCTGAAGAAGAAGAAGAAGAAGAAGAAGAAGAAGAAGAAGAAGAAGAAGAAGAAGAAGAAGAAGAAGAAGAAGAAGAATTCCAAAAGAGAAGAAGACTAAGAAGAAGAATTCCGAAAGAGAAGAAGACTAAGAAGAAGTATTCCTCCTCCTCCTTCTTATCCTCCTCCTCCTCTTCTTCCTTCTCCTCCTACTCCTCCTCCTCCTCCGAAGAGTTTGGAAGAAGAAAATTTCTACTTAAAAAAATCAGAAAAATAACTGAAAGAAGAAGAAGAAGAATTCCAAAGAAGAAGAATTCCTAACAAGAGGAAAAATTCCAAAGAAGAATTCGGAAGAAGAGTTGTAAAGAAAACAAAAGACAAAAAGAAGGAGAATTTTGAAGAAAAAGAATGCCAGGAAAGAAGAATTCCAAAAGGGAAGAAGATGAAGAAAAAGAAGAAGAAGGAAAAGAGGAAGAAGAGGATGAAGAAAAAATAAAAAGAAGAAGAAGAAGGAGAAGGAGAAGAAGAAGAAGAACAACAACAACAATTCCGAAGGAGGAGAATTCCAAAGAAGAAGAATTTCGAGGGAGAAAAAGAAGAAAAAGAAGAATTCTGAAGAAGAAGAAGAAAAAGAAGAAGAAGAAGACGAGGAAGAAGAATTCCAAAGAAGAAGAAGACGAAGGAGACTTTTGTCGACTTTTCCTCTGACTTTAATATCATTTAGCCCCATCTCCTAGCACTTGAACTACTCTCTATAGACGTATGCCCTTGGCTTATTCTCTGGATAATGAGTTTTATGATGGAATGAACACAGTTTGTCTGTTTTCAGAAAGTAATATCGACTGAAAGATCAACTTCTACTGGTTCTCCCCAAGGCACTGTTCTGTCTCCCATTCTTTTTACCCTTTACACTAATGATTGCACTGGCTCTGATCTAATACCTGTAATCAGATATTCTGATGACTCTGCTCTGGGAGACCTGTCTAACTCCCATGTCATGTATTCTCAACAAGTTGAAGAGTTTGCCTCCTTGTGCAAACGAAATTATCTAGATTTGAACTTAAAAGACACAAGAAATGTTAATTGATTTTCGTAAAAACCCTGAGCCTATACCAAATCTTTTCATTGATGGTGTAATGGTTGAACGCGTGCATGAGTATAAATATCTAGGTACCCTTGAGGATAAACTGAATTTTAATGCTAATACAAATGTTGTGAATAGAAAATGCCATTCTTGTATCTTTTTACTTCAGAAGCTCTATAGTCTTCAGGCAAACCTGAAAGTTTTACAGAATTTTATGGATGTTTTATCGAGTCTGTTCTTTCTTTCTCCTTTATGTGTTGGTACAGAAGCCTTTCTGTCAAAAACAGAAACCTACTGAACAGGATTGTAACCAGATGTGACAAAATTGTGGGCTGTGAGCAAATGAAACTGAATAATTTGTATGAATGCCCTGTGAGAGACAGAGCCAGAAAGATTGTAACTGATGATACTCATATGCTAGCTAAATACTTTGAACTTCTCCCATCTCGAAAGGGCTACAGAGTGCCCAAGTTTAAAACTCTGTGGCTATAAAAATGGTTTTATTCCCACCTGAATTATGCTGCTTAACAAGTGAATGATATTAAGTCTGAACTGACCAGTAGTAAGACAGTGAGGCAGACAAGACAAATTCTTTTATTCGAGGATAATAGATAAGCACTCATGTGCTTTTTTACATCCAGTCCCCGCCTTTTTCAGGGATAACATCAAGATAAAAAGATACTAAACAGTAAAACTATACGCAGTACCAAACAACATAAAGGAATAAGAACACTATATATAATAAGGTAATAAAAATGCACTCATTCAGAAGACGAAAATCAGATGTCACAATAAAATGATTTTGATTATAGATGAAAAGAGAAGCGTTAATAGATAAAGAGCAAACAAAGGAACATAATGAAATAAACAACTTAGCAACCAAGAAAAGTCCACCCAAAAATATTTAGCTACAACATTGTTACAACTCATAACAACAAAATGAACTCAAAAGGAACTAAAGATAATACAATGATTATAATGATAACAATAAGAATAATATCAACAATAGTAATAATAGTATGATAATAATACACATAAAACTCACTCCTACACGTAGGTTACACACACACACACACACACACACACACACACACACACACACACACACACACACACACACACACACACACACACACACACGCAGAGAGAGAGAGAGGAGAGAGAGAGAGAGAGGAGGGGGGGGGGGGGGGGAAGGGGAGAGAGAGAGAGAGATTCAGTGCTAAGTAAAAAAATAAATAAATAAAAGGGACTTTGAAGTGTAGGAATGGCTACCTTTTATCATTCTAAACTGCATTCAATATTAAAATGGACAAAATATTCGTTTAAGAAAAAAATTGAGATTTGATTTTATCATACAACATGTTATAATAGTTTGGTGTGTGTGTGTGTGTGTGTGTGTGTGTGTGTGTGTGTGTGTGTGTGTGTGTGTGTGTGTGTGTGTGTTAAGACTGTGTTCAATATCTTAAAAGAACAGTGTACAAATTTAATTGGTATTTGTCTTAGCATACACAATAATATGCCTATAACAATTTGGTTTACCTCTTAAAATGCCTGTGCACCTGTGTGAATGTTTTGTGTATTGTATGTGTATGTGTGCATGTATATGTGCATGTTTTTACAACTGGCTGAGGTATTGCTGACTTGTGGGTGCTTTTTATACTGTGATGGGTGGGTGCTGATGTTCAGAACCTGTGTTGTGCTATATTTATTTTATTTTTTTTACTGGTTTTTCTTCTTATATTTGGCATGTAACCCATTAGAATTTCTCTGTTTTAGAGATAATAAAGTATCTTGAATTGAATTGAAAGAAGAAGAAAAGGACGAATTCCAAAGAATCCTGCAGAAGAAGAAGAAAAAGAAGACTTCGAAGAACAAGATTACAGAAGAAGATTTTGGAAGAAGAAGAATTTCCTAAGAAGAAGAATTCTGAAGAAGAAGAAGATGAAGAATTCTGAAGAAGAAGAAGAAGAATTCTGAAGAAGAAGAAGAAGAAGAAGAAGAAGAAGAAGAAGAAGAAGAGGAAGAGGAAGAAGAAGAAGAAGAAGAAGAAGAAGAAGAATTGCCAAGAAAAGAAGAAGAAGAAGAACTGCCAAGAAGAAGAAGAAGAAGAAGAAGAAGAAGAAGAAGAAGAAGAAGAAGAAGAAGAAGAAGAAGAAGAAGAAGAAGAAGAAGAAGAATTCCCGAGAAAAAGGAGAAGAAGAATTACGAAGAAGAAAAATAATAATTGCAAGAAGAAGAAGAATTCCGAAAAAGAAAACTTCCAAAGAAGTCCAAAGAAGAAGAAGAAGAAGAGATTTTGTTTCACTGGATTCACACCTAAGGGACACAAGGAGCAGGACTGACAGTATTCCAGTAGATTGTCTCCCTTCCACTGTTAGCTTTTCAACTGGCCATCTAGACAAGTCAAATTTTTATTTCAAAATGGTACATTCTGTAAGCAATACATTTGCTTTTTTTCATCAAGACATCTGTTTTGGGTAGAAAACCCAATTAATAAGAGAGCAAAACAAAGAAACAAAAATAAATCAACAAGCAAACAAGCAAAATACAACAACAATAAACCACCTCCAAACTAGTTTACTAATACATTATTACCACAACCCATAACAATAAAAGAGACTCAAAAGGAACTGAAGAAAATATAATAATAATAATAATAATGATGATGATGATGATGATGATGATGATGATGATGATGATGATGATGATAATGATAATGATGATGATGATGATGATGATGATGATGATGATGATGATGATGATGATAATAATAATAATAATAATGATAATGATAATGATAATGATAATAATAATAATAATAATAATAATAATAATAATAATAATAATAACAATAATAATAATAATGATAATGATGATGATGATGTTTATGGACAACAGTGTGTGTGTGTGTGTGTGTGTGTGTGTGTGTGTGTGTGTGTGTGTGTGTGTGTGTGTGTGTGTGTGTGTGTGTGTGTGTGTGTGTGTGTGTGTGTGTGTGTGTGTGTGTGTTATTTTGTATTTCATTGTTATTTATAAATTATAGTTTTTTTATTTTCAAGGATAATTCAATAACCCCATTGTGTGCATTTTACAACCACTCCTTGTGTGTATGCTGTTTTGTAAACTTTATCAGTTGTTCCCGCCTGTGCACAATGGCCTACTCTTTCAAAAAGCAGAACAGTTTTATGATGTGCACAAGACATTGTGTATGGGCTTGCACACAGAGGTTTACAGTCTCATCTGAAGGACTTTTGGTGGTAGTGGCGTGGACACTGATGTAAACTCCAGGGGAAAGTATCCCCTTGAAAATTATTTATCTATTTATTCTTTTGTATCGGGATACTGGAATGAACACTCCTGCTTCCAGTCCTTGTGTGTATGCAGTTTTGTAAATCTTGTCATCTGCTCTAACTGGCACTCAATGGCCTACTCTTAGGAAAAGCAGAACAGGTTTTAACTCTGTTCAGTGCATTATTTTTTATATTTATTTATTCTTTTATATTGAGGATAATGGAATAAGCACCTGTGTGTATGCAGTTTTGTCATTCTTGTAATCTGTTCCCACTGGCACACAATGGCCTACTCTTACGAAAAGCAAAACATGATTTAATGTGTGGACAAGATGTTCTGCATGTGTTTGCATGGGCCCTGGTTTACAGTCTCATCCAAAAGACTTCTGGGGAGAGTGGAGTCAGCACTAATGTTAACTCTAGGGAAAAAAATCCCCTCCAACAGGAATTAACCTGGGTTGTCAAATTTAATTGCCAACCCAATATTTTGACCACAAAGCTATCCTGTCCCCCCTGTGTGTGTGTGTGGGGGGGGGGGGGGGGGGGGGTGCAGGCCCTGTGTGTGTAAGTGGCTGTGAGCATATCATGAGTGTGTTGCAGTGTGTTTTGGTCACTGTTTGAATAACCTGGAGGGGGGGGGGGGTTGGGTCTAAAACTGCAAAAATAATGTTGTTATCCCCATCATCATCATGATGGCAGCAGCGTGAGTTAGACTAAGATTTGCAGCAGCAGCAGTAGCTTAGTAGCAGTAGTAGTAGCAGTACAAGTCACACTTTTAATAGCGCTTTTAAATGACTGTATTTTAGTCATTTTATAGATAAGTGGGGCAGGATAGCTCAGTGGTCAGAGCACTGGCTTTCCCCCAGTCAAGTTAAGCAGCATGGAGCTGGTTACCAGTTATATTGGGTGACTGTTTACATGCCTTGGCCTCAGTAAAGTCCCCCCCCAGTTGTAAATGGGTACCTGCCCTCTTTAGGGTCAGGGAAGGTAAAGCAGCCAGGGAGATAGGCACCACCCTCAATATGCTGGCCCCTAGAGAAGCTGAGGTTTCCCAAATCTTGTTCCCCTCCCCCCTAAGAAGGCTAGGTTATGGGTCACCTTTACATTTTTATAGATTGTGACTGTATTTTATATTAGTCATTTTATAGGTGTACATTAAATGTTTGTGTATTAAGATGACTATATCTAAGTCATTTTATGTGTGTGCATTATAGGTCAGTGTTTTTAGATGTATGTATTTCAGCCATTTTTTCTATGTTGATTATATGCCAGTCTTTTTTTTAATAACTGTATTTCAGCCATTTTATCTGAGCAGATTACATGTTGGCGTTTTATGATGACTGTTGTTTAGCCATTTTATGTGTAGGGATTACATGTCTGCACTTGGTCATTTTATAGATACATGACTGTATTTTTAAAAACATATTTTTTATTTTATTTTATACCACTTTATGTCATAGCAAATTTATTTGTGTGAAATTCGAGCACCTTGCCACAAGTGCAGGGCCTACCAATTATTTTTTTTCTTTTATACAACCCTGAGCCGACCTGGGAACTCCAATTCCCCTATTTTTTCCCCAGGGATGGTGTCTAAATACATACCTGTGTGCATGCTGGGTTAAAAAAAATTTTTTTTGTCATCTTACCTACCAGCACACAATGGCCTACTGTTTGAAAAGGTGGAAAAGGGTGTTTTTTTGGTTTTTTTTTACACCTGCCCAAGATGTTCTGGGTGTGTTTGCACATTGGCCTTGGTTTCATCCAAGGGACTTTATTGTATTTAAGTCATTTTATACTGTAGATTAAATTGTGTATTCAGATGACTGTACTGTCAGTTAATCTGTATGGGTTATGCATCAGTTTTTTTTAAGATGACTTTATTTAGCCATTTTATCTGTGTGGATTACATGTCTGTGTTTTTAGATGGCTGCATTAAAGTAATTGTGTTTGTGTGGATTAAATGTTGCTGTTTTCAGTTAACTGGTTGAAATCATTTTATCTGTGTGATTGACATGCTGGTATCTTTAGACAGTTTTATTTTAATCATTTTATTGGTGTGGGTTATAGGCCAATGTTTTAGATGACTTTATTTTAGTCATTTTATCTGTGTGTATTGCATGTTTGTGTTTTTAGATGGCTTTATTTTAGTCATTTTATCTGTGTGTATTGCACGTTTGTGTTTTTAGATGGCTTTATTTTAGTAATTTTATATCTATTTATTGCATGTTTGTGTTTTTAGATGGCTTTATTTTAGTCATTTTATCTGTGTGTATTGCACGTTTGTGTTTTTAGATGGCTTTATTTTAGTAATTTTATCTCTATTTATTGCATATTTGTGTTTTTAAATGGCTTTATTTTAGTCATTTTATCTGTGTGTATTGCATGTTTGTGTTTTTAGATGGCTTTATTTTAGTCATTTTATGTATGTGTATTGCATGTTTCTGTTTTTAGATAGCATTCTTTTAGTCATTTTATCTGTGTGTATTGCATGTTTGTGTTTTTAGATGGCTTTATTTTAGTCATTTTATCTGTGTGTATTGCATGTTTGTGTTTTTAGATGGCTTTATTTTAGTAATTTTATCTGTGTGTATTGCATGTTTGTGTTTTTAGATGACTTTATTTGTGACGCTCCACCACATAAGGAGTCGCTTTGCACCAGAGGTCAATTTTAGTTATTGACAAGTTAATAATCTGCAATAAAAAGGCTATTCAATACAAAAAACAGATTGAAAATCGGACAATTTTGTGAAAAGTTATTACAAATTGGAATGATAGACTGCAGGATGTGACAAAATGAGAAACAGGCAAGTTTATGTTTGTAACAGGTTGTCAGAATGAGGGCTTGGGTACTTTCAAAACACCTTTAACAGCAAAAGGATTAAAAATTATACCTTGATATTTCATTACAAGGTAGAATAATGGATATGGTTTAATAATCAATCAAAATCTCAAAGTGGACAACTTGACCCCCATTTGCCTTTAATGGCTCCTAGCGCAAAATTGGGTTATGTGATAAGCGACTCATTTCGTGGTGGAGCATCACATTTTAGTAATTATATCTGTGTGTATTGCATGTTTGTATTTTCAGATGGCTTTATTTTAGTCATTTCATCTGTGTGTAATGCATGTTTGTGTTTTTAGATGACTTTATTTTAGTCATTTTATCCGTGTGTATTGCATGTTTGTGTTTTTAGATGACTTTATTTTTGTCATTGTATGTGTGTGTATTGCATGTTTCTGTTTTTATATAGCATTATTTTAGTCATTTCATCTGTGTGTATTACTGCCTGTGTTTTTAGATGACTTTATTTTAGTCATTTTATATGTGTGGCTTACATATGTGTATGTTTAGATAACTGTAGTTTAGCTATTTCATCTGTGTGAATCACATACTGGTATTTTAAGTTGGCAGTAGTTTATTCTATTTGGGTTGGATACACACCTGTGTTTAGGTGACTGTATTTTAGTCATTTTCTCTTTGTGGATTACATGTCTATGTTTTAGAGGACTAAACTTTAGCTATTTCATTTGTATGGATAATTATGTGTGCTTTTAGGTGACTATATTAGTCATTATATCTGTGTGGATTACATGTTTCTGCATTTAGAGGACTGTATTTTAACCATTTGTATGCATTAAATGTTGGTATTTTTAGATTGTTGTATTTTAACCACTATATCTGTGTGGATTACAAGTGTTTTTAGATGACAGTGTTTTAGCCATTTTATATGTATGTGTGTATATATATATTACTCACTCTATGTGGAGAAATCATTTTTTAGATGACTGTAAGCATGTCATTTTATTTGGGTAGATTTAAGTATTTGTGTATTAAGATGACTATATTACCTGTCATTAATTTTTAAGCTGTGTGGATTACATGCCAGACTTTTTAGATAACTTGTATTTTATCCATTTTACCTGTGTTGATTATGCATGCTCCAGTGTTGTTTTTTTTAAGAAGACTGTATTTTAGTCATTTTATTTGTGTGGATCAAGTGTCCACATGCTTGCTGTTTTTCCTGTGTGGCTTTAATGTCTGTGTTTTTAAGTTGCTGTATATTAGCCATTTTATTATTCTGTACTATGTGTTTTTAATAATAATAATAATAAATGGAATTTATATAGCGCTATATCTTGCAAAAACAAATCAAAGCGCTTGCATTCAACCAATTCTTGCACATGCAGCCAACAACAAGATTTTTCATTTTTAGATGACTGTATTTTATTACAGGTCAGTATTTATACATAACTGAGGGGGTTTTGTTTGTTTGTTTTCACTGTTTTACCTGTGTGGTTTAAATGTCTTTCTTTTTAAGTGACTGCATTTTAGTCATTTCATCTGTGTGGATTACATGCAGGTATTTTTAGATGGCAGCATTTTATCCATATTACATGTGTAAATTGCATGCCAGTGTTTTTAGAGGATTGTATTTTATCCATTTTATTAGTTTGTTCTATGTGTTTTTAGAGGACTGTATTTTATCCATTTTATTAGACTGTACTACCTGTTTAAAGAGGACTGTATTTTAGCCATTTTATTAGTCTGTACTGTGTTTTTAGATGACTGTTTCAGCTGATTAATCTGTGTGAACTGCATGCAAGTGCTTCAGAGGACTGTATTTTAGTCATTTTATTAGTCTGTACTATATTTTTAGAGGACTGTAATTTAGTCATTTTATGTGTTGATAACATGTTGATATTTCAAGATGGCAGTATTTTAGCCAGTTTCTATGTGTGGATTAGGCACCAGTGTTTTTAGATGGCAGTATTTTATTCATTTTATCTGTGTGGATTGCATGCCAGTGTTTTTAGGACTGTACTTAGCCATTTTATTAGTCTGTATTGTGAAGTTAAAAGGAGTGTATTTTAGTCACTTGATTAGTCTGTACTATGTGTTTTTAGAGGACTGTGGTTCAGCTGTTTTATTAGTCTGTACTATGTGTTTTTAGAGGACTTTAGCCATTTTATCTGTGTTGATTTAGCCAGTTTCTGTGTGGCTTAGCACCAGTGTTTTTAGATGGTAGTATTTTAGTCATTTTATCTGTGTGGATTGCATGCCAGTGACTTAAGAGGACTGTAGTTCACCCATTTTATTAGTGGGTACTGTGTTTTTAGAGGACCATATTTTATCTATTTTATAAGTCTGTACTATGTGTTTTTAGAGGACCTTATTTTATCTATTTTATTAGTGGGTACTATTGTTTTTAGATAACAGTATTTTATCTAATTTATAAACCTGTACATGTGTTTTTATAGGACCGTATTTTATCTATTTTATAAGTCTGTACTATGTGTTTTTAGAGGACCTTATTTTATCTATTTTATAAGTATGTACTATGTGTTTTTAGAGGACCGTATTTTATCTATTTTATAAGTCTGTACTATCTGTTTTTAGAGGACCTTATTTTATCTATTTTATAAGTATGTACTGTGTTTTTAGAGGACCGTATTTTATCTATTTTATAAGTCTGTACTATGTGTTTTTAGAGGACCGTGTTTTATCTATTTTATAAGTCTGTACTATGCGTTTTTAGAGGACCTTATTTTATCTAAACTATTAGTGGGTACTATGTGTTTTTAGAGGACTGTATTTTATCTAATTAATAAGCCTGTATATGTGTTTTTATAGGACCCTGTATGTATTTTATCTTTTTTAGAAGTCTGTACTATGTGTTTTTAAGATAGCCGTAATTTATCCATTTTCTATGTGTGGACTATGTGTCGGTGATTTTAGAGGACAGGACTTTGTCATTTAATCTGTGTGGATTGCCTGTGGTTGTTTTTAGAGGACTGTAGTTTACTCATTTTATAAGTCTGTACTGTGTTTTTAAAGGATAGTATTTTATCTATTTTATAAGTATGTACTATGTGTTTATAGAAGAGGGTGTTTTATCTATTTTATAAGTCTGTACTATGTGTTTTTAGAAGGCGGCATTTTAACCATTTTATATGTTTGTACTATGTGTTTATAGAAGAGGGTGTTTTATCTATTTTATATGTTTGTACTATGTGTTTTTAGAAGGCGGCATTTTATCTATTTTATATGTTTGTACTATGTGTTTTTAGAAGGCGGCATTTTATCTTTTTTATAAGTCTGTACTGTTTTTAAGATGGCAGTAATTTATCCATTTTCTGTGTGTGAATTACGTGTCAGTGTTTTTAAGACCATATTTCATCTATTTTGTAAGTCTTTTCTGTGTTTTTAAGAGGACCGTATTTTATCCATTTTATGTCTAATCTATGTGTTTCTAAGATGGCAGTAATTCATCCATTTTTGTGTGTGTATCTGTGTTGGTGCTTTTAGAGGACTGTAGTTTGGCCATTTTATAAGTCTGTACTATGTGTTTTTAGAGGACTGTACTTCATTTTATATGCTGTACTATGTTTTTAGAGGACTGTATTTTGTCTATTTTAGAAGTCTGTACTATGTGTTTTTAGAAGACGGTATTTTATCCATTTTATAAGTCTGTACAATGTGTTTTTAAGATGGCAGTAATTTATCTATTTTGTATATGTGGATTATGCAGCAGTGTTTATAGAAGACCCTTTTTTTGTTTTTTAGCCATTTTCTCTGTGTGGATTGCATGTTAATATTTTTAAGGATGGTCTTTTAGCCATTTTGTCTGTGTGGGCTCAGTATTTGTTTTTTTAGATGGCTCGACTTCAGTCATTTTATTTGAGGGGGCAACATGTCTGTGTTTTAAGGCGATTGTATTTCAGTCATTTTATCTGTGTAGAGTGTATATGTGCTTTTAGAAGACATGCCTCCCCAAAGTCATAATGCAGCTACCTTTACAGTTTGGAAAATGGTCGAATATGCAAAATCTCATCTGTGGTGAACCTTAGAGTTCTACTTCTAGCCAAGTAAGCAGTGAGAAACAGGGGCAAGGAATTTTACTGACCTATTTTTTTTCTCTCACACACACACACCTCACACACACACACACACACACACACACACACACCACATACCCCTCAGAAAGACAAAACACAAGTCAGGCATGTGTGTGTATGAACCCCCCTCTGTACAGAAATTCACAAAGGAAGCTGTCCACAGTTTTGGAAATGAAGGTTACAAAATGACAGGCAGAGGGGGGTGGTTGTGAAAACATTTTGTTTTATTTCAGCAGTCTCCTCTCCTGCCTCCCAAGAAGATGTGTTGCAAGATGTGTGGCCATGGTTTGATACACACTTGTGCTGCCTACCGCCTCTTTCATCCTGGACAGACACCATCTGCACACAGCAACATCAGTGACACATCAGTCACCACATAACACATAGCATCAGTGACACTTAAGTCACCACAAAACAGTGACACAGTCACCACTTAACAGTGACATGTCACTCCACACAAAACACATCAGTCAGCACATAACACATCAGCCAGCACATAACACATCAGTCAGCACATACCCAGACCTGTGCCCCCCATACCACTGATTTCTGTAATTTCATAGCAATTTTCAATATTTTTCACAAAGTTTCAGTATTTTTGCACCTTGTTTATAACACATTTTCAACAGGATTTTTTTTCTTGTCTATTTTTGTTTGCAATTATGTTGGGTTTTTAAAAAAATTTTCTTTGCTGTTGTTACCCCCCCTCCATTTCTTTCTAGTGTACAAGATGTGGTCAGCTTTTTCTTTTTCTCAACAACCAGCAAATCAAAACCAGTCAATACTGTTCAACAATTTTTTTTAAGCTTTCAAAAATAAAAATATAGCAAAATAGGTGTGTGTGTGTGTGTGTGTGTGTGTGTGCGCGCATGCAGAAATCACTTCAGAACAAGTCACTCCGCCAATTTAATATTTATTATATATTATAATAAAATACGAAAGGTTTAATCTTTTATGATTAATATTTTAATTCATATTTATTTTATACAACTTTAAGTCACAACAGATTTCTTTGCATGAGATTAGGGATGCTCTCCCCTGGGACAACCTGTTGCTACAAGAGCAGCAACACCCATCATTATTTTTTCTTTTCCTCTCAGCAACTGTATTTTTTTCCCCATCAGAGTGCCTTTGTCTACAGAATTTTGCCTGGGTATGTTGCTACTTTGTTTGTGTAACTTTCCACCTTAGCTGTTGCCAGTTACAGGTGGGTTACATTTTTTTTATACTTTCTGTGTTGTTTGAACTCTGCAGATAAAAATACATCTAACTAGCCCCAATGATGGACGACACCCCAGATTTACTGCGCATGCACTGAAGTAATATCTCTAGTTTATTTTCATCATTAAAGAGAATACTTTTTATACTTAGGCTAGCCTTGATTTTCAAGGGTTTTAATTGGATGTATGTCACAGGTTGCCATTTGGTAATTTTCAACACAATTCAAAGTCTTGAATCTAATATCAATAAATTTTTGTTTAAAAGTAATTTTTTTTAAAATTCCAAACATCATCAATACAGTATTCCATTTAAAGTGAAAAAAAACCTTGCCCTTATAACAGCTCTAAGCCCTTACAAACAGACCACAGTGTATATATCCAATATCACTCAGCCCAGAGTGCTAAATTTAGCACGATCCTTCCTTTTACCTAGTCCAATGTCACAGCTGTCAGTTTCCCCCACTTTCAGCTCCTCTCAGCTGCTAATTATCCCATCCCATCCCAACCCAGCTGTGGCCAGCTGATGCTTATTAAAGCAGGAGCTGACCACACATGGACTAGGTAAAAGGAAGGATCTGCTCAATTTAGCACTCTTGACTAGGCCCTATTGAGTGATGTTGAATTTGTGCACTGTGATGTGGTCAGTTCGTGCTATAATTAGCACCAGCTGGCCCCCCAGCTGGGCTGGATGGGATAAAATAGTTAGCCGCTGAGAGGAGCTGAAAGTGGGAAAAACTGACTACTCTCAGACCTCAATCCCACAGGTTCATGAAGTTGTAGGTTTGAATCTCAATAGTGCCTGGCAATTTAAGGGTGGAGATTTTTACAATCTCCCAGGTCAACTTCAATTGCAGACTTGCCAGTGCCTTAATTCCCTTCATGTATATACACATACAGAAGATGAAGTTTGCACACTAAGATCCTAAAATTCATGTCAGTGTTCAGTGGGTTACAGAAACATAGTTTACATACTTTCTTCAAGTCGGAATGCGCCTACACATAAATAAAAAATAAATAAAGATAACAAGCTATTGAGAAATGCAGGCGCTTCAGCACAGAAGATGATGAACACCTAGTGCTGCTAGTCTTTCAGATAAGACAATAAGTAGAGATCCTGTGTTCAACATGTATTCAGCACATGTAAAAAAAAAAAACCCTAAATAAACATGCCAATAAGATATATGTCCTTGGCAACATTATGTTCAGAAAAACCACACTTATAGCTAAACAAATACACATGAAGACAAATTTTTCTTTTTTTAAAAAGGAGGGTACTGCTCTTGAGATGATGTGCTCTCACTTGGGGAGAGCATCTAAAATTTGATGCAGAGAATTCTGCTGTGACTGACAGTGGTGTGCACAGCACTCACCTGCCCTGTAGATCCCCAGTCAGCAAGTCCTGTCTCCTCTCTCTCTGCACAGTCTTCAGCTGCCTGCATGCACCAACCCTGTGAACACACAATAAACACTTTAGTCACTGACAATGCAGTGCGCGTGCGCACACACACACACACACGCACACACACAGAGCGCGCGCGCACACACACACACACACAGATGCGCGCAAAAAAAAAGTCCCAACAAAGATTACTCTTATGTTCCTGCATGTAGAAAGAGGCTAATTTGAAGAATAAATGAACACCACACTCACCTGTGCACACCTAGCTAAATGAGCATCAAACTCACCTGTGCACACTTAACTAAATAAACACAATTCCCAAATAGCACACTCAGTAAATCCCCCCACGACCAGCTATTTGTGTTGGTTAGTAAAAACATCACCAACAAAAAGAAAGTAACAGCGAACTGGTGACATGCTCTTAGGTGCAAAGAAAATAGCCAACCTCTGACCTTCTCACCTTAAATATTCTAGTCACAGGTAAATACCAACACAACTACACACACACACACACACACACACACACACACACACACACACAGAGTGCACTTAACTTGTGATGGAGATGGCAGCCTCCTGTCCTGATCCCTTCATCCTCTTTCATCTTGGTTCACCAGCCCTGTAACACACAGCAGTGAAGATGTAGAAACAACAGCTACCTCACTACAGGGATGAAGCACATGCACACGCACACACACACACTCTCACTCACACACACACATGCACACCTACACACACACAGAGTACTTACATGTATCACACAGAAATGAACACATGTAGATGATGCCTAAATATAACTACATGAAATCACCCCTCCCCCCCTCTTTTCTCCACCCCCTTCCCCCCCAACAAGATACAGCAATGTACAGACTGAGTACTTACCACAGAAAAGAAAAGATGGCACCATCAGTCCTCGGCTGTCTGGGAACACCAACTCTGAACCCTGTAACTCACAAAAAGGAATAAATATAGACACTATCTCTACCCCAACCCCACCCCCCTCCCACCCCAAAATGTACAAACTGAGTACTTACCACTGAAAAATAAGAGGGCACCATCAGTCCTCAGCTGTGTGGGAACACCAACTCTGTAACGCACAAAAAGAGATATATAGATACTATACACATCTCACCCCCTACCACCTATCCCCACTCCCAGCCCCCTCCCACCCTGAAATATACAGACTAAGTACTTACCACAGAAAAAAAGATGGCACCATCAGTCCTTAGCCATCTGGGTACACCAACTCTGTAAGGCAAAAAAAAAAGAATATATAGATATTATCTACACACTACCCCCTCCTTCCACATTCCCCCCCCCAAATGTACAGACTGAGTACTTACCACAGAAAAAAAAAGATGGCACCATCAGTCCTTAGCTATCTGGGAACACCAGCTCTGTAATGACAAAAAGGAATATCCCCGCCTGAATTCTAATGTTCAACAAGATTAAACAGTAACAATAAACCAGGACTAACTGGACAAGAGAGAGAGAGAGAGAGAGAGAGAGAGAGAGAGAGAGAGAGAGAGAGAGAGAGAGAGAGAGAGAGAGAGAGAGAGAGCTAGAGAGCTAAGCAGGGCATGGTGTATAGGATGCTTGTAGCAAAATCAACATCCTTTTCTTTTACTATGTGCAATATGTTTGCTTTTATTTTTATATTTTAAATTGATCAAATTTTTTATTTAATTTTATTGATTTTCTTGCAACCCACATGATTTTCTCTGTTTGTGAGATAATAAAAATGTCTGAATTTGCATTTAAATTTGAAATATACATACCATCTAAATGCCCCCCCCCCTCCCCCTATCCAAAAGTACAGACTGAGTACTTACCACAGACAACGAAGATGGCACCATCAGTCCTCAGCCATTTGGGAACACCAACACTAAACTCTGTGTAACAAACAAAAAGGAATAATTTATACCACACACCCCCTACTTCTCCCCCACCCCCTACTTCTCCCCCACCCCCACCATTACCCCCATCCCCAAAATGTAAAAACTAGAGTACTTACCACATAAAAAAGATGGCACCATCAGTCCTCAGCCCTTTATGGGTACACCGACTCTGTAACTCACAAAAAGGAATATATAGATACCGTCTATACCCAACCCCCATCCCCCTTCCACCCCAAAATGTACAGACTGAGTACTTACCACAGAAAAAAAAGATGCCACCATCAGTCCTCAGCCATCTTAGAACCTCAATTCTGTGACACACACAAAGGAATATATAAAGGAGAGAAGAGTAGGCCAGTGTGTGCAAGTGGGAACAGATGACAAAAATTTAATTTACAAAACAGCAAACACAAATGGACTGGGTGTAAAAAAAAAAGCACATGAGTGCTTATTCCATTGGCTTCAAAATAAAAGATTAAATAAAAATAATAAAAAGGAAAACAAAACAAAAAATAACACACACAAACACAAATACACACACCCACAGGTGTGCGCACACACACAAACACACACACACACACTTACATGAAAAATCCTGGGCAATATCCTTAACCACCCTCAAGACTATCAACACTCTGTAACACACAGAAAAAAAACACATGTAGATGATGCCTACACATGACCCCCTCCCCCCCCCCCCCCCCACCTCCAAGACACAGAAATGTGCAGACTGAGAACTTAGACCTGCAGACCTGCCAGTGCCTTAATACCCTTTGTGTAAATACACATGCAGAAGATGAAATAGGAGTGTTCACTACCCCACAAATCATGTCAGTGTTCAGTAAGTTATGGAAACATGACCATACCCAGCATAGGTCTCTTAAGTTAGAATGCCGCTACTTTCATTGTGGGCAAAAATTGGTTATACACATAACCAAAATCTCACCATTGGTGAACCCCTGAGGTCTAGTTGAGGAACAAAAAGCAATAAAAAAAAAAAAAAAGATTACAATTGTTTTATGAAAAATACTACCTACACTTTTTTAAAATAGAAAAATACAACAGACTACAACTTTTTAAAATAAAAAATACAGACTACAAAATTTTTGATAAAAATAGTGACTGCAATTTTAAAAAAATTAAAATATAAAAACTATATAACCTTGTTATCATCTTAACTCTCAGAGGACAGCTGTCAGTTATAGGGGATCAGTGTAAAGCAACAGTTTTGGACAACTGTCGGCTATAGCCGGTTTGTTGAGGCAAATTTTTCAGGGCATGATACTATCATTAGTACACAGCTAAACACAGCTTTGTGAGCCTGTCCGAGGTTGAATGCAGAGCGTTGTCAGGTGATTCCTCTTTGTTTGTGGTTGCAGCCAGTAGCCCACATGGAGTAGTGACACAGAGAAAAAAAAATTCAAGAGTATTTTCTTTATGCTTGTCAAAGCTCAAATATTAAAGTGAGAGCTTTAATCTTTTAGTATGTACTAACACAGCATAGTATTCGTAAGTTTAGAAAATTTCATTTTCTTACCATTGTTTTGTAATTTTTATGAATTTTTTTTTCTTAACCATTACAAATGGGCCCTCTGTGGAGGAAAAGCAAGGGAGAAAACTGGCTGTTACGAGTGAGTTAAGGAATGTATAGTAAGTATTCAATTCCATGCCAAGACTGGGCACATGTTCAACCTGATACCAAATTTTCAGTCTATGTACTAGTCAGCAGCTACTCATCAATATTAACAATTTACCTCAGAGATAAAAGACAAGTTTCACAAAAATTAAGTCACAGATAATGAAACTGTAAAACCACACAAAAGTTAATCTAAAAAGATATTTTCAGTAAGCTTATTAAGATTTGAAATTGCTTCATTTGTGTTAAGGTTCCTTTCAAAATACTATCAAAATCTTTCAATTGAATAAAACATGATACACCAGATATTTTCTTTCACACTTTGGGAAGTGGCAGATATTTACAATGCAAAAGTATGTGCCAAATTTCAGGCAGCTGTCTTGTGTCTATCTGTGCGCTTGCTAAAGACATGTTTTGAAATCTTCTAGCTCCAATTTCTCATTTTGTCACTTTTTGGAGTTAAGCATTTCAAATTGTGATAACTTTTCATAGAATTGTCAACTTTTCAATCTTTTTTTTAATCAAATAGCTATTTTTTATAATCAGCAGAAGAACAACATATTAACAGTTTAAAAATTGACCTTAGGTGCAAAGTTACACATTATGTGAGAGAGTGTGACACATGGGGATGCAATTCAAAACTTAGAGATCTTTTTTCAAATTTCAAAACAGGCACATCATGTACAAAAAATGTGTGTGTGTATGTGTGTAAGTGGAAAAAGAGAGAGATGGGGGGGGGGGGGGACTAGTGAAGAGGAGGGTGGGGGAGGGAGAGAAGAGAGAGACCAGAGAAAAAGGGAGAGAAAGACGGATTGGAGAGAAGGGGTGTGTGTGTGGGGGGGGGGGGGGGGGGGGGAGGAGAGTAGTGAAGAAAAAAAAAGATTTTTGTACAAAATAATTTGTACAAATATGATTAATCTAACACACACCTCTTAGGCACACTCTGGTCCCCAACTGTCCCTTCTCGTTGTCTTCACATGTCTTGAGATTCACCAAACCTGTGACATAATAAAACATACAAAATAAGCACATAAAATGAGCACAAAGAAAAATTAACACAAAAGAAATTTTATTTTTAAAGTGAACATACAAAAAATTAACATAAAGAAATAAACACACAAAAATGAGCAAACAAAAATAAACACACAAAAATAAATGCACAAAAATAAGGAACAAAAGAAACACACAAAAATGGCAACACCAAAATAAATTACTTAAAAAATTTCTATTAAAAAGATCTCTGTAAAACAGAACTACATCCTCTTTTCACTTTCTCAGTCACACATGATTGTATACCTATCTCCTTTTTTTTTAAATCCTAGGTTGAACTTTTATTGTTTGTAATGGTGGGGGGGGGGGGGGGGTTGATGGGTTTTTGTTATTGTTGTTTTGTTTTTCCCTAATTAGGGCAAGGGTTGGATGAATAAAAGTATGTAAATACTTACTCTATAACCCCCCAAAAAAGAAATAGATAAATAAAAATTAAAATCTTTAAAAAAATGAATTACTAAATATTTTGTAACCCTTAAAAATATAGATTAAAGAAAAAGAAAAACACACACACACACACACACACACACACACACACACACACACACACACACACACACACACACACACACACACCACTTACCTAATAAAAATATGCCAGCCAGCTGATTATCTGATTGCTTTGGTACAGGAATCCTGGAAATGCAACAGAAACCATCATCAGTAGAATGTCATGTCACTCCCCCCCCCCCCCCCAACACCCCTCTGCATCCATCCAACCAAACACACACAAAACAAACACACACACATACACACCATATTTACCTCTGCCAAAATCCTGACTGTCTCCCCCAGTCCTGTCCTCCACTGTCTCCACACACCAACCTTGCAACTCACAGAATGAACATGTATGTACACAATGTCCACAACAACATTTAAAGCATTATTATACCCCCTCCATTTCCATCCTCAGATGTCTTCAGCTTCTTGATGCACTAGTCAGTTGAGACTATAAACCTAGGTTGTGTGCAAACCCATGCAGAGCATCTTGAGCACATGTTAAATCCTGTTCCACTTTTCATAAGACCAGGCCATTGTGTGCCGGTGGGCACAAATGACAATTACAAAACTGCATACACACTGGAACTGGATCTTAAAAAAAGCACAGGAGTGCTTATTTTATTATCCTCAATATAAACAAATAATTAAATAAATAAAAAATAAATACAATAAACACACACACACAGAATATTTACCTCTGCCAAAGTCCTGACTGTCTTCTTCCCAGTCGTGTCCTCCACTGTCTTCACACACCAACCTTGCAACTCACAGAATGAACATGTTTGTACACAATGTCCACAACAACATTTAAAGCATTATTCCCCCCCCCCTCTTCCCATTTTCAGATGTCTTCAGCTTCTTGATACACTAGTCAGTTGAGACTATAAACCGAGGCCATGTGCAAACACATGCAGAGCATCTTGAGCACATATTAAATCCTGTTTCACTTTTTGTAACAGTAGGCCATTGTGTGCCAGTGGGAACAAATGACAATTACAAAAGTGCATACACACAGGGACTGGATTTTAAAAAAGCACATGAGTGCTTAATTTATTATCCTCAATATAAAAGAATAAATAAATAAATAAATACAATAAACACACAAACACACACACACACAATATTTACCTGTGTCAAAGTCCTGACTGTCTTCCTCCCAGTCGTGTCCTCCACTGTCTCCACACACCAACCTTGTGACTCACAGAATCAACATGTATGTACACAATGTCCATAACAACATTTAAAGCTTTATTACCCCCCCCCCCCTTCCCAACCTCAGATGTATTCAGCTTCATGTTGCACTAGTCAGTTGAGACCATAAACTGAGGCTGTGTACAAAAGCATGCAGAACATCTTGAGCACTTGTTAAATCCTGTTCGACTTTTTGTAAGAGTAGGCCCTTGTGTGCTGGTGGGAACAAAGGACAATTACAAAACTGCATACACACAGGGACTGGATCTAAGAAAGCACATGAGTGCTTATTCCATTATCCTCAATATAAAAGAATAAATAAAAAGAATATTAATGAAATAAATTAATTTTAAAAATACATGTTTGTGTACTACACTATTTGTGCAAAAAAATGTTTTCACGCACACACACACACCACACCACACCATACCACAACACACACACTCATACACACACACAAACACACACACAAAACACAACACACACACACACACACACACACACACACACACACACACACACACACACACACACACACAACACAACACAACACAACACAACACAACACAACACAACACACACATGGGGAAGAGACAGTGTGTCACAAATACAGGCAGTTTCTTGTTTTTCATGGGTATGTCACACATTGACACATGGACACTGGATCAGTTTTATCTGGTGACACATGTCCACTGGTGACAGTTCAGTGTATCTAATGTTCAGTATCTTGGGATGAAACTGTTTTCTCCATGTGCTGTCAGGGATCCATGTCTGACATGAATGGAGGAAGCTGAATGTGCTCAGCAGTTCACACCCACTCCTGTCTGATGTGTCATAGCAGTTCATTTTTGAAGACTTCAATTCAACTCTGGCTGAAGTGACTTTAAAAATTCAAAAGAAAAAATAAATCCTTGTAGGCATACTTCATTCAAAGCCAGTGTGTAGAAAGCCTTGGACCTCACTCTGACCATTCTGAATCTCTCCAGGATGCTGACTGCACTGACAGGTGTTTGCTTTGAACAAGGGTAGAACTAGCAATGTACTTAGACTGGCTACTACTATTATTGGCCATACTCCTTGAACAAGGGCAGAACTAGAAATGTACTTAGACTGGCTACTACTATTATTGGCCATACTCCCAACTCTTGCATGTCACCTTCTAAAGAGAGACTTGTGATTTCACCTTGTTACCTCTACACTTTCAAAATCACAAACTTAAAAAGACATAATATGGGGGTCATTGACAGTTTCAGTTTGTCAATTTTCCACAGGTATCACCACATGAGCAAAACCCCATAAATGCTATACCATGTCTGCCAAGAAATGCAAATGTGTTCTGTCAAGAAATGCACTTGTGTTCTTTTAACAAATACACTTGTGTTCTTTTAAGAAATGCACTTGTGGTCTTTTAAGAAATGCACTTTTGTTCTTTTAAGAAATGAACTTGTGTTGTTTCAAGAAATGCACTTGTGTTGTTTAAAAAAAATGCACTTAGTGTTCTTGTATGTGGGAGTTTAGGTCATGCATTGACCATGTGTGTTCTTTTTATCACATGCACTACACGGCTTCTTCTTGTGTCAGTTGCTTACAATGGTTGCTGTCTGATTTTTTGTTGTTTTTGTGTTATCATATTATTAATGTACACTGTGTGTGTGTATTTTTTTTTACAACTGTTATGTGTGTTATTTTGTGAATTAATGTATACTGTACGCGTTATATCTATAACTGTCATGTGTGTTATCCTGTGTTATTATGTGTCTATACTATGTGCATCTGGGGTTGACTGGGCATCATGCTTGCATGTAATATGCCTAGGTGTCAGAAACTGATCAGTGCGGTAGGTGATATCCTATGTGCATCCTGGATCTGTTTCTCAGGACTTCAGCAGCCTATTCTAGTGTTTGTTGTTTGAATTGAAGATGGAGACTTTCTGTTGAACACAATCCTGTGTGTCATCCTGTGTTGTTTTAAAGATGCAAACTTTCTGTTGGACCCAATCCTGTGTGTCATCCTGTGTTGTTTTAAAGATGCAAACTTTCTGTTGGACCCAATCCTGTGTGTCATCCTGTGTTGTTTTAAAGATGCAAACTTTCTGTTGGACCCAATCCTGTGTGTCATCCTGTGTTGTTTTAAAGCGGAAGACTTTCTGTTTGAAACCATTCTGTGTCTCCTCCTGTGCTGTGTGTTGCAGGATGTGACTTGGGCCACTTGCATGGTGTGACTGCAGATCCTGAAGACAGCAGTGCAGGGTCAGTCTGCCCCCCCTCCCTCCCTCTATAGGAGGTGCACTGCTGCATGCTGACCGTGTTGGTGTCATCCATACCATCAGCCATACCTGGCTGCCCTGCTCCTCTATCAAATATGTAGCTGCAGCACCCTCTGTCTGGTGTCCATACTATAAGCCATACCTAGCTGCCCTTCTACCCTTGATGTTGCTGTAGGCTCCCTCTGTCTGGGCAAACAATGGCTGCACCTTCTTTCCCATCAGTCTTCTGGACAACAGTCTGGACTGGCTGCAGGAGTTGTAGAAGGAGGAAGGCAGGAAGGAAGGCATGAAGGAAGGAAGGAAGACTTTGTCCTTGCTTTAGAGGCTCAACTCTGCATTGTCTTTCTGGGTGGACTTCCACAGCTTTTTCTATGACTGGATATGGCTGCAAGGAAGCAGAGGTTTTCCATCAGGGTTGGTCTCTCCCCCCCCCTGTCCCTCCTCACTGAACAAATCCAACATCACTCATTGAAGTGTGCTAAATTTAGCAATCTCCTTTCTTTTGCCTAGTCCATGTGTGGTCAGTTCCTGCTATAAATACCACCATCTGGCCTGAGATATGATCAAGTAATTAGCAGCTGAGAGGAGCTAAAAGTGGGGGAAACTGACAGTTGTGCCCCCCCCCCTGAAAACTGCATTCTAGGTTAAGGAGTTCCTCCCCTCTCTACTGAAAACTATATTCCAAGCTAAGAATTTCTCCCCCCCCTTGCCTGAGTACTGTATTCCCAGGCTATCAAAATCTTCCACTGTCCCCCCAAACCCCCCCCAAAAAAAAACAACAACAACAACAACAAAACAACAACAAAACACCAAAAACAAAACAACAACAGCATTTCAAGAATAAGCAATTCTCCTATCAGTGAAAACACTCATGCCTGGCTTACTTTCAAGCTAAGCTACATAGGAAGGACAGGAGGCAGACTTTGGTTGTAAGGGCCTATTGAACACACAAAGGTACACACAAAGGGGCACTTCTAGGTAGTGGGAGCCTATTCCCACTCCTACCCCTGGGCTATGACCACCTTTGGCAACCCCCAGCCACATCAGATGACTGGCTGTTGAAACAGGGCACCGCATGTTGTGAAGGACCTTCAGGGAGATGGAAGCGGTACAAGGCACAAGCATGGGGTGCACACACACACACACATACACACACACTCACTTTCTCTCTCTCACTCACTCTATCACACATACACACACTCTCTCTCTAATTCACAACATCTAGCATCACTGAAGTAGACAGACATTAGATAAAATACTACCATTACTGCTTCCACTATCATTACATTTTGCTACCCTTACTACTACTACTACTACTACTACTACTACTACTACTACTACTACTACTACTACTACTACTTACACTTACACAAACTTTTTTTTATTTTTTTATTTTTTTTATTGCTCCACTCTATGACTGTATCCATATTTTCCTACATAGTGCAGCAGTGAAGGAAATTTAAACCAAAATAAATTTACAGGTAAATATCCTTTTACATTGGTAAGATAGTCTGTTGGAAAACTGGTGACAATCCAGAAAGACAATACACTGAAAGGCAGGCGGCTGGTGTGAGGATTTCAATCAAGCTGGTGTCTATGAACAATCAAAGAAATGGAAATAGAGCTGCTTCCACATGGGAATGAAAGTGAGATCTGTAGAGTTGATCCAACCTGGCTTCTTATTGACCAAAGAGGGATATGACCTTAACAAATGTGACTAGAGCTTTTAGAACCCACACCTTAAAACAAAGCAGCCAAGGGGTGGGGGACGAAGGATAAAACACTATTAGCTACAAATGAAATAAATACAATTTATGACAAGTCACGGAGACTTGGTCTCTTTGAAATGTCGCCTTCCCCAGCTGTGTCTACAAAACATTTCACCAGCTACCACCCATCTTCAAGAATTTTTAGCCTGAAATAATCAGGTGCTAACAGCCCCCACCCCATCCCCCACCTCACCCCAAAAATGAAAAAATCTCCACTAGTATGTTGTTGAATGTTTTCACATTTCTGAACACTCTTTACCATCTACTCGTTTTAATTCCTGGTCAGCTTTTTGTGAAACCCTCTATGCTGATATGAACACAGGATCATACCAAGCCACACTGTGCACCATCTGACCCTGAGGTCACCCACCACCAACACCTGTCTGATAACTCACATCTATTCTCAACATTCCTCTCTATAACAAAATAACCTTTTCAAAACAAACAGGTTTGTAAAATATATTTTTAAAAAAGAGCATTCATCTATACAGACTGAATTCATCAATGACTAAAGAATAATTGTATTCTTCAAAGTCTTCAGAGAAAAAGAGAGAGCCACCCAATGAAAGATGTGATAAAATACTAGAATTTTCCTGAGAGCTACACAGTCTTGTGTCTAGGTCAAAAGTGCTGTAGAATGCTGTACAGGTCTGGGTCATACTAGTTACTAATTGTATTCAGTCACTGCAGGTAAGAACAACTCCATGTCCACAGTGGTAGTTAAACCAGTCAGTCAGGTAATAGGGCTGTGACTTTGGGGGAAATAAAGACCAAATTCAGCAACATCTTTAATATCACGCGTCAAACAGTGATTGTCTTTTTGTCTTTGTTTATTGTGCAGTCAAATGTGGTTACTTCCAATACTTTTCTTACATTTTCTCAAAAAAGAAAATTTCAATGACAAAGGAAGCTAATCCATTATATCCTATCATGAGGTATATCTTTTATCAACACGTTTAGAATGTGGACAACTTAGCTGTTAGAAGGAAAACTGACATTGGTTAAAGGACTGTCCAGTTTGGCTTTGTCAGGGGAATCTTGTGCAATGATGGGAAGACCAGGCACGGCTGAAACTACATACTTTATTTCTGGAAAAAGAAAATGGAGCAGCCAAAAAAAATCAAGAAGACCACTTTAGCTTGCAAACTTCTCACTGAAAGATGATGATATTTGTAACTATGGAAGAATGATTATCACCAGACAGAAATATTAATTTCACAGGTATAGGAATGTTTTCAAACACTGACAAGAAAGAGAAATGCTTATTGAAGAAGAGAAAGCGAAAATCAAAGCCTACAAGGAGAAAATCCAACTTGCAGGTGACTGACTCCTGAGGAACATGTCAGTTCTGCACACATCTTCTACAGCAGGCTGAACTTGCACATGTATAGAGGACATGCAGCTAACAAGAAAGACAGTGTTTTCTACCTGGCAGTGTATGCCAGTTGAGGCCCATGTAGGCATGTGTGTGTGTGTGTGTGTGTGTGTGTGTGTGTGTGTGTGTGTGTGTGTGTGTTTGTGTGTGTGTGTGTGTGTGTGTGTGTGTGTGTGTGTGTGTGTGTGTGTGTGTGTGTGTGTGTGTGTGTGTGTGTGTGTGTGTGTACTCGCATGTGTGTAAACACAGGACCCTCTTTATTTAACTTATTAAAACTCCTTTCTTATTTTTTGTGCACAAGATCCTGCACATGTATGCAGTCTTTTTATGGATGGATACATGTGTGTATGTATGTTCCTGAGCTTCAGAGCACTTTCTCACTCTGTGTGTGTGTGTGTACAAGTATGCACAAGAGTGTGCAAATCTTTATAGTATGCACGGATAGTCTTGGTGAGAAATAAAAGTCTCATCCAATTTTTTCCTGCAAATACACAATTTTACTGGCAAAAAAACCCCATCCTTATGTTCAAAGAATATTGTTAACCAAAAACAACCCCAGTGATAAGCCCCTACCTCCAAAAACCCTCCAGCACCACAGGATCACCCCTTCAGAACTATCAAATGACGACCACAAACCCACCCCTCAAGGCATCACAAGTCTATCCCCCCACCTCCCCCTAAGTTTGTGTGTATGTGTGTGTGTGTGTTTGGATGTCTATCTGTTTTCATGTAGTGCATATTCGTGTGGTCTATGTGTCCTCATACTTGTACATGTTTATGCTTGCATGAACCCCAAAACTTTCCCCGAGAGCCTCTGGCCAGGTGCCATTTTTTTAAGAGCACGACAGGGGTTTTCTCGAGCCTCAGTGTTGATAGACTTGCGGTACTGGCCCTCTTTTAGTGCTCTTGCTTGACGTTGCTGACCATTGCATATGGGGAGGGGATGGGCACTTTCAGCCACCCATATCACTTCTATGGGGGCTGTCCTCATCCCAGGGTGAGTAGGTGGTGGTGTCTGCATGGGTGAAGGTATGTGTGCATGCATGCATGCGTGCATATATGTGTGTGCGCATGTGTATGGACACGAGTACTTACCTTCCTGGGTATGTGTGATGTGTAGTGTGGTGTGTGTGTGATGTATATTTGTGTAGTATGTGTGTGCTCATGCTTGTGCATGTTCGTGCTTGCATGTGCACGAACACGGCCCCAAACATTTCCCCAGGAGCCTCTGGCCAGGCGCCATTTTCTTAAGAGCACGACAGGGGTTTTCTCGAGCCTTAGTGTTGATAGGCTTGCGGTACTGGCCCTCTTTTAGTGCTCTTGCTTGACGTTGCTGACCATTGCATATGGGGAAAAGGGATGGGCACTTTCAGCCACCCATATCACTACTATGGGGGCTGTCCTCATCCTGGGGTGAGTAGGTGGTGGTGTCTGCATGGGTGTAGGTATGTGTGCATGCTTGCATGCATGCCTGTATGTGTGCATGCGTGCATGTGTGTGTGTGTGTTCATGCAAGGGAAAGTGCTAATGTGTGTGGGTGTATATGCCCTCTGAAAAGGACTTTCATGCCTTGAAAGGCCGTTTTATGAATCCCCATTTAACAACCCTGAAAGATATTAATCCTGAGTTGCTTTTGGGTGTAAGGGAGTATGGCTTACCACAGGAGGTTCACAGCTGACAAATGTGTCTCTTCAACAATGAGTTTTGAAAATCAATTTTAACATGAACAAAGGGAATAAATGTACTAATCGGATTGAATTTCCCTATCTCCCCCTCCCCTCCCCCCTCTCTTTTTCCCTTTGAGGGCTGGATGAAAAAAAGACACTGTGCCTAATCTATAACTCTTCATGAATAAAATTTTGTAATTATTATCTTTCTCTCTCTCTTAATTTCGTCTGCATCCCTAACTCCCAACACATGCAGTCATATGCATGCCTATGTGTTTATGTCTTTATGTGATGAGGGTGTGTTGAGGAGTGGGCGAGGGGGGTGGGGGTATTAGTGTGTGTATGTTTTTGTCAGGGACAAGGGGGGGGGGGGAGGGGAGGAGGTTGCCAACTGGTAAGTTTACAGGGACATGCTTAGTGAAATCAAGGTGTTGACATTCTCCTCAGACAGATTTCTAGATGAAACAAGAAGATGATACAGAAGACGGCTGATCTCATCAGAAACTTAAAGAAAGAAATATCAAATGATATGCATCTACTGAAGCTCCCTCACAAATGCTACAGTAAGCTAACACTAAAACCTTAGAAAATGTGTGCTGACTTTCAGAAAACTGGTAATGAGGAATGATGTCAGAAAGCCGGGGATGTGTAACGACTTTAAGAAAACTGGGAATGAGTAATGGATCAGAGAAAACTTGGAAGGAATAATGAATAGGAGAAAATTGGGAAGGAGTAATTAATTAGAGAAAACTGGGAATGAGTAACGACTTTCAGAAAACTGGGAATGAATAATGAATCAGGGGAAAAGGAGAATGAGAAATTAATTAGAAAAAACTAGAAATTAGTAATGAATTAGGGAAAAAGGGGAATGGTAAATTAAGTAGAGAAAACTGGGAATGAGTAACGACTTTAAGAAAACTGGGAATGAGTAATCCCTTTAAGAAAACTGAAAATATGTAGTAATATAAAGAGGAAACTGGGAGTAAGGAATCCCTTTAAGAAAACTGGAAATGTGTTATGGCTTTAAGCAAACTACCAATGTGTTATAACTTAAGAGAAAAAATGGGAAATATGTAAGGTTGTAGAGAAAAATGCAAAGTCTTTCACAAAAACTAGTAATGACTTTAAGAAAAGCCAGTCAGTAATCCTTCAAGGAAACACTGAGCAAAGCCTGGCAGAAAGGACTAGTCCCTGCACTGTGAAGTGACAGGAAGGCATCAGAGAAAATGAACACAACAATCTACAGTTAATAAGGATGTAGTCTGATCCATTTCTGGCCTTCCCAGTCCCACAAGATTTATTTACTTGTGTGTGTGGAGGAAGTGGGGAGGAGGGGTGGGGTTGAGTATGTTGAAACTGCTACAAAGTGGTATGATGACATAGTGATACATAGTACTGCAGTCATGTAATAATCTAAGTTCAAAGTGTTGCATAATCATACCAACATTATATCAATGTCGAACATAGTAAACTGTCATACATCTACATTTAAAGCGCTAAAGTCATGTATCTTGGCTAGCGAGATAAAATCATGTATGTAGATTTTAAGTGCTACAGTCGTATATCTAGGTTCAAAGTGCTACAGTCAAGTATCCAGGTTCAAAGTGCTACAATCATTTACCTAGATTGTATGTGCTTCAGTCATGTATTTAAATTTAGAGAGAGAAAGAACTGGCAGAGGAAAATCAAAGAATGTTCAAAGAAAACTGTACCTAACCACAACATCCCATAAATGAATTCTAACCACCTCAAAAAAACTGTGGCTGATGATGAACTAGAAGAACTGTAGCAAAAGAAGTCAAGTAGGCATGAACTAAAACAATGTAGTAGTATGGTACCAGGTCTTAGCAGTACTAAACAAAGGGGGTGTGCATGTGTGTGTGTGTGTGTGTGTGTGTGTGTGTGTGTGTGTGTGTGTGTGTGTGTGTGTGTGTGTGTGTGTGACAGACCAACCTGTGTCTCAGAAAAAGTAACATAAAAATGATATTAATAAAAGGAGGAGAAGTAAAGCTACAAGCCAATGAGGGCCATTTGGACGGCATTCTACAGCCTCACTCAAGTCATCTCCTGAACCTGAACACTAGTTAACAGCACTCTGCCAATGTCCATCTGGAGGTCAATTCAACAACTCTGTAATCCCTAACATCTGAAGACTGTCATCACTGATCAAAGCTTACTAAGACGCAGCCCTACATTTCAAAATATTACCTTACCCAGAATATATATATATATATATATTTTTTAAAACCCATTAAATCAGAACATTCAACAACATACCTCTTGAAATGTCTTGCTGTGTGTGTGTGTGTGTGTGTGTGTGTGTGTGTGTGTGTGTGTGTGTGTGTGTGTGTGTGTGTGTGTGTGTGTGTGTGTGTGTGTGTGTTGTGTGTGTGTGTGTGTGTGTGTGTGTGTGTGTGTGTGTGTGTGTGTGTGTTGTGTGTGTGTGTTTCTGAGTGTGTGTGTGTTTCTCTGTGTTTTTCTCTTTGTGTCTGCGTGGGGTTTTCCTTTTAAATGTTCATTTATTTCTTTATTTTTACCCCAGCCCCCCTCCCCCACCTGATTATTGCAAACTAAAAACTTGATGACAGAGCTAACAGCTGGTGCCAATGTCCTGCAGACTGCTGGAGAGAAAGTCTGGTTCATACTGGACAGTCATGTTACTGAACGGTGCCAGGGCTGACCACACTGTGAAAAGCCATGCTTGAAAAAATATATATATTTGCAAGAATTATACTAAAGTATGCAAAACCAGTACTATCTTTAAGGAAACTGAGCATTTAATCTATTCCAAAGGATTTTGCAAAACAAGTATTTGACAACTCAACAATATCTTAAATCAAGAAGCAAAGAAACAGAAATGTTTAAGACTACAAGGCTTCAAATCAAACTGATTCATAAAAAGAAAAGCCTGCCAGCTTCTACAACTGATCTAGGGATAAACCTCACAGGCGATTATTTTTAAAAACATGGCACAAGCCCAAGAGTAATCAACAGATATCAGACATTGAGCTGTTCTCAAACTAAATAGGATAAGTGGGGTGATAAAGAATTAAACAAAGGGGACTGGTGATTCAGTCCACAGCACACCAGGAATTTTGCAACCCAGACTGTACTGACCTTGAATAACACACTAACATGTCAAATTACACTGTACTGACTTTGAATAATACATGTTAACTCAGACTGTACTGAAGAGGGAAGAAATCCTGAAATCTATCATGATTGCATCAGCTACACACAGACTGTGAACAGTTATACTGAGGACAGACGGAATCATGACTATCAGTAAACCTATCATGAAGTCATCAGCTACACACAGACTGTGAACACTTTTACTGAGTACAGAACCAAAATTCTTGACACCAGGGAAAAGGCAAAAGGGTGGGAGGTAGGGAGGAATCATACAACTACAATAGAAAGAAAAAAAGAAACATTTACACAGCTGCTCACAACAGATACAGGGTTCTGAGTTCTTTACACTCTTGCTATGTTTATAACACTTATGTCATCTGCCCACACTCTACGCCCACCATTCTTTTGCATTGTGGCCTAAGGCCAATGTACAGTAAAAGTCTAAAGTCTGAAGCTCTCTCTCTCTCTCTGCCTCCCTCCCTCTCCCCCTATTCTCTTTCACACACTTACACATGCACATGTACACACACAAGCACATACACCAGCAGTGGGCACTCCACTTCCCCCTTAAGTCCTTTACATAAGACTATAAACCAAGGTCCTGTGTGCAAACGCATGAAGAAAATCTTGCCTACATGTTAAACCTGTTCCGCTTTTCAGAAGAGTAGGCCATTGTGTACCCATGCAAATGGATGACAAACTTGACAAAACTGCATACACATGGGGACTGGAACTTAACAAGCTCAAATATGTTTATTACATTATCCTTGAAATAAAATAATAAAATAAGATAAATAAATAAATAGAACATACTAACAACACGGCACATAAGTGCTTATGACATTGATCCTTGAAATAAAAAAAGAAAATAAAAAATAAAAATAATAAATATAATATACTAACAAGAGACACCCTGAGCTTTCAAATATGTCGTTTATCTACAGGCTTACCTACCCATATCTGAACTGAAGTCAAAATATTAACACAGAAATACCATTAACTGGAAAGGGGGACTGAGAAAAAGGAATCCCCCCAAAAATCTATCCTGGGCCTGAACGAGGGAGCTTTCAGAACTGTCCTACAGCCAACTTCACCTATGAACCCCATTGCAAACTGGGCTGCACAAGTCCTAGCCCCCTTTACACAATCTTCAGTCCTGGGCCTGAAAACACACAACATTTAACTATCAGAGGAAGAGCCAGGTTTGTGGATGGGGTGTGGAGAGAAGGGACCAGGTATGGACACAAAAACGGAGCACTACAACTGCTTCTCCATTTCCTTGACACACAGCACTACAACTGCTTCTCCATTTCCTTGACACACAGCACTACAACTGCTTCTCCATTTCCTTGACAGCACTACAACTGCTTCTCCATTTCCTTGACACACAGCACTACAACTGCCTCTACATTTCCTTGACAGCACTACAACTGCTTCTCCATTTCCTTGACACACAGCACTACAACTGCTTCTACATTTCCTTGACACACAGCACTACAACTGCCTCTACATTTCCTTGACAGCACTACAACTGCTTCTCCATTTCCTTGACACACAGCACTACAACTGCTTCTACATTTCCTTGACAATCAGCACTACAACTGCTTCTCCATTTCCTTGACACACAGCACTGCAACTGCTTCTCCATTTCCTTGACAATACTACAACTACTTCTACATTTCCTTGACAGCACTACAACCGCTTCTGCATTTCCTTGACAGCACTACAACTGTTTCTACATTTCCTTGACACACAGCACTACAACTGCTTCTCTATTTCCTTAACACACAGCACTACAACTGCTTCTCCATTTCCTTGACACACAGCACTACAACTGCTTCTCCATTTCCTTGACACACAGCACTACAACTGCTTCTCCATTTCCTTGACACACAGCACTACAACTGCTTCTCCATTTCCTTGACAATACTACAACTATTTCTACATTTCCTATATAGCACTACAACTGCTTCTGCATTTCTTTAACAGCCCCCACAGCCTATACAGGGCACACGACCAGTCCAGCAGAGAGAGCGTTGACACAGCAAAAGGTGCAGCACACTGAGGGAATCTGCCTGTTCAACAGCAGATACATGTGCAGGGGACTTTGTCTTACCTAGGTCATGCCTAGAGCTTGATGCAGACAGCAGAGATGAACACTTGATGCAGACAGCAGAGATGAAAACTTGATGCAGACATCAGAGATGAACACTTGATGCAGACAGCAGAGATGAACACTTGATGCAGACAGCAGAGATGAACACTTGATACAAACAGCGGAGATGAACACTTGATGCAGACAGCAGAGATGAACACTTGATGCAGACAGCAGAGATGAACACTTGATGCAGACAGCAGAGATGAACATTTGATGCAGACAGCAGAGATGAACATTTGATGCAGAAGCAGAGATGAACATTGGCAGGCAGTTCGTCTCAGAGATGAACACTTGGCAGGCAGTTCTTCTGTCTGCAGAGATGAACACTTGGCAGGCAGTTCTTCTGTCTGCAGAGATGAACACTTGGCAGGCAGTTCTCCTGTAAAACTTGGCAGGCAGTTCTCCTGTAAAACTTGGCAGGTGGTTCTCCTGTAAAACTTGGCAGGCGGTTCTCCTGTAAAACTTGGCAGGTGGTTCTCCTGTAAAACTTGGCAGGCGGTTCTCCTGTAAAACTTGGCAGGTGGTTCTCCTGTAAAACTTGGCAGGCAGTTCTCCTGTAAAACTTGGCAGGTGGTTCTCCTGTAAAACTTGGCAGGCGGTTCTCCTGTAAAACTTGGCAGGTGGTTCTCCTGTAAAACTTGGCAGGCGGTTCTCCTGTAAAACTTGGCAGGCAGTTCTCCTGTAATACTTGGCAGGTGGTTCTCCTGTAAAACTTGGCAGGCGGTTCTCCTGTAAAACTTGGCAGGTAGTTCTCCTGTAAACTTGGAGCGGTTTCTGTAAAACTGGCAGGCGGTTCTCCTGTAAAACTTGGCAGGCAGTTCTCCTGTAATACTTGGCAGGTGGTTCTCCTGTAAAACTTGGCAGGCGGTTCTCCTGTAATACTTGGCAGGTGGTTCTCCTGTAAAACTTGGCAGGTGGTTCTCCTGTAAAACTTGGCAGGCGGTTCTCCTGTAAAACTTGGCAGGCAGTTCTCCTGTAATACTTGGCAGGCAGTTCTCCTGTAAAACTTGGCATGGGGTTCTCCTGTAAAACTTGGCAGGTGGTTCTCCTGTAAAACTTGGCAGGTGGTTCTCCTGTCTGCAGAGATGAACACTTGGCAGGTGGTTCTCCTGTCTGCAGAGATGAACACTTGGCAGGCGGTTCTCCTGTCTGGTGTCTGGTGACCAGGCTTGGCTGCCATACAGCAGAGTGCTCAGATCACACACCTGGTATACATACCTGGAGTTTGATGTTCAGGGGGAGGCTGCTGCTGTTATTGTTGTTGTCCTGTGCTTGTGTAGTTATGTGTCTGCATTGTGTATTTGTGCATCTGCTTTGTGCATCTGTTTTCTGTATTTGTGCATCTGCTCTGAATATTTGTGTATTCCTGCATCTGCTTTATGTATTTACTAATGTATTGATCTGCATTGTATACTTGTGCATCTGCTTTGTGTATTGAGACATCTGCTTTATGTAATCTAGCATCAGCTGGGTGGGTTTCTTGGCAGTTGTGGTGGAGCACGTATAAAAGGTTATGCCCACAGAGACACCTTATCAATAAATTGACAACTAAACAAGAAAATTAAAACTTTACTGTCATTTTTACTCTTCCGAACCGACATGTCATACTTTGGCACTTTTCAGCTAAAGTTAGCACTGTTCAAAGCTGTTTTCCCTTTCAGTAGAAAAGCTGGATCAGTTCTCATCTGGCCTCAAGGTGATCGCTTAACAGTAACAGACTGTACTTCTTTAAAAGACTGCCACGTCTTTAAGCAACTTTTTATATGCTGGTCAGGAACCCTTTTGTTTGTTTTTTCTTCTTTACATTCCTAAAAAAAATGGACCATTCCCATCTGATAGAAACATCACTTAGATGCTTTGTTTTACTTTAGAAAGCAAACTTTTCTAATATCTATTACAAACAAAGTACTAAAAGTTGACACTAACAAGGCAAAACCTGTACAGCACATAATACCTGGTGATGATGGCTGGTTCCTTGCCTGGGAGAATCGTGGGAGAAAAGGAGATGGTTTCCATTTCTGCAAGCCGTGTGGTGACTGAAGAGGCTGATAGGCAAGGAGCACATTCTGCTGCATGCTGGGCAGTTGAGGGAAGGAGTTTCCACTGTTGTTGGTGGTCCCCTCATCACTCCTCCCGCCTCTTACACTTTCTCTTTTGCTGTGACACTTCTCTGAAGTTCACATTTTCTGCTGGCTCTTTGGGTGGAATAGCAGAACTTGTCCTAATGCCATTCCTGGTGCTGGATTCCTGCCTATGACAGCTGCTTCTTCAGTTAGTCTCTGAATGGGAATGGACCAGTGACCTTTGCCCTGTTTCTGCTAGGCAAAAAAAAAAAAACCAGCTTCAGTTTTTCCTGTGTCCTCCATCCTTGGTCCATCTTCAGCCCAACCAAGCTGCTGCTGCAGCACTATGGACTCCAGATCAAACAGGTTGGCTTTGTGAAGAATTTCTTCATTGATGACGTCATCTTGCCACTGGGCAGGAGGATGGATGGAAGGCAGCATTGATGGAAGGAAGGCAGCGCAGCATTGATGGAAGGAAGGCAGCATTGATGGAAGGAAGGCAGCATTGATGGAAGGAAGGCAGCATTGATGGAAGGAAGGCAGCATTGATGGAAGGAAGGCAACATTGATGGAAGGAAGGTAGCATTGATGGAAGGAAGGCAGCGTTGATGGAAGGAAGGCAGTCTTAATGGAAGCGCTCCAACAGCTTGACCAGCTGACTACAGCACAGAACCCAGGTTTCTGAACCTTACAGCAGGGCAGGGTCACCACAGCTCTGTGTGCTTGGAATTTTGTTGAGAGGCAGAGGAATTGGTTCTGCCATGCATTCTTGGGACATATAAACAACAGCAACACACACACACTAAAACATACATACATACATACATACATACATACATACATACATACATACATACATACATACATACATACATACATACATACATACACACACTCACATATAGATACACAGAAACACACATCCACACACACGCATACACACACACATACACATTTCTCCCACAATGGAGCATGGGCATTGAAGTCACCACCAATAAACCATTTCACTTTGGAGTCATCTAATAAATTTAACCAGTCAGATTTTTGGTTATTTGGACCTCGTGGAAAATAAACAGAGACCACATTCATTGTTAAATTTTTGTTAACACAAAGGGTTTTTCCTTTGGAGTTAACATTAGTGCCTACTCCACCCACACACCCCCATAAAAAGTCCTCCAGGTGAGACTATAAACCAAAATCCTGTGTGAAAACACAAGAGAACATTTTGCACACAGGTTAAAACCCATTACGCTTTTGGGAAAAGTAGGCAATTGTATGCCAGTGTGAATGATGAAAAATTTTATAAAACAGCATACACATGGGGACTGGATGTAAAAAAGCACATGAGTGCTTATTCCATTAACCTTGAAATAAAAGAATAAAAACAAAAACACACACTAACACTAACATATACACACAGACACACAGACACAGACACACACACACACAGGATAGCCTAGTGGTCAGAACACTGCGCTTTTTATTTGATGACTCAGGTTCAATTCCCCTTGGAGGAGATTTTTCTCCTGGAGTTAACATCAGTGCTAACTCCACTCTCCTTCAAAGTCCTTTGGATGAGACTATAAACCGAGGTCCGTATGTGAATGCATGCAGAACATCTTGCACACACGTTAAGTCCTGTTCCACTTTTCGTAAGAGTAGGCCACTGTGTGCCGGTGGGCACAGATGACATTTACAAAACTGCATACACATGGGGACTGGATGTGAAATAGCACAAGAGTGCTTATCCCATTATCCTTGATATAAAAGAATAAAATAAATATTAAAAAAAATACACACACACACCAGGTAGGAGAGACAGAAGTTTCAACTGACCCCGAATCACACAAACCTTGCCACATGCCTGTACTGGCCTGGTGGCACAGCAGTGACTTACACAAGTTACAGTGTGCACAGCCAACATCCTGGACTGTGACTGAGCTGGTCACTCTGCAGCCCTCTGTCTGTCTGTCTGTCCATCCTGCAAACACACCATCCTGAGTAACTGACCTCTGCACAGTGAAAAGAAGAGTCTGATGTCTAGATGAAGTGTAGTTTACTGAAGACTGATAAACTGATATAAGTTTACTATCACTATGGAAAAAAGAGCGGTAACAAAAGCAAACTACAAGAGAAATATCAAATATTCCAAAGAAAAAGAAGTTACCTATATTTAAAGGAAAATAATGCCATAGCAAATTACATACTAAACACACACATACAAACAAAAAACAAAAGTAACTGATTATTTGCTTGATGAGAGAGAGAAAGAGAGAGAGAGAGAGAGAGAGAGAGAGAGAGAGAGAGAGAGAGAGAGAGAGAGAAGAGAGAGAGAGAGAGAGAGAGAGAGAGAGAGTTTTTACAGGAGTTCCTAATTTTTAACAGATTTGGTGATAAAATAAAATAAAAAAAATAAAAGAATAGGAATGAAAAAAACAACTTCAAGTAACATGAACTTTTCAAAGCTGATCCTAAGATTTTCTTTTAAAGGGAGACAAACTGCCCCCTGAAATGGAAAAAGGGTCATTGTCTCCCTTCCTCCATCTAAATTGCAGATCTGTACACAAGTAATAGGAAATTTTGGTGCACATCTTATACATCTGTGGGTTTATTTTTTTAAAACTGGTAATGCTAAGTCAATCTGCTGGGTGTAAATTGTAATATAGGCGTAATCAAAATTTTTAAAAAAATCGTAGGAGCTTATCATAATCACAAACCACAGTGGGCACTTGTACCTGTAACCATTTCCAGATAACTTCCATCAAAAACAGCCAGTGCACAATTAGAAGCACTCATTCTTGACAAGGTGATGAAAAAAAATCATTTAGAACTACCACATTTAAATTCTTACCCTCTGTTACTGTCAGTTTTGTTCATTTTCAGTCACAAATCTCCAAACATACACGTGGTTCGCCATCTTGTTTTAATGGTAAAATAAAAAGGAAAACAATGGTTGGTCAAAACTGTGAACCTCTTGGCAAATCAGAAATGTTGACAGAAAACAGTGTTTGGTTTTTTTTTCTATTTTGAGACTATCTGCACAGAAGCCATGATCAGCTTATCTTTATTTTATTTTATTTTATTTTATTTTATTTTATTTTATTATTTTTAAAAATCTTTTCGACTTTGGGCCCTATGGAGCACACGGTTAAAAATTTTCAGTGCCTAGATGGTAGAATATGCTGGAAGCTGGCAATGGAGCAGACTATAATCAACACTGACTCCTTCATACACCAAATTAAAAAAATCAGAAGTAGTTGTTGTTATAGTCGAATTATAGTTCTTTCCAGATTTCTCTGATATCAGGACTGTGGTCAGAAGCCAGAAAGTCAGAGGTCCCACATAGCACATTGGGCCACCCCAAAAATGTTACAATTCTTGAACCAATTTCATGAGATGAAACTCATTACATACATAATTTTTAAAAAAATCAGAAGATATTTCTCAAAATTGAAATTTAAAAAAAACTATAAAGAAAAAAAAGGGCCAAGTAAACTGACAGAGAGAGAGGGGAGGGGGGGAGGAGAAGACTGAACACTGAAATGGTTTAATTGCATATCAGCCTTAGGCCACAACACAATATAGAAAAGAAAATAGGAAAATAGATGATATAACGTCACTTATCTGTATTCTACAACCACTGGTTAAAGTTCATGTGCATCTCCTACCCACTACAGTTTGAATTTTCAGAATATTGTCTAACCACAGTTTACATTTCACTTTTACTGTAATGATCAGAATAGGGGGAGATAAGGAAGAAACATAATCATGAGAGCCAAGAGAGAGAGAAAGAGAGAGAGAGTGTGTGTGTGTGTGTGTGCATGGCATGGGCATGTGATCCATTTTGGTATGAAAAAATATATAACTTATCTACCAGATATTATATATGTTAGCCTCATTATAAAATTTGGTTGCAGTTGTCACAAGTTTCCTATTGAGATTGAACATTTTCATAACATACCAGGGGAAGAAATAATGTGTTTAAAATATAATATGTCTATGTTGGGGGATGTATTTTGCTTTACTATTAAATATCCTCACTTTACATATTTACCACAAGATTTTAGTCCTCAGCATTTTCTTCGGCCCATTTCCAGTTGTAATTTTTGCAGGCTCATGAAATGTAAATCACATAGTTCCCCTGTCTTTCTCAAAATTTATAATATTTGCAGGTATTTCTTGAAATTTCAATTTGTTGTGATTCACTTGTGTACATTGTGTATTTCAAAGAAAGACTTTTCCCCCCATCCATTAGACCATGAGTAGTGGTCTGGGTGCTAGTCTTTTGGATGAGACAATAAACCCAGGCCCTGTGTGTTACACATCATTATTTACCACACCTTAAACAACCCAGGGCAACAAGAGGGTTGACCCCAGGCCAAATTCTGTAACAAAAACCACCCTGATACAGAAACAAATACAGTTGCCTACAGGAAAAAGAAAAAAATAATAATGGGTGTCTTGCACTTGTGGCAACATGCTCCCCCACCCTCCCCACAGAGAGCAGCTGATAATTGCAAGCAGAGAAATCTTCTGACAAAGTGGTATAGTATGAGAGAGAGAGAGAGTGTGTGTGTGTGTGTGTGTGTTTGAGAGGGAGATGGGTATGGGGGAGGGAAGAGCCTTGTTGGCTATATTAGATGGAAATATCTGGGTGGAGCCTTGCTATATAAAGCAGGAGAGTAACTTAGCCTATCACAGAATCAGTCTCAGAATGTCAATTGTTGTCTCTGATATTAGTTGTTTTTATACTTTTTGGCAACTTCCAACCTTTACTTTGAACATATGATGTCAAAGTGAGGTGGAGTTAGAAGGCACTGTCTAAAACTGCATTAGCTCCTCCCCCTTTAGCAGCAAACAGTTGTGGAGGAAGGCTCTGCCAGTGACCACTTATAGTGTGTCAATCAAGTTCCTCCCATTTCTTACAATGTCCCTATACACTAGGCCTTATTTCTGTGTCAAACTGTCAGTCAAGTCAAGCGCCCCCCCCCCCCCCCTCTCTCTCTTTGTTCTGTGTTTTTGTGTGTGTTTGGGTGCCTGCTGGTAGGGGTGCAACTGAGTTTGTGTGTGCTTGTGCTCTCTCTCTATCCGAGAAGACAGTATGTGTGTAGGGGTGGGTGGATAGGTTGTGAAACACAATTTTTGCTTCTTTTACAGACAAATCTGTGTGGATATGAATTAAAGACAAACACAGACATTAACCACTCCCAAAAGTCACTGCCATAAATTCTGATCACACAAATGTTTTCATTTGTGAATCAGACAACAAAATTACACTCTTTGGGAGTACACACCTCATGAAAAGACAGGTAGATTAATGAAAAGGACTCATAAACTGATGTAATGATAAATATTGATAAAATGACTACCTGTAGGCTACATCAAGCAGAAAGAAAACAACAGCTTGTATCAACAAGGCATCCAATTGCCTAACAGTCTTCAATTAAATGTGTTCCAGTCACTCAACACAAAAAACACCACAACACAGGAGGGAAGACAGGAACTACAACAAGGGTTAAGCCTAACAATTCGTTGACTCTGTCTGTCTGTCTGTCTTTGTCTGTCTGTCTGTCTGTCTCTCTCTGTGCCAACACAGGCACAACATCTTGCACACACGTTAAATCCTGTTCCACTTTTCATAAGAGTAGGCCATTGTGTGCTGGTGGGAACAGATGACATTTACAAAACCACATACACACGGGGACTGGATGTGAAAAGCACAAGAGTGCTTATTCCATTATCCTCATAAAAGAATAAATCAAATCAATCAATCCCTCTGTGTTTGTGTGCGAGGGTTAAACAGTATGGCCTAACAGCTCCTGGAATCTCTCTCTCTCGGACTGTGTGTGTTCATTGTCAAATTGTTTCCACATGGCTAGACTAGGCCTATCCTATCCTAAAGGTTACTGCAGAAACAGGGGGCCTAGAGTACAACAAGGTGCATGTAGCACGGACTGGGAAGGGGGTGAAGAAAATGAAGGGGGGGGGGGGGGGGGGGTTAAGAGGATGGGTCCTGCTAAATTAGCAATAATCTCTCTCTCTCTCTCTCTCTCTCTCTCTCTCTCTCTCTCTCTCTCTCTCTCTCTCACAGGCACCCACAAGCTGTCTGTGCATACATAAGCTGCTAATCTAACCTGTCTTTTTAACCTGTCTTTTGGGAGTGGTTGATGTCTGTGTTTGTCTTTAATTTATATCCACACAGATTTGCCTTTAAAAGAAGCAAAAACAGTGTTTCACAACCTACTCACCCACCCCTACACACATATTATTAATGATAATAATGATAATATAACAACACACAACAACAATACTACTACTACTACTACTACTACTACTACTACTACTACTACTAAATGGAATCTATATAGGTCAAAATCATATAAAGCAAACAAATCCAGGGCTTGAAAAAGAACCTTAAAACTAAAAAAATTCATATGTTTGGAAACACACACACACACACACACACACACACACACACACACACACACACACAGAGGGGCAGGCACCCATGTATTTAGGCTTTTTTTTTTTTTTAGATCACCACTAGTAAAAAGACATAAAAACGGAAAAAGAGAGAGGGTGAAGGTCAGGCATTCAGTGGTTCAAAATATTTCCGGTGATTGTTGAAAGATTTAGAAATTAAATTAACCAATCTCTACAATTTACAGATAGCTATTATACTTTGTATGACCTGTGCAATTAAGTGTGCAAAATGCGGCATTATGTAAAAGGAAGAGTATGCACGGCAATTTTGTGATTTTGAAGGTGAGTCCTGATATTTCATTCCAACTTCGTTGTGGCTTTGATCATCCACATGTCGGCTTTTCTTGTCAATGAAATGATTGAGATCTGTGCATGAGAGAATCATTTTGTGATGAAGAATAGAAGTAAAATAACTTATGTAACCAAAGTGAACATAAAGTTTCCATCTAATGTTCCCATCCCTTTCAAGATCACAGCACGATCTGGATGTTCGAACTTTAGGACAAGAGTCAAGTGGCTGCAGCCATTGATGATCCTTTCCATATTTCTGTATCAGGGGTCTGTAGGATTGACAAAAAGATCTGGCATGGAAACCATGTGTGATAGAACATGTGTTTAAATGGAAAACAAATAAGGTACATTTAGATCTTAAAAATGTTGATAATGTGACTTGGGATAAGTGCCTAATTTGATAGTCAATGCAGATTTTTTATGGACACTGAAGTAAACTTTTCGATCACAATTGTGCAAGATAACCCACAAAAAGAGTAGACATACATTCACGTTGGAAAACCTTTATCAATTGGATCAAATCTATTTATCAGCATATTCTACTCTGATCAGGTTTCAACTACTGTGTACCACTCCTCTCCCCCTACCCACACCACATACAGGACCTGTCCCCCTTTTCCTACTGCCTCAGGCCTTGATTGACTTTTGCTAATGCTTGAACTGTCAGTGGACTCAATGTCACTATCATGAGGACACTTGTACTCTGTAGCTAATTAAGCAGGCTGACTCCCACTTGTCTTGTTTTCTAAAATGCTTGTTTGCTCTGTAACATGCAGCTAGTGCTGCACATCATGATCACTGTCATAATTATTGTAGTTTTATTCAAGTAAATCATGGACAAAAGGCATCATCTTCCTGACCATTATGTTGTCAATAAAGTTTGTTAGGTGTTGTCCAGCATATATTTGATATAATCAGAAATATCACTGGGCTCAATGATAGTGTCAGGCCTGCAGTCCTGAAGTCATGGACTTCAATCCAAGCAGTGAATGGTGAATTAAAAGTGGGTGGGGAGGGGGGTTATCATCTCCCAGGGCAACTTTTGTACCAATGCTCTACTCCTATTTTGTTTACAAGTACATGCACACCTGCAAAAAATAACTGCACATGTTTGCTTCTTGGGGTTAGTGTTTTTTCTGGATAGCAAACAGTTGGATTCTAGGCTCAATTTGCCCACAGCACATGCCTGAAAAAATTCAGCCCAGTACTCCAAAAACTGCTAAAGAAGTTAATGGGGAAGTCAGTCAACAGATAGATGTGTTCAGAACCACAAGCAGAGGTCTGAGCCAGAAGAGTGATATTTTGTTTTTGTTTGTTTGACAGGATCAACATAGAGTGAGATGTTGGGGAGAAGGAGCCTGGGACCAGATTTGTGACAGAGAACTGAAGTGGCTGTGGGAGAGGAGAGGAAACTGAGAAGTAAGTTGGTGTGAAAGATGTGGGAGTGTGCCTGAAAAGGTGCACATGTTTTGGACTGACAGAATCTCTGCTTAGACCCAAGGAGTGAAAACTCCCCCATAGCTGGCCCATCCTTTGTAAGCACAGCTCTGTTTTTCTTGTTTTTCATCTTTGTTTTTCTTTTCTACTTTTTATCTGTGTTGTTACTTTGCTCTTGTTTTCTTCCAGTGTTGTTTTCTTCTGTTTTTTTCTTTCCTCTGTAGTTTTTTATGTTGCTTTTGTCTTCATACATTGCTGTTGAACTTTTTTTTTTATAGTGTTGTTCTGTTTTTTATGGTTGGGTCAGCTATGACATAACTAGTTCTTTTTTTTTTTTATCATATGATGAAATATTTTACACAGACTCTGTCTGACACTAAAGGAGCAATTGATGTTTTGTTGCTGCAGTTTAAGTTAGACATTTCATGCAAGATTCAGGATGTTTTCCATAGGCCTAATGAGTAAATAAATTAAGGAAATATATGAATGATTTAATAAATGTGACGCTCCACCACGAAATGAGTCGCTTAGCACATTACCCAATTATGCGCCAGGAGCCATTAAAGGCAGGTGGGGGTCAAGTTGTCAATTTTGAGATTTTGATTGATTATTAAACTATATCCGTTTATCTACCTTATAATGAAATATCAAGGCATGATTTTTATTCTTTTTGCTTTTAAATGTGTTTTGAAAATACCCAAGCCCTCATTCTGACAACCTGTTACGAAAATAAACTTGCCCGTTTCTCATTTTGTCACATCCTGCAGTCTATCATTTCAATTTGTAATAATGTTGCACAAAATTGTCCGATTTTCAATCTGTTTTTTGTATTTGATAGCCACTTTATTGTACATTAATAACATGTCAATAACTAAAAATTGACCTCTGGTGCACTCCGTCTTATTATGTGGTGGAGCGTCACAAATAGTATAGGAATAACTATTTTGTATCATTTATACAATGAACATTTAGGGATTTACACAACTTTTGTGTTGATTAATACTGTTAGAGCAGTATGTTATATTCTCAGCGTGGTTGCTTTACATTATGGTGAGTGTGTATGAGTGTGTGTGTTTGGGGGGGGGGGGGGCAGAAGAGGTGTCTGTGTCTGTGTGTGGGTGTCTTGTGTCTGTGTGTGCATGAACTGAGATTGGAAATATGAAAGAAATAGAGTAAACAGTCTGAAAGAGAAAAAAGTGGCAAGTTTCCTTTTAATCAGATTTTACAGCAGCATCAAACTATTTTGCCTTCCAAATTTCCAAAACAGACCCTGATTTAGGTAGAAGTTAGAAATGATTTTTCATTGATAATCTACAGAAGACATGGTAGTGTCCTATAACCTGCACCTTGGATCAATGGATGATGATGATGATGATGATGATGATGATGATGATGATGTGTGTGTGTGTGTGTGTGTGTGTGTGTGTGTGTGTGTGTGTGTGTGTGTGTGTGTGTGTGTGTGTGTTGGAGGTGATTGTTGTTACTGTATTATTTTCTCAGACTTTTTATTTTTACATGTCCCTTTCTGTGTGTTCACAGGCCTGGTGTACCCAGACAGCTGAAGACAATAGGGGATGATCAGTTAAGTATTTTGTCTGCCATCTGCTAGTGTGTATGGCTTGTTTGTGGCTTGTTGTCTATTATTATGAGTGTTGGTGTGCACAAGTGTTATGTGTAGGAATACATAAGTGTAGGAAAAGACATTCCTATATTTATGGGGAGGGGGGGGGGGGATGAGATGGGGGTTGATATTTTTTGCATACATTATTTCTGACTTGATTTATGTGTGTTCAGTAACTGTGTTCAGTATCTATGTTCACAGGCCTTATGTACCCATCAGCTGGAGATGCTTTCAGCAGCACTAAGTGTTAAGTGCTTCTTTTATTGTGTGTGTGTGTGCGTGCGCGCCCGTGTGTATTGTTTTTCTCTTAATTCATTATGTAGACATTCTCACACCCAGTCTTGTCATAATGTTGCCTCCTATTGCCATGACACAGTTATCCCCCTTGCTTATTTTTGTAACTTTTTTTGTTTTTCCTAATCTTTTCTCAAGTTTTTGAATACTTACTCCTAGTTATGTATTTTTTTCATTTGAAGTTATAGCTCCAAGCAGTTTTTGCACAAATGTATTGCCATGACACAGTTATCCCCCTTGTATATTTTTGTTACTTTTTTGCTTTTCCTAATCTTTTCACAAGTTTTTGAATACTTACTCCTAGTTATCTATTATTTTTTATTTGAAGTTATAGCTCCAAGCAGTTTTTGCACAAATGTTACAAAAATGGAATTGACATGTGGGTGAGAGTATGTATTGGGGGGGGGGGGATTTTTTGTATGCAGCTAATTTTTGCACATGTGATAGAGGGATTGACATGTGGGTGAGGGTGTGTATGGGGGGGGGGGTATACTGGGGTTGATGTATTGCATACATGACTACAGACCTAACTGCTCTGTGCAGTGTCTGTGTTCACAGGACTGGTGTACCCCACAGCTGGAGATGCTTTCAGCACCACTGTTCTTAAGTGCTTTGTGTGTTTATTTATTTATTTATTTATTCTTTTATTTTGATGATAATAGAATAAGCACCCATGTGTTTTTTGGTTGTTTTTTTACATGTAGTCCCTGTGTGCATGAAGTTGTGTAAATGTTGTCATCCATTCTTACCAGAACACACTGGCCCTACTCTTGTGTGTGTGTTTGATTTAATTGTCTTCATTGATGATGCAGACATTGTCACTGCCTATCTTGCCATGATGTTGCCTTGTTGTGTTGTTATGTTACACTGACTACCTTGTTTATTGTTATTCTTTTGTTGTTGGTTTTTACTAATATCTTAACAACTTTTGATCACTTACTCCCAGGTATCTGTTAAAAAAACATGTTTTCACCTATTTGAAATTATATTCAGCTGCTGGCAATTTTTGCATAAATCTTAGAGAGCAGGAATGACATGTGGGTGTGTATTAGAGGGGGGAGGAGGTTATATCAGAGTTGATGCATTGCATACATGATTACAAACCTGATTGTTCTGTGTGCAGTATCTGTGTTTACAAGGCTGATGTACCAAACAGCTGGAGATGCTTTCAGCAACACTGTCCAAAAGTTAAGTGATTTGTGTGTTTATTTATTTATTTATGATTTTATTTTGAGGATAATGGAATAAGCACCTGTGTGTGGGGTTTTTTTTTTTTTTTTTACAAACAGTCCCTGAGTGTGTGTGTTTGTGTGTGTGTGTGTGTGTGTGTGTGTGTGTGTGTGTGTGTGTGTGTGTGTGTGTGTGTGTGTGTGTGTGTGTGTATAGTTAAAAAAATAGTCATCTTTACCACTGGCACACAAGGGCCTACTTTTTTGTGTGTGGTGGTGGGGGGGGGGTTGAATAGTTTTCTCTGGTGTATTGTTAGTTTTTCCCTTCATTAAAAATGTAGACATTCTCACCACCTGACTTTCCAACATGTTACCTTGTTGCTTTTGCATGCTACACTGACCCCTTGTTAATTGTTGTTCCTTTGTTGTTTGTTTGTACTAATCTTTTTACAACTTTTAAAAACTTGCTTCCAGTTTTCTTTTACAATTTTTTCAATCTATTAGAAATGATTTCAGCTGCAGCCAATTTTTACACAAGTGTGTGTGAGAGAGAGAGAGGGATTGACATGTAGTTGAGGGTGAGTATTGGAGGGGGTTATGAGGATGTAGACATTGTCACTGCTTATCTTGCCATGATGTTGCTTTGTTGTATTTCCATGTTACACTGACTCCCTTGGTTTAGTGTTATTCTTTTGTTGTTGGTTTTTACTAATATTATTTTAACAATTTTTGAACACTTACTCCCAGGTATCTTAAAACATTTTTTTTTCACTTATTTGAAATTACATTCAGCTGCATGCAATTTTTGCACAAATGTTAGAGAGCAGGATTGACATGTGGGTGTGTATTAGAGGGGGGAGGAGGTTATATCAGAGTTGATGCATTGCATACATGACTACAGACTTGACTGTTCTGTGTGCAGTATCTGTGTTCACAGGGCTGATGTACCCAACAGCTGGAGATGCTTTCAGCAGGACTGTCCAAAAGTTAAGTGATTTGTGTGTTTATTTATTTATTTATTACTTTATTTTGAGGATAATGGAATAAGCACCTGTGTCCTTTTTTTCTTCTTCTTCTTTTTTTTTTTACATCCAGTCCCTGTGTGTGTGTGTGTGTGTGTGTGTGTGTGTGTGTGTGTGTGTGTGTGTGTGTGTGTGTGTGTGTGTAGTTTAAAAAAAAAATTGTCATCTTTACCACTGGCACACAAGGGCCTACTTTTTTGTGTGTGGTGGTGGGGGGGGGGTTGAATAGTTTTCTCTGGTGTATTGTTAGTTTTTCCCTTCATTAAAAATGTAGACATTCTCACCACCTGACTTTCCAACATGTTACCTTGTTGCTTTTGCATGCTACACTGACCCCTTGTTAATTGTTGTTCCTTTGTTGTTTGTTTGTACTAATCTGTTCACAATTTTTAAACACTTGCTTCCAGTTTTCTTTTACAATTTTTTCAATCTATTAGAAATGATTTCAGCTGCAGCCAATTTTTACACAAGTGTGTGAGAGAGAGAGAGGGATTGACATGTAGTTGAGGGTGAGTATTGGAGGGGGTTATGATGATGTAGACATTGTCACTGCTTATCTTGCCATGATGTTGTTTTGTTGTATTTCCATGTTACACTGACTCCCTTGGTTTAGTGTTATTCTTTTGTTGTTGGTTTTTACTAATATTATCTTAACAATTTTTGAACACTTACTCCCAGGTATCTTAAAACATTTTTTTTTCACTTATTTGAAATTATATTCAGCTGCAGGAAATTTTTGCACAAATGTTAGAGAGCAGGATTGACATGTGGATGAGCATGTGTATTGGGGGGGAGGGAGGGGGGGTTATATTGGAGTTGATGCATTGCATACATGACTACAGACCTGATTGCTCTGTGTGCAGTATCTGTGTTCACAGGGCTGGTGTACCCAACAGCTGGATATGTTTTCAGCAGCACTGTCCAAGAGTTGAGTGCTTTGTGTGCTTATTTTATTTTTTTTTTTTTTAAATTTTATTTTGATGATAATAGAATAAGCACCCCTGTGCTTTTTTTTTTTTTTTTACATCCATTCCCAGTGTGTATGAAGTTTTGTAAATTTTGTCATCCATTCCTACCAGAACACACTGGCCCTACTCTTGTGTGTGTGTGTGTGTGTGTGTGTGTGTGTGTGTGTGTGTGTGTGTGTAGTTTTTAAAATTTTGTCATTCTTACCACTACTTACCACCACTCTTTGTGTGTGTGTGTGTGTGTGTGTGGTGTGTGTGTGTGTGTGTGTGTGTGTGTGGTGGGGTGGTGGTGTATGGTTAGTTTTCTGTGGTGTATTGTTAGTTCTTCCCTTCATTAATAATGTAGACATTGTCACCACCTGACTTTCCAACATGTTCCGTTGTTGTATTGCCATGCTACACTGACCCCTTTGTTTATTGTTGCTCCTTTGTTGTTCATTTTTCCTAATGTTCCTAATATTTTCACAATTTTTAAACACTTACTCCCAGTTTTCTTTAAAAAATAAAAGTTTCACCTGTTGGAAATGATGTTCAGCTGCAGCCAATTTTTACACAAGTGTGAGAGAGAGGGATTGACATGTCATTAAGGGTATGCATAGGAGGGGGGATATAGGTGTTGATGTATTATTGTATACATAATTACAGACTTGATTTCTCTGTGTGCAGTATCTGTGTTCACAGGGCTGGTGTACCCAACAGCTGGAGATGCTTTCAGCAGCACTGTCCAAAAGTTGAGCGATTTGTGTTTTTATCTATTTATTTTATTTTATTTTATTTTATTTTTTATATTTTGAGGATAATTGAATAACGTGTGCATTTTTACGCCTAGTCCCTGTGTGTATACAGTTTTGTAAATTTTGTCATCCATTCCAAGCAGCACACAATACTCACTCTTGTGTGTGTGTGGGCGAATTCTTTTTTTTCAGGTGTGTTATTTATTCTCTTCATGGATTATGTAGACATTGTCACAGCCTGACTTGCCATAATGTTGCCTTCTTGTATTGTTGTGATACACTAACCTGTTTGCTTATTGTTGTCCTTTTCCCAATATTTTTAACAATGTTCAAACACTTACTCACAGTTTTCTTTGATTTTTAAAATATTTTGTCACCTATTTGACACAATGTTCAGCTACAGCATATTTTTGCTCATATATTAGAGTTCTCTTGTTTTGTGTAGGTATTCATGAGTGTGAAAAGAAACAGTGATTGATATATTTATGTGTGTGTTGGGAGGAGGGGAAATAGGTGTTGATGTATTGCTTACATTATTTCTGAACTTGATTTAAATGTGTTCTCAGGGCTTGTGTACCCAAAAGCTGGAGATGTTGTCAAGCTGTACTGTCTGAATTAGTGATTTGTGTGTGTTAGGGGGAAGGGGAGTAATTATTTTTGGTGTTTATTTTTCTCCTCATTGATGATGTTGACGTTGCCACAGCCTGTTTTGCCATAGCCTTGCCTTGTTGGTAATGTATTGCCCCCTTGTTGATTGTTTGGGTTTTGTTGTTTATTTTTTCTAATATTTAACAAGTTGAAAATACTTACACACAGTTATTTTACCTTTTATAATTTTTCATCTTTTTATGATGTTTAACTGCAGCATATTTTTGCACATATTTTAGATAACTCTCATAAACTTGGCAAGTTGTACTCATTTTATGATTTGTGCCAGGTTGTTCTGAATGAATGAAATTGTGTTTCAACCATAAAAAGCAAAGAGCTGATCATGTTTTTGTGTGTGTTGACAGACTTTGCACTGCAAGAGGGTTGAAGATGGAGAAATAGGTATAGGAGGCTGGACATAAGGAATTGAAGTTGGCATGTAAGCTACAATTCATTTGTGTGTGGACATGTTTGGTGTATGTTTGTCTTTGTGTGTTTGCAAAATGCTGGTTCCTGATATAAACTTGCTGTGGTGTTTTTTAAGAATGTCTGTTTCTGTTGTACGCTTGTTTGTGTATTGGATGTGTAAATGTTTGTGATGTTCTGTGGTGCCCCCATGGTCTACAAGACAATGAGGCAGATAAAGGTGAAGTGAAGATGTTTGTGATCTCTTCTTGTTTTTTCACGTGATTGATGAATGTTTATTTCTAGTGTACACTTGTTTCTGTGTGTTTGATATTTGTGTGTTTTTGATGTACACTTGATTCTGTGTTTGATGTAAGTGTGTTTCTGATGTACACTTGTTTCTGTATTTGATAGTAGCGTGTTTCTGATGTCATTTTCTGTGTGTGCAGAGTGGTGGTGAACACATCTCTGAGGGGAAGCATGATGGATGTTCCAGAGTTTCTACACCACTGGACAGAAAGCATTGACAGTACATTTTTATCTTAAAGGTACAAAACTCATTGTGATTATCCTCACGCTTCATACAAAGGTGTAAGAACAGAGTTTTTTTCATGATGATTTTCAACAGAAATATTCTGTACTTTAAAAAAAATTTAAGTACCAAAAAACTAGAACATAATTTGAATGTTTTGTATAAAATGAGAAACTGAAACTTTAGAGCTGTAATTCTTAACTCTCAGAGGACAGCCGTGCCCTATAGGGGATCAGTGTAAAGCAACCCTAATGCATTAGCTGTTTGCAGATTTTTCACGTGGCCACCACATTGATACTATGACTAGTGCAGCTTAACATAGCTTCCTGAGCCTATCCAAGGTCGAATGCAGACCCTTGTCAGGTATTCGCGGAGAGTAGGGGACACGGAATAGTGACAGGTAGTACAGCATTCAGAGTATTTTTTCATGCTTGTAAAAGCCTAAATATTAAAGTGAGAGCTTAAATCTTTTATTATATACTAGGCCAGCATATCATTTATACGTTCCGAAAATTTTAATTTCTTTCTATGTGTTTTGTATTTTTTATGATTTTTTTTATGAACCACTACAGATGGGCCATCTATGGAGAAAAGCAAGGGAGAGAACTAGCCATCCCAATTGAGTTAATAAATGCTTATTTCTGATGTACACTTGTTTTTGTGTGTTTGATATAAGTGTATTGCAAATGTTTACTTGGTTCTGTGTTTGATATAAGTGTGTTTCTGATGTACACTTGTTACTCTGTGTTTGATGTAAGTATGTTTCTGATGTCAGTTTCTGTGTGTGCAGAGTGGGGGTGAACACATCTGTGAGGGGAAGCATGATGGATGTTCCAGAGTTTCTACACCACTGGACAGGAAGCATCAATAGTACTTTTTTGTCTTAAAGGTACAAAACTCATTGGGATTCTTCTCACGCATCATTCAAAGGTGTAAGAGCATAGTTTTATTCATGCTGATTTTTAAAAGGAATATTCTGTAAATAATTTTTTTTAAATACCAAAAAAAGAATGTTTTGAATAATATGGGAAACTGAAACTTTAGAGCTGCAATTCTTAACTCTGAGAGGACAGCTGTCTGCTATAGAGGATCAGTGTAAAGCAACGGTTTTGGACAGCTGTCTGCAATAGCAGATTTGCTGTTTGCAGATTTTTCACGTGGCAGCCGCATGATTCTATGACTAGTGCTGCTTAGCATAGCTTTGTGAGCCTGTCCAAGGTCGAATGCAGAGCGTTGTCAGGTGATTCTGTGTGCTGCCAACTCTTTGTTTGCAGTTGCAGAGAGTAGGGGACACAGAGTACAAAATTCGGAGTATTTCCTTCACGCTTCTCAAAGCTTAAATATTAAAGTGAGGGCTTAAATCTAGCCCAGCATGTTATTTATATGTTCAGAAGATTTCATTTTCTTTCTATGTGTTTAGTATTTTTTATGATTTTTTTTACGAACCATTACAAATGGGCCGTCCATTGGGAGAGGCAAGGGAGAGAATTGGCCATCCTGAGTGAGTTTAAACAAGCTGGTTTTAATTAGGCTTGTTCTGTGTTGGTAGTTTACCTTGACATCAATTGTTACTGTGTTTATGTATGCCTGTATATAGGGAAGAATTTTTTTAGGGTTGAGAAAACAAAGCAAATGTTTAGCTGGCAAAACGGCATAGAACTAGTATGACTAGTATGACTGCGGTGTTGTGATAGTTCGGTGTTGTGGTAGTTAAATGTTTGTGATAGTTCACTGTTGTAATAGTTCAGTGGTGCAAAAGTTCAGTGTTGTGATAGTTCAATGTTGTAATAATTCAGAGTTGTGATAGTTCAGTGGTGCGATAGTTCAGTGTTGATAGTTCAGAGGCTGATGTGTGTCACTTATGATTCTGTGTGCAGGTGGTGTCCATGATGAAAGAGACCCAGGCATTGGCAGCCACCAGCCATAAGTCCTGATGTTACATTGTGCCGCCATAATGTCTTCTGAAATAAACTGGTGTTGTGCAAGTCAAGTCAAGTCAAATCAAGTCAAAAACACTTTAATCATCCTATGAAAGACAAATACAATATAATACTGACAGGCATATTGATACGAATTATAATTAAAAGACGCAGTGTATTTCATATTTGCAGTGTTATAAGGTAAAGTGTAGCAACACAGCATAGTGGAGTGTGCTGTATTGCTGTGTAGAAAGTGTAGTATATTGCAGTGTTGTCTATACCATGTTCCTTCCACCCACACTGTTGAAATAAAAAAAATCTCTATTATAACCACAACCACACACCCCCCCTCTCCCTTCACTTGATGTACTTATTTAAAAAAACCCATTGGGTCAATGGGATTTGTCAGTTTCTGTACAGGGGGTTCATGCACACACTTTTGACTTGTGTTTTGTGGATTTTTTTAGAGTGTGTGTGTGTGTGTGTGTGTGTGTGTGTGTGTGTGTGTGTGTGTGTGTGTGAGACAGAGAGACAGAGAGGAAATCCTGAATGTAGACTTTCCACATGGGAATCCAAAGTGACCATTATAGCAATCCATCACAACCAACTGCATTCTACTGCTCTTCTTCAAGTGCCTGTATCCAGATGTCTGTATTTCAAAAGTGGAGAATTTTGAACTTTTTTTTTGCTTTGACTTCAGAGCTCCAGTGGTGAGATTTTGTATCTTCAAGTATTCGCCCTCCAGTAAGTTAGCCGCATTCCAACTTCAGGGACATGTCAAAATATGATACCAGTGTGAAATATACCAGTGTGAAATCTACCAGTGTGCTGTCAGTTTTTACATTAATTTTGTCAACTGTTTATACCAGCACACTATAGTCTACTCTTCCAAAATATGGAACAGGTCCAATATGGGTGCAACATGCATTGCATGTGTTTGTACACAGGACTTTGGTGTATAGTCCCATCTGAAAGACTTTTGGGGAGTGGAGTCAGCACTGAAGTTAACTCCAGAGGGAAAATCCCCAGGAACAGGCGTTGGTCTGTCTTCTCTCAGTGGTGGCTGTAACCTGCAGTCAGATCACAGTCTGAACTCTAAAGTTAACCCTAGCCTGCCCTGCCCTGCCCCCCCCCCCCCCCCCCCCCCCAAGTGGTGTGGCAGTGTGCATTTTGTGATTATTATTATTTTTTTTTTTTTTTTTATTGTCCACCACCTGTAGTCATGGCAGCTTTCTCTGCATGAAATGTGAGCTGTTACCCTAGGAACAGAGGACAAAATTTACACAGGGACTGGATGTAAAAAGCACACCAGTCTTCATTTCATTATTTGTGAAATAAAAGAATGAAGAAACGTTGAAGTGTAGGCTTCAAAAGTAGGGATCTCTGATTACAGATATTTATAATACAGACATCTGAATACAGGCTTCTAAAATATAAACATGCAAGATACGTACAGATACAGATTTTAAAAACTTAAGTATAAACAAAAAACAAAATACTGAGTTGATCATTATTATGTAAAATACATCTAAATGTAGCTATTTATGATAAAAACATTAATCATCAAATGAAATGCAGATACTTAAAACAGAAACATACAATTTTGTAGTTAACTGATGTAGATAAAAGAAGTAAGATATCACACAAGACCTCTGAAATCCAAGTTGCTACATAAAGATGTCTTTGATACAGACTTCTAAACATATAGGATAAAATGTATATAGAAAACAGACATAAATATACTTGACACTGAGATTAATAACACATTTTAGATGCATCTGAAGGACTGTTAACTGACGCTGAATAGCACATCTAAATACATTATATAACTTTGATTATCAATCTAAATAACACTTTTCAATACATTATCTAACACATCTAAATACATTGCATAACACTGAATAGCACATCTAAATACATGATATAACTGACGCTGAATAACACATCCAAATACATTATAAGAAAATAACACATCTTAATACATTATATAACCAACATGGAATAACAAATCTAAATACATTGTATAACAGCTGGATAATACATATACATACATTATATAACACTGAATATCGCATCTGAATACAACATATATGATACGGAATAACACATCTAAATACATTATATATGACAATAACACACCTTAACACATTATATAATGCACGGAATAACACATAAATACATAACTCACGGAATAACATCTAAATACATAACACACACAATAACACATCTAAATACATAACGTAGCACACCTTAACACATAACACACGGAATAACGCATCTGAATACATAACACACGCAGTAACACATGGAATAACACATCTAAATACATAACACATCGCACGGAATAACATATAAATACATAACACATGGAATTACACATCTAAATATATAACACACGGAACAACATATCTAATTACATGACAACACACAGAACAATTCATCTAAATGCATAGCCTAACACACGGAATAACACATCTAAATACAAAACATAACACACGGAATAACACATCTAAATTGATAAAATAACACGGAACAACACATCTAAATACATTATAAAACAGACACTGAACCAAAAAATTTATATGCATTATATCAACAACACACATTCAGTGTGCTATAATGTTAACAAACGGAATAACACACCTAAATACATTATATACCAAACACTGAATAGCACATCTGAATATATTTTATATTACTAAATAACACATCTTAATACATTATATAACACTGAATAACACATCTAAATATATGAAAGACACTAACACATCTAAATACATTATATGAGATACTAAATAGCACATCTGAATACATTATACAACTAACGCTGAATAACACATCTAAATACATTATGTAACAACACAGAACAGCACATCTAAATACATTATATAACAGATACAGAACAACACATGGATGACAAAATTGATAAAACTGCATACACACAGGGACTGGGTGTAAAAAGCACATGAGTACTTATTCCATTATCGGCAATATAAAAAGAATAATTATACAGACAGACAGACAAACACTCAAGCCACACACACCACACACACACACACACACACACACACACACACACACACACACACACACACACACACACACACACACACACACACACACACACAAACACACAGGGTTACTACTGGGTCACTAAAGCCATCCAGGTCGGAAAGCTGGAGTGTGGAAAAACTGGAGTGTGGGTGGTTCCAATCTCCTCTGGGCCCAAATTTTTCTCTCCCTATCCATTAGATCATGAGTGGTTATCTGGGTACTAGTCTTTGGATTTATATTTTATATTTTATTCTTTTATATCGAGGATAACAGAATAAGCAATCATATGCTTTTTTTCATCCGGTCCCCGTGTGTATGCAGTTTTGTAAATCATGTCATCTGTTCCCACCGGCACACGATGGCCTACTCTTACGAAAAGCGGAACAGGATTTAACGTGTGCGCAAGATGTTCTGCGTGCGTTCGCACACGGGGCCTCGGTTTAAAGTCTCATCCGAAGGACTTTTGGGGAGAGTGGAGTCAGCACTGATGTTAACTCCAGGAAGAAAATTTCCTCGACCGGACTCGAACCCGGGTCTTCAAATTGCCAGCGCAATGTTCTGACCACTAGGCTATGAGACCATAAACCGAGGTCCCCTGTGTTGGGCAGGTAAAAGAAGGTAAAGTAGCGAGGGAGAGGGGATGGGCGCTGCCTTCAACATGCTGGCCCCTAGAGAAGCTGAGGCCTCTGAGACCTCGCTCCCCTACGACCACACCAGGTTAGGGGATGCCTTTCACTCACTCACTCACTCAGTCCCATGTCCCAAAGGACGTAGGGGGGACATGAGAGAAGACGCAACAGCGATCTTTTTCCATGCTTCACGATCCTGTGTGGCTAGTAGGAGGTGTTGCAGGGGTTGGGCTGTCCA
>CM060350.1:14334978-14354978 GCA_030674155.1 Stramonita haemastoma | reverse complement strand
AAGAAGTAACTGTCCCCAAACACAAGGCACAAAGATTGACTAGATGGGATTTTCTCCTATTCATTTTTGTTGTTGTGCAACATAAATTCTAAGTTTCTTTTTCTTTCTTTTTTCATTGTCGTCTTTTGATGGCCGCTTAAAAGGGCCACAGGGATATGAAGTATTCTTGTGAATGAGATTGACACTTTTAAATTATGAAAAAGAGTCTCGCTGTAAGGTACCACACAGCAGGTGGAGTTTCAATCACCACCGGGACCTCTGATGAAGGCTCATCCAGGAGCCGAAACTCGAGTCAGGTCAGGCCAAAGGCATGATGGTTCTTACTCAAAAATGACTAAACTGCTGCTATTGAAAGACATTATTTCCTAGGGTTTAATATATATTTTTTAAAATTAAATCTTTCATAAGCCATTTTCAAAATGATTGAGAAGTTTTAAATGGTTACCTGCACTTGTTTTCCTTCACTACTTTTCCCACAATAAATCTATTATTTGTTGTTATATTCATAACATGGGGACAGGATAGCTGAGTGGTCAGAGCAGTTACTTTCCCCAACCCAAGGTTAAGCAGCATCGAGCGTGGTTACCAACTGGATGGGTGACCATTTGCGCGCCTAGGCTTCAGTACAGCCCCCCCCCCACCCCCCCCACCCAGTTCACCCAGCTGGAGTTAACATCAGTGCTGACTCCACTCTCCCCAAAAGTCTTTCGAATGAGACTGTAAACCGAGTCCCCGCGTGCGAACACACGCAGAACATCTTGTGCACACGTTAAATACTGTTCCGCTTTTCGTAAGAGTAGGCCATTGTGTGCCGGTGGGAACAGAGGACAAGATTGACAAAACTGCATACATACGGGGACTGGATGTAAAAAAAAAAGCATTGAGTGCTCATTATACCCTTGATGTAAAAGATAACACACCACACACACATAACACACACACACACCACACACACACAAACACAACACACACACACACACACGTATACACACACACACACACACACACACACACACACACACACACACACACACACCACACACACACACACACACACAACACGGTGAGAACAGAGGACAAGATTGACAAAACTGCATACATACGGGGACTGGATGTAAAAACAAAGCATATGAGTGCTTATTCCATTATTCTTGATGTAAAAGAATAACACCACACACACACACACACACACACACACACACACACACACACACACACACACACACACACACAACACGGTGAGAACAGAGGACAAGATTGACAAAACTGCATACATACGGGGACTGGATGTAAAAAAGCACATGAGTGCTTATTCCATTATCCTTGATGTAAAAGAATAACACACACACACACACACACACACACACACAACACACACACACACACAACACACACACACACACACACACACACACACGGTGAGAACAGAGGACAAGATTGACAAAACTGCATACATACGGGGATTGGATGTAAAAAAAAGCATATGAGTGCTTATTCCATTATCCTTGATGTAAAAGAATAACACACACACACACACACACAACACACACACACACACACACACACACACACACACACACACACACACACACACACACACACGGTGAGAACAGAGGACAAGATTGACAAAACTGCATACATACGGGGACTGGATGTAAAAACAAAGCATATGAGCGCTTATTCCATTATCCTTGATGTAAAAGAATAACACACACACACATACACACACACACACACACACACACACACACACACACACACACACACACACACACACACCACACACACACAACACACACACACACACACACGGTGAGAACAGAGGACAAGATTGACAAAACTGCATACATAGGGGACTGGATGTAAAAAAAAAAAGCATATGAGTGCTAATTTCCATTATCCTTGATGTAAAAGAATAACACACACACACACACACACACACACACACACACACACACACACACACACACACACCACACCACACACACACGTGAAACAAGACAGATTACAAACTGCATACATCGGGGACGGAGTAAAAAAACATGATGCTATTCCATTCCTTGATGTAAAATACACACACACACACACACACACACACACACACACACACACACAACACACACACACACACACACACACACGGTGAGAACAGAGGACAAGATTGACAAAACTGCATATACATACGGGGACTGGATGTAAAAAAAAAGCATATGAGTGCTTATTCCATTATCCTTGATGTAAAAGAATAACACACACACCACACACACACACACACACACACACACACACACACACACACACACACACACACACACACACACACACACACACACACACGTGAGAACAGGACAAGATGACAAAACGATACATACGGACGGATGTAAAAAAATTGCTTATTCCATTATCCTTGATGAAAAAAATAACCACACACACACACACACACACACACACACACACACACACCACACACACACCACACACACACACCACGTATACACACACACACACACACACACACACACACACACACACACACACACACACACACCACACACACACACCCACACACAGAGGAAAGATTGTGACATCCTGTTTTTCAGACGCCCCTACACGTGGTTGCATCAGCTCAATCATCAACCCTGTCAAGTTTACTTTCTTCGTCATGAACATCGTCTTTTTCGTAAGTATTTTTTTTTTTTTTTTTTTTATTCTTTTATATCGAGGATAACAGAATTTATAAGCAAGCATGTGCTTTGTCTTCCTTCCTTCCTTCCTTCTCTCTTGACAAATATGACCAGCTGCCTTCAAGACATCCAACACTGGATGATACAAAACAAATTACAACTAAATGCAGATAAAACCGAAACCATGCTGTAGGCACCAAACACAAACTCTCCTCCATTCCAACAACTTCAATAGAATTCGGCAATACGTCAGTTCCGCTATCCACTTCTGTGAAGTATCTAGGAGTCGTTGTCGACAACACTCTCTCCATGCAAAAATTCATTACCCAAACCTGTCAGTCATGCTACTATCAACTACGGCGTATTAGCGCAATTCGAAAGTACCTGTCCACTGATGCAACTTCCAAACTCGTCACTTCTCTTATTCTCTCACGTCTGGACTATTGCAATTCTCTTTTGGCTGGTCTGCCAGCATCATCCATCCACTCCCTTCAGCGTATACAAAACTCCGCAGCTCGTCTTGTCCTCAGAAAGAAAAAATCTGAGCACATTACCCCTCTCTTGAAATCTCTCCATTGGCTGCCTGTACCACAGAGAGTAAACTACAAGATCAATACCCTCTGTTACAAATGTCTCCACAATACTGCACCCTCCTACCTCTGTGAATGTCTTCACTTGTACACACCTTCTCGCTCCCTCCGCTCGTCGGCAGATACTTTGTCCTTAAGAATACCCAGATTCAACCTATCTACCGTTGGCCGCCGCTCTTTCTCTGTTTCTGGTCCATCCATCTGGAACGACCTTCCTCTCTCCCTCTGGCAAAAGCCTACTTATGACACTTTCAAATCCAACCTCAAGACACACTTATTCCAAACCTAAGTTTTGTCCTTCCTCTTCCATCTCTTACCTGTCCCGCCTTCAACATCCACCTGCCAAAGTGCATAATGTTTGTAGGTGTGTGTGCGCGCGCGCGTGCTGCGTGCGTGTGTGCGTGCGTATGTGTGTACATTCGAATTTGTTAAAACTGTAAATTGCTGTTGATTGTGTGTTGTCTTGGTTGAATGCAAGGCTTTGATTTGTTTTTACAAGATATAGCGCTATACAAATTCCATGTATTATTATTATTTTTCATCTGGTCCCCGTGTGTATGCAGTTTTGTAAATATTGTCATCTGTTCCCACCGGCACACGATGGCCTACTCTTACGAAAAGCGGAACAGGATTTAACGTGTGCGCAAGATGTTCTGCGTGGCGTTCGCACACGGGACCTCGGTTTAAAGTCTCATCCGAAGGACTTTTGGGGAGAGTGGAGTCAGCACTGATGTTAACTCCAGGAAGAAAATTTCCTCGACCGGACTCGAACCCAAAAAGTAAGCGCACGGTGTGTGTGTGTGTTGTGTGTGTGTGTGTGTGTGTGTGTGTGTGTGTGTGTGTGTGTGTGTGTGTGTGTGTGTGTTACTTTTATAGAAAATGGAGTAAGCATTCATGTGCTTTTTTTGTTTTGCATCCAGTCCATTAGTGCATGCAGTTTTGGAAAGTGTGTGTGTGTGTGTGTGTGTGTGTGTGTGTGTGGTGTGTGTGTGTGTGTGTGTGTGTGTGTGTGTGTGTGTGTGTGTGTTATTCTAATGGGAAAATGGAAGAAGCATTGATGTGCTTTTTTTGTTTTGTTTTGCATCTAGTCCATTAGTGTATGCAGTTTTGGAAAGTGTGTGCGTGCGTGCGTGCGTGCGTGCGTGCGTGCGTGCGTGTGTATGATGTGTGTGTGTGTGTGTGTGTGTGTGTGTGTGTGTGTGTGTGTGTGTGTGTGTGTTAGTTATTCTAATGGAAAAATGGAAGAAGCATTGATGTGCTTTTTTTGGTTTTGTTTTGCATCTAGTCCATGTGTGTATGCAGTTTTGGAAAGTGTGTGCGTGCGTGCGTGCGTACGTGCGTGCGTGCGTTCGTGTGTGTGTGTGTAATGGGCATCGATCAGTCTCGGAAGACTATGGAGTTGCGCTCTTGGCTGTAGAGGGCAAAGTCTGGGTAAGTAAGTATGGAGGGCAAGCTGTTACCCATGCAGCAGATCCCCCCTCCCCCCCTACTCACGTCGCTGGAATGATCCACTGGAAAGGCAATCACCGATACAAATGGGTCCAGTGCCGTCGCAGGAGCCTCCAGAAGGTTGCCATATAGGCCTACAGCCCCAAAACGCACTTGGGACTCCAACTCCCCCATTTTTTCCTCAGGGATGGTGTCGAAACACGACACCTATGTGTAAGCTGGGGTTTTTTTTTGTTGTTGTCATCCGCTGCTCCCTGCATACAATGGCCTGCTCTTCCCAAAGACAGAAGGGGTTTTTAACGTGTGCACAAGATGCTAATGCGTGTGTTCGCACACAGGGCCTCCTCTGTTTAGAGTCTCACCCCAATGACTGACAGTTTGATTTTTGTCATCAAACTATATATATGTACCCCCCGTGGGACTCCCGGGGAATGCTTGCAAAGGGAGCATTACAAGAATAGGTCCCTGCCCGCCAGCCAGGCATGTCGTAAGAGGCGACTAAGGTGGCCCCACTCCCCCAGGTAGGGGGTTGGACACAGGGCTAACAACCCCGTTCTGTAAAAAAAAAAAAGATTGTTACAGAAACAGCAACAAAGAAATTCAACACTACTGGGTGCGACGGGCTTCCAGAGTCATCGAAAGATACTCGTATGAATGGCAGTGGTGAAAGCCGAGAGGAAGCCACTGACAGGAAGATGGAAGTCTTGAGCGCCAAAACCAAAACCAGAATAGGATTCTGGAATGTTAGAACGATGTATGAGACAGGAAAATTGGCGCAAGTTACAGCAGAAATGAAACGCAACAATCTACACATCCTAGGAGTCAGCGAGAGTCATGGCTTGGGATATCTTCCAGTTCTGCTTGTAGTTGTGCATAGAATTCGTCTTTGTCTTCTTCTGCACTGTCGTTAGTTGGTGCATAGCATTGGATGATAGTGGTGTTCATGTGTCTCCCCTTCATTCTTATCTTCATCAACCTGTTGTTGATAGGTTTCCACTCCATCAGGCACTTCTCTATTCCTTTCTTCATCATGATGGCTACTCCTTCACGGTGCTGGTTGTCCCTTCTGCCGCTGTACAGCACTGTCTCTCCTGTATTGGTTTTGCATCTGCCTGATCCTGTCCATCGGCTTAGCAAGCAGAAGAGGCCGCCGCCAAAGGAGAACAAGGACAGGTGTTTAAGATCACCAAAATTGTCAGTGGCAAATACCGGGGAAACACCGAGACGCCGATTGTAGACAAACAGGGCCGACTCCTTACCACAGAAGCAGAACAAGATGCTAGATGGGCAGAACATTTCAACGAAGTTCTCAACAGACCACCACCAACTGAAGAGGCGGATGTACAAGACCCTGATGCCGACCTCAGTGTTAACACCACTCCACCAGAGAAGAAAGAAATTATAACAGCCATCAGATCTCTCAAGAACCGAAAAGCCCCTGGCCAGGACAACCTAAACGCAGAGCTCTTCAAAGCAGACACAGAGTTTGCAGCCACGGTTCTACAACCACTCTTTACTGCTATATGGGAGGAGAAACAGCTACCAGAAGACTGGACAAAAGGAGTCATCGTGAAGATCCCAAAGAAAGGAGCCCTGAGCAACTGTAACAATTGGAGAGGAATCACTCTGCTATCTATTCCCAGCAAGATCCTAGCAAAAATAATAATTAAACGAATCTCAGAAGCAGTGGACCAGCAACTCAGAAAAGAACAGGCAGGTTTTCGACCAGGAAGAGGATGCACAGATCAGATCTTCACCCTGCGCAATATCATCGAACAGTGCACGGAATAGCAGAGACAGCTGTACATCAACTTTGTAGACTTTGAGAAAGCCTTTGACAGCATACATCGAAAAAGTCTATGGTGCATACTCCGAGCATATGGAATACCGCAGGAGATTGTACAAGTCATTAAGAGCTTCTACAGAAACTTCACATGCAGAGTAGGAAACAGTGAAACCAGCTTCAGTGTAAAGACCGGCGTCAAACAAGGCTGCCCCATGTTGGCACAGCTCTTCAACCTGACAATCGACTGGGTGATGAGACAGACAACAGCTGACCAGCCGCGGGGCATCAGATGGACCCCATTCACAACACTTGAAGACCTAGATTTTGCTGACGATCTGGCATAGCTCTCACACACCCACCATCATATCCAGGAGAAGACATCCCGTCTCAACACTTTTGCCCAGCAAGTAGGACTGAAAATCAGCCAGAAGAAGACAGAGGTGATGATGCTAAACGTTCAGAATCCCTCTCCTGTCACAGTGAACGGAGAAGATCTGCCAACAACTGAAGAGTTCACATACCTTGGGAGTATTGTCAGGCATGATGGCGGAGCAAGCAGTGACATAAAAAACCGCATCAACAAAGCAAGAGCTGCTTACAGAAATCTGAACAATGTGTGGAAGTCATCCCAATACAGCACAAAGACCAAACTAAGACTGTATCAGAGCTGCGTACTTTCCACCCTCCTGTATGGCTCGGAATGCTGGAGGATGACTGAGAGTGACATTAACAAACTGTCTACATTCCACACGAAGAATCTCAGGAGAATACTGCGCATCTTCTGGCCTGAGACCATCTCCAACCAAGAACTCCTGGCCCGCTGCAACCAAGAAAATATAGATACCATCATTATGCAAAGACGATGGAGATGGATAGGACACATCAGCCGACGGGAACAAGGGAACATCGCCCGAACAGCCCTCCACGACACCAGAAGGAAAACGCAGGCGAGGACGACCCAAGAACACCTGGCGTCGGACAATAGAAACAGAGCTGAAGACCCTCCAACACTCCTGGGGAACCATTCAGAAACTGGCCCAAGACAGGCAGGAGTGGAGAACCTTTGTTGCTGCCCTACATGCCAAGAAAGCATAAAAAGGCTTTGGATTGGATTGGATACATATGTACACCACACAAAGCGAATTCTAATTCTATCTATCTATCTATCTATCTATCTATCTATCTATCTATCTATCTATCTATCTATCTATCTATCTATCTATCTATCTATCTGTCTATCTCTCTCTCTCTCTCTCTCTCTTATATATATTGTGTGTGTGTGTGTGTGTGTGTGTGTGTGTGTGTGTGTGTGTGTGTGTGTGTGTGTGTGTGTGGCTGTGCTCGCGTGTGTGCGATTGCCTGGTTGTTTGGTTGTGTTACTTTACAAATAAATTATTGGTTTTGTTTGAATCTTCCCCTGCCTCCCTCCCCCTTTGCCTCATATCATTTTTTTTTTTAACCTACCATTATCTCCATTTTCTTCTTTTTCTTTCCTCTTTAAACGTCCAAGCTTTTTAAGATGATTCGGCGCTTTATGAATCAATCCAACGGTGCTCTCTCTCCCCAGCCCCCACCCCTCCCCCTTTGCCTCATATCATCTTTTTTTTTTTTAACCTACCATTATCTCCATTTTCTTCTTTTTCTTTCCTCTTTAAACGTCCAAGCTTTACTTTTAAGATGATTCTGCGCTTCATGAATCAATCCAAAGGTCTCTCTCTCTCTCTCTCTCTCTCTCTCTCTCTCTCTCTCTCTCTCTCTCTCTCTCTCTCTCTCCTCTCTCTCTCTCTCTCTCTCTCTCTGTGTAACTACAGATTGTGGGCATCGCGGCTTTATCTATTGGAGGCGTGGCCCTCTTTGATAAAGACCGCATCTCGGCTTTTGCCGCCTTGGATGACACAGGCCCTACCACCAATGTCAACGTCGCTGCTTTCATTGAGGTAAGGACCCCCCCCCCACCCCCACACCCCCTCCTCACCGCTCATATCGATCCTTCCACCACAGCCAGACCCAGATTGGTTGTGTCTCTTCCTCAGGGTCAAGGAGTCCACAGGGGTCCCATTAATATTAGGCCGCTGTGGGGCCACCAGCCAGAGGGCCCTGCACTGCTGTTGGGTCACTTTGGTGGTGTTCAGTGGTGCCTGTTCTGAGCTAACATATGCAGGACACCACCTACTAAGCCCCCCCTACTAACAACTGTATTAGCTCAGTCGCGGAGCCAGACTGAGTGAGTCACCCACCCGAGGTGGCAACCACCACAACGTCCCTCCAACGACCGTATCCCCCGCAAACCTCCAACCCCAAAGGCTTTCACACAAATTCACCACAGGCACAGAAGTGTATGCGTAAACCGAATCTGAGGTCACCATGAGACCAAAGCAGCGGGGGGCCACAGAATAAGAGGCAATTTTTAATATGGCATGATAATAATAATAATAATAATAATACATGGAATTTGTATAGCGCTATCTCTTGTAAAAACAAATCAAAGCGCTTGCATTTGACCTACAGAGCCACAGATCATGCTGCCACCAGGCGCAAAGATCAACGACGAACAACGATGATCAACTGTTGTTGTCTTGTTGCTGCTGTGCACTGTTGTTGTCTTGTTGTTTGTTGTCTTGTATTTGTTTTACTAGACATTTCAGATTGTTTGAGTTGGTTTTCCTGTCCATTCACACAATTTCTCCTATGTGCATGACAAGGGAACATAGAACTTAATGCGTGTCACTTTATTATACTATACTATATACTATTATATTATACTATACTTCTAATACAGATAAGCTCTGTCTGTCATGTGCCTATACTCCTATTGCAGATAAGCTCTGTCTGTCATGTGCCTATACTCCTATTGCAGGTAAGCTGTCACAGTCTGTAACTTCAAAATGTTTTTTTAGGAATGCCTCCAGTTCCTGGTGGTCTTCTTCTGTCAATGGTAATGAGGATGATGTAATGCTGCTGCTATGGAAGCGAAGCGCATAATATGTTTTGAGAATACTTGACATGGTTGCACTCTATACTCTATGCTTACTATCAGGCGCCTGACAAGTCAGGCCCAGCATATCTGACTTCGGCCTGGGAGAGAATTGTTAATAATGTAAGTCTTTCTGGATTTAAAAAAAAAAAAAAAAGAGGCAGGAGAATGGACCAAGTAGGCAGAAGATAGACAAGAAGGAGGTGACAGGGAGGAAAATATCAAGGCAGAAACAAAGAGAGGGATAGAAAAGAGGGAGTTTTTCAAGCGCAGAATTTCCAGAAAGCAAGAATGCCATTGATACTAACAGATCCCAGGCATCCCCCACGGGGGGATATTTTTTTCCTAAAACAGTTTTTGCGTTGTTTCTTTGCTTCCCCATCAGACAAACAAGTCAGGTCAAGTCAAGTCAAGATTTTATTTCCAGATGGTACATTGAGTAAGCAATAAATTTGCTTTTTTTTTCATGAAGCCATCTATCTAGCAAAAAACACACACACACACACAAAAACACCAACAAAAAACACCCAATTGATTGGTTGGTGTGTATGTGTGTGGTGTGTGTGTGTGTGTGTGTGTGTGTGTGTGTGTGTGTGTGTGTGTGTGTGTGTGTGTGTGTGTGTGTGAGCGGGGGAGGGGGAGGGGGTGGAGTTGGAGAAATTCCCATGGAGTGAACATCAGAACCCTCTCATAGCTACTATACTCCCTCTTCAGAGACTCCAATCTCTACCCTCATCACAGTGTACCAATCCAACATCACTCAGTCAAGTGTGCTATATTTAGCACGCCTTTTCCTTTGTCCTCGTCCAAGTGTGGTCAGTTCCTGCTAAAATTAGCACCAGCTGGCCTCATCTGGGCTGGGATGGGGTGGGTTAATTAGCAGCTGAGAGGAGCTGAAAGTGGGGAAAACTGACAGGTGTGTCATAATTAAATACAACAAAGCGAGACTTACCTAGTAAGGTGAAGCTGGTTGTAAATTCTTGCGAATTTATTGTAGACCGGAACGGAGTGCACATGAGAACCGCGCGCAGCCCCTACTGTCAGTTTTTAGAGCCTCGAGAGAACACTGTGTCATACTATAACAGGAACACTAAATATTTTATAAACATTGTTATCATTATTATCATTTTGAAAGGGTGGGATGTCTTACTGATGCACGGTGTGCAGAACACTGTTGTCAGTTCTAGATCAAAGTTCCACAAAGTGGTATTTGTTTCATTTGCATGGTATGCATTTCATTTTACTTGCATGGTATGCATGCAGACCATTTTAGGGGTGGGCATGTGCACTCCGTTCCGGTCTACAATAAATTCGCAAGAATTTACAACCAGCTTCACCTTACTAGGTAAGTCTCGCTTTGTTGTATTTAATTCTTGCTCATTTCCTGCATCCCTCCACTATATGCACATGAGATTTTAGAGCCACAGTGTTCTCGAGACAAACACATCCACCACATGTAAACAAGAAACTGTCCTACCTTATTTATGTTGTAGGAAACGCTCCATGATGGATTGGCCCATGGTCAGTGTTGGCCCCGTCTTCTTATTATAAAACTTAGCAAACGTGGAAACATTTGTCCATCCAGCTGCTTTCATGATGATGTTTATTGGAGCGTCTGCAAGTTTAGCAGCGGAAGTACTGGCTGACCTCGTACTATGTGCCGTGAAGCGTGTAATGTCTATGCCTGCCCTCTCCATCGTCCACTTCAGCCAGCGCGCGATGGTATCGCTAGTGGCCCCTCGGTGCGGTGCTTGGAGAGTGATAAACAAATGTCGGGTAGCATTCTGAGCCCTCAGTTCTTTGCTCCGTCTCAGGTATTCTTTCAAAGTGTGAACAACACACAAAGCCTCTTTTTCCACAAAAGCCATGAGTTCAATAGGTGATTGATGGGCTCCTCTTCTTGACTGTTTTAATAATCTATTTACATAAAAAACACACTTTTCCCTTGAAAGTAGCATATTGTCGATGTCCAAAGCAGCAATAGTTTGACACCTCTGACCCGACAGAAGGGCAATTAACATCACAAGTTTCATTGTCAGTTCCTTGAACGTCAGGTTTTGCACTGGAACCCACGTTTCTAACATTTTTAGCACAATGTTTACATCCCAAGTGTGGTGATACTTTGGTAGTGGTGGTTTTCTTTCGAACACACCCTTCATAAATCTTTTTACAAGTTCGTGTTGACCAAACGTTGCCCTTCATAGTTGCAGAGAAAACAACTTAGCGCAGAACGAGCGGTGCCCACAGCGCTATAAGAATATCCCTCTTTCAACAGCGATGCCAGAAAATTTACAGCTGTGGCTAGAGGCGGTGAAACTGAATCCACTTGTTGCTCACACGCGTACCTCTCCCACTTTCGTATGTACACATCATACATCTGTTTTGTTGCGGGTCGCCATGAGGACATGAGAATACTGGTAGTCTCCTCAGAAAAGCCTTGTGTTCTGAATCTATCCCTGACACTTTGCAGACTAGCAGCGTCAGGCTTTTCCTCAGTGGGTGTTTTGTCTCCTTTTGACTTGGTTGTGTCAGAAGAGTGTTTCTGGCTGACAAGAGGACAGGTCTGGCTGTGAGAATTTTCATCAGTGCTGGCCAAAAGGGCTGATTTTTCCAGGTTGGCGCTACTATAACCCCTCTTGCTTTGTCTTTCTTTATCTTTGCCAGGACCCGGGGTATAATGCTGAAAGGTGGAAAACAATAAACAGTCTCATTTCCCCAATACATGCTAAATGCATCAATAGCACATGCTCCTGGGTCAGGCAAGAAAAACACATATCTGGAAAACTGAAAATTTAATCTAGAGGCAAACAAGTCAATGACAGGTTTTATATCAAGAATATTCATAGCCTCAGAAAGTAGCATTGAATCCAGTTTCCATTCTGTGTCAATGTGGATCTGTCTAGACAGACTGTCAGCTTCAACATTCTCAACACCAGGAATGTGAGCAGCACTGAGCCATATGTTTCTGCTTTCACACCAATGCCAGATTTGCTGAGATACATCATTCAGATGTTTAGATCTGTTCGAACCCATGTTGTTAATACAACCAACAGTGCTTGTGTTATCAGTCATAATTCTTATGTGAACATTACGTTGGTCATGCAACAAAGACTTGAGACCAAAAAAGACAGCTAATAGCTCCAAAGCATTTATGTGTCCTTCTTTGTCTTTCTCACTCCACATGCCTTGTGTTTGTGATTTGGTGTCAACAACCCAAGCACCCCATCCTGTACGTGAACTGTCTGTCTTCATAGTAATGGTGGGGTCTGATCTCTGAATGGGAGCCTTTTGCTTGTCTATGTTATTAATCCACCATTCTAGCTCTGTCTTCCCTTCAGCTGATAACACAGCAGGCTTTTCCCAGTTCCCCTTGCTTAGTTTAAGTGCGGAACACTTATCTTGTTCAAGTGCTCTGTAGTACAAAGGACCCAATGGCACAGCAAGAAAACAAGAAACCATTAGTCCAATACAAGATGCCAGAGATCTTATAGTTGTACTTTCCTGACTGAATAATAGAATGCATGCACACAGCAGTTTTTGTTTCCGTTCATCTGTCAGTGTGACTGTCATGTCTGTTGAGTTTATTTTGAAACCCAGGTAGGTGATTTCTTGCACAGGCATGAACTGTGATTTCTTTTCATGTACATAGAAACCTAGAGAGTCTAATAATTGTATCGTGTCTACCACACACTGTACAACTTCTGTTTCAGTCTCTCCCACAATCAAACTGTCATCAATGAATGAAGTGATCAGGTGACCCATATCATGTAAGCGTGCTAGGACAGGTTTCATGAGTTTTGTGAATTTTCTGGGAATCGGACTGAGTCCCATAGCAGCTGCCTGAAAACAGTACAGTTTTTCTCTCCATCTGAATTTCAGATATTTCCGAAAAGTCTCCTCTACTGCTATGACGTAATACGCATCTCTCAGATCAATTGATGCGAAAAAGCAATTTTGTGTAACTAGATCCAAAGCTGTATATATTGTTTCCATCTTAAATTTCTTATATTCCACATTTTTGTTCAGAGCTTTCAGATTTAAAATCATTCTAAATGATCCGTCTTTTTTCTCCCTAACAAAGATAGGTGAGACAACTTGTCCTGATTCAGGTAAAGACTCTTTTATCACACCTTTTTCAACAAGTTTCTTATTTCAGAGTCAACAGCATAGTTTTCACGCTTGCTAAACAACCTTTGCGAACTTTGCTTTATGTCTACTGGGCAATCATCAAAGGTGATTTTAATTCCTTCAACTGTTTCAAGTACATCAGGGTCAGAAGTTAGTTCATTCCAGTGCGACAGCTTTTCCTTTAAGCTTCCTGCTTTAAAGTTATCATGCTTCATTTCAAGATAAGCACACAAAGAAGGCAAGCAAAGTTCAAACTCACTAACCTTGTTTCCAGAAGGGAGGGGCGGTTCTGTCAAAGATCGAGTTACTGCCGGTGGCTGTTTTTCTGACCCTTCTTCCAAAACACTTTGTTTGCTTGACCGAAGGTACTCCCCCCCTGCCCCTGCCTCCACGGCTTCCGGCCTAAAAAAGAGCTACTGTTGTTATGCTGCCACGTGCTCCTCTTTTGCTGACCACGCATGTTCTGACCGAGTTTCTGGGACTCTTGCACTTCTTTTAGACATTTGTGAAACTCAGAGCCATACAGTAGTTCTGGGGTCATGGCAACCTGCGGTGCACATATGCCAGAGAGTTCACGGGGTAGGCAGGGTCGGTGCATGTCTCTCCGTTTCTGGGACAGGTCATGGTTGGCGTGACCTGTGAGGGCAAGGGCATCTGAAAGTTGAGCTATGCATCCGGTCAGTTCACTGCGTACTGTAGTGGCATCCTGCCCTGAGATGGTATCTCTTACCCTCAAAAGTCGGTCGGTGCAGAGGGTTATGGCTATGGCAGCTTTTGACAGTGTTTTCTGTGTATTTGCCATCCGAATGTCTGTCTTTCTAGTGAAGGGCTTGAGGACAGAAAAAACTTCCTGGTTTGTTCGGGGAACGCCCAGGTATGCGCAGTTTTCGGGAATCGGGTACTTTGTCAGTTTTTCCCTCAGCTTTCTGTCTGGAAGTTTTGATCCAAATCTGGATTCAAGCAGCTTTGCCAATTTTCCTGAGACTGGTGGTCCTTTTTCTTCATTATCGTCAAAAGATGATGCCATTTCAGCAAAAATATCGTCATCCTCCTCCTCTGTAGCATCTGCTATCAGCTCTTTTTCCAGTTCCTCTGCCTTATCAGAAACACTGTCGGTGACAAATTCTGAATCACTACCTGCCTTCTTCCTTTTCCCTTCATTCTCAGCGAGGGGTTTATCAGCGTCAGCGCTAATTTTCCTCTTCTTGGTGTGCGGTGCACTTCTTTCAAAATTGTCCATTCTTTTGGAAAGGTTCTGAATGATTGAAAAAATGTCTCGGAGAGATGGTTCCCTTTCCACCGAGGGTTCAGCAGAGGTGCCAGCTTGTGGTTCTTCATAGGATTCTGACTCCATAACCGAATCCTGGTCACTGGTGTAGTCCACAGAATGGGTCTCCATTTTTTTTTTTTTTTTTTTTTTTTTTTTTTTTTCCCCCCAGAAACTTTTCCACAAAAAAAACAGATTTCACAAGCACTACAAAAAACAACAACTATCCCCAAGTTATACACAAAATAAAACAAACCAAGAAAAGCAAGGTCTAGAAACTATTATAGCTAGTGCTGAGATTCCTGATAGTGATGGGCGTTGCCGACACAGCCAGAGGCGATATGATAAACGTCTGGACAGTAGCTCGGCTAGGCACGAACTGACAGTAGGGGCTGCGCGCGGTTCTCATGTGCATATAGTGGAGGGATGCAGGAAATGAGCAAGAATTATGACCTTCAAATGAGGAATCCCTTCCCTTAACCACTTGGCCAGAAGGAAGGTAGCGGGGCAGTTTAGACCTTCATCTGCCTAACAAAGAAACCCCGAGGTTCAAACTTCGATCAAACTTCAAAAAAACACTTTATTATTTCAAAGAAAGAGAAATTCAAGCAGGTACAAGCCATACTTTAAAACGGTAAACATATAAACATATTAATATCACGTGAAAAAAAACAACAGCACAAGACAATAGCCAAATATCAGAACGCACCCATCACAATATAAAAGATACCCAGGAATCAGCAATACCTCAGCCAGTCATGGACACACGCATTATTTTAAAATCACCCTCATACTCGCACCAGAATGCCCATGCATCCACACTCGCACACAGCTCCCAGGCTGGAACACTCAAACGCACACAGATACACACACACACACACACACACACACACACACACACACACACACACACACACACACACACACACACACACACACACACACACACTGGAAACATTAAAATTTGCACACATTTTTTTTATGATATAAACCAAATTTTAGAACACGCTCTAAAGTAAAGACAAAAGAAATATCTACATCGCTTTGTCTTCCTAGTTTGAGGGGAGAAACTGAAATTGAATGTCGAATTTTTGGGGGTGGGAGACTGTAAACCATTCAGACATGTGTAACTAATTACAGACATGTGCATGTACAACGAATCTACACGCCATTTGAAAATCCAGAGAAGTACTTCCAGGCAAAATGGGTCGGCTCAATCCCAAACCATATCCCGGAAGTCAGAATGCAGCTACCTTAATCATGGCAGAAAAAAAGAGACGGTGGCTTACACAAAAATCTCACTACTCATTGAACCTCAGAGCAGTCGCTGAGGAAGGACAAAAAAACACAAAAACAAACAACAACAAAGAATGAAAAAAAAACACGGGGCGACCTACCACAGGTAAAAGGTAAAGGTGTTCCCTTAACCTCTGCCGTCATTGAGGAACGAGGCATCAGAGACCTCAGCTTCTTCAGGGACAGCATATTGAGGGTGGCGCCCATTTCCTCTCCCTCGCTGCTTTAAGCTTTACCTTCCCTGTCCCTAAAAGAGGGCAGGTACCCATTTACAGCTGGGTGAGTTGGGCGGGCTGTACTGAAGCCAAGGTGCTCAAATGGTCACCCATCCATTTGGTAACACCGCTTGCTCAATGTTGCTTTAGCTGAGCTTGGGGAAAGCGAGTGCTCTGACCACTGAGCTATACTGTCCGGGTGACCGTCTATCATTTTATTTATTTATTAATTTATTTTATTCTTTTATATCGAGGATAATGGAATAAGCACTCTTGTGCTTTTTTACATTTAGTCTCCGTGTGTATGCAGTTTTGTAAATGTCATCTGTTCCCACTGGCAAACGATGGCCTAGTCTTACGAAAAGCAGAACAGGATTTAACGTGTGCGCTAGATGTTCTGCGTGAGTTCACACCCGGGGCCTCGGTTTATTGTCTCATCCGAAGGACTTTGGGGGAGAGTGGAGTCAGCACTGATGTTAACTCCAGGAGCACCTTTAATACGAGTTTTAAACTGTGACGAGGTGATAGCCTTGATATGGCCTATGTGGTCGGTGGGGCTATAAGCATCATCATTGGATTGGATTGGAACTCCAGGAGAAAAATCTCCTCGAACGGGAATCGAACCCGGGTCGTCAAATTGCCAGCGCAATGTTCCGACCACTAGGCTATCCATGTCCTCTGTGTATGTGTAGTGTGTGTGTGTGTGTGTGTGTGTGTGTGTGTGTGTGTGTGTGTGTGTGTGTGTGTGTGTGTGTGTGTTCAATTTTACGTCTGTTCACTTAATGTGATATTAGACGGGGAGAATGGGGGGGGGGGGGGGGGGGGGGGGGGGGGGGGGGGGATGAGGATGAGATGAAGATGTAGCAAGATACTAATTCCAAACAATACAAAAAATAAATAATAAAACAAGGCAAAGAAACACAAAAAGAACAACCCTCAGAACAACAACAATAGCAACAAAACTATGCTAACAGCTGAACCTGAACATTTGGAATCATTCTGATTTCAAATCTGTAGCAGACACATTGTCAAATTTTACAAAAATGAAGCTACTGGGGATCGCATCAGGGATAATGCTATCTCACACAATAGCCTTGGATTCGTAAGAACCTCGTGTAGGGACTTATTTTGAAATGATGGTAGGAACTTTTTTAAACCTGAACAGTGATACAAAACATGAATATTTGAAAGTTTTTCACCGCATATACATTGTATATTTTTTGCAAATTTTGCTCGAAAAGCATTTAGTTTCAATCTGCAGATTAGAGTAACAGTTTTTCTGGTACAAGATTTTTGATAACCGTACTGAGTACAAAGAATGTTCTCAAAATCTAGATATGAACAATTATACAGGGGATATCCAGCCTCTTCCTGTTTCTTTTTAACATGTTTCCAGCAAACATTTTGAAGCAGTGCATAACCCTCATGAAGAGAAAGCGGAACATGTACGACAGTAGAACAGCAAGAATGATTTGCTGCTGATTTGGCTACTTTGTCAACCTTTTCATTACCATAAATACCACAGTGAGATGGAACCCAGCAGAAAGTAACATTAGATCCTCTCAGAATTAAAAAGTGTACTAAATGATTGATTTCAGTTATAAGATCCTGTCTAGCATTAGATTCTGAGTTACAAAGTGACTGTAAAACAGATTTTGAGTCAACACAGAACAAAACCTGCAAAATAGTTTTAGGGAAATCAAGCAGGAAGTACAAAGCCATTAAAATAGCTGTAAGTTCAGCTGTAAAAATGGAATGATGTTTGCTGATATAAAAGGATTTTTCAACCTTCAAAGTAGGAATAAAGAAAGCAGCCCTTGCTTCCTTATTTTCAAGAAGAGATCCATCAGTGTAAACTTTAACATGAGAAGGGTATGTGTTTTCTAGATGCACCTTTACATATGAACCAAGGGTAAGCTCATTGTCCTCTTTTTTTAAAGATGAATAATTGATATCAAAATTTGCCCTCTGAAGTTCCCAATTTGGACACGGTGATAAAGGAGGTATAGAATTTTGCCATTCTTTAATATTGATTTTTGACTCTTTGAGAAGACCGGCAGTGTAAGTACCAATTGTAGCAAGAGAAGAAATATTTTTTAGCTCTTTTGGGGAAATCTGAGTCAGATCTGATTGTAGTTTCCAATGCAATATTGTTTTCAATAGTTGAACTTCTCAAAATATACTTTGAAACGGCTAGATTACGATATTCATTTAAAGGCAGTACTTTTAGTTCTCTGTATGTTCCTAAAGACGACGTATGAAATGGAACTCCCAAAGCAATACGGAAGGCTTTACAATCCAAACTTTGAATTTTGTTCAATAGATATTTAGGGGCACTGAAAAATAATTCTTGACCATATGTTAGTTTGGAACGAACCAGAGATAATGCTAAATGTTTTAAAACTAATGAATTTTGTGCCCATACTTGTCTACTGATTGCCTTTAAAATATTCAGACTTCTTCTGGCTTTGTTCAAGGTATATTCAATATGACAATGCCATGTTAACTTTGAAGTAAGTGTAATACCTAGAAACTTTATCATAGGCTTGTAATCTAGAACTTTATCACCGATCTTAAAGACAGGAAGGTTAGGAGGATCAGCACCATTGTTAAAAAGCATCATTTGTGTCTTTTCTGTAGAAAGACTTAAGCCGTTATCTACCATATACCTATTAATCCTATCCAATTCAAGCTGATATAATTTTCTAACATAGTTTAACTGTCTTTTTGGTGTTATCTTTTTCATTGTTACTCTTTTCCACATACAAACGTCATCAGCATACTGAACAAGAACAACATTGTCCGATACAGACTTCGAGAGGTCATAAAGTAAAATATCAAATAAATAGGGTGCAATCACTGAACCTTGTGGTATACCCATACCATTTGTAAAATTCTACTTGAGGAATAAGAATTTCCAACTTTTGCCTGAATGCTTCTTCCAGTAAGAAAAATTTTCAGATAGTAATAAATAAAACCTGACAATCCAATACATTTTAGTTTATATAATAGTCTAGCATGCCAAACCTTGTCATACGCTTTGTTAATATCAAAGAAAGTGGCAAGTATATTTTTTCTGCGAGCAAATTGATGTTTAATTTGAGTAGTTAGCTTTAATAGGTGGTCCATAGTTGATCTTCCTTTTCTAAATCCTGCTTGATTTACTGGGAGGATTTTATTTTTATCACAGTAATACACCAGCCTGTTCAAAATAAGTTTTTCCATTAGTTTCCCAACATGTGATGTAAGTGCCACAGGTCTATAACTACTTGTATCACTTTTTGATTTACCTTGTTTAAGTATGGGAACGATGATAGACTGCTTCCAGATTAGAGGTAGTTTACCTTCTATCCAGCACTGTTGGAATAATCTATGTAGTAAAATAACCCAGTTTTTTGGTAAATGTTTCAACATTTGATTGGAAATTGCATCTACTCCTACTGAGGTTTTCTTATTGCTAAGACATCTAATGACATCCTCAAGTTCTGGCACTGTAATCGGCGCGTTTATAAATGATGGATTATCAGGAAAAGGATCTTTATACATATCTTTTGGTATTTCTTTATTTCTAAAAGCAATTTCTGACTGTGAAAGACTTGTATTGCTCATGG
>CM060350.1:14314978-14329978 GCA_030674155.1 Stramonita haemastoma | reverse complement strand
ATTCAACCGCCTCTAAGTCGGAGGTGGCGCTTAACCTGATCCAGAAATATGTAAGTAGTTGACCTGATCCAGAAATATGTCAGTAGTTAACCTGATCCAGAAATATGTAAGTACGTAACCTGATCCAGAAATATGTCAGTACTTAACCTGATCCAGAAATATGTCAGTAGTTAACCTGATCCAGAAATATGTAAGTACTTAACCTGATCCAGAAATATGTCAGTAGTTAACCTGATCCAGAAATATGTAAGTACTTAACCTGATCCAGAAATATGTCAGTAGTTAACCTGATCCAGAAATATGTAAATAGTTAACCTGATCCAGAAATATGTAAGAGGTTAACGTTAACCTGATTAAGAAATATGTCAGTAGTTAACCTGATCCAGAAATATGTAGGTACTTAACCTGATCCAGAAATATGTAAGAGGTTAACGTTAACCTGATCAAGAGATATGTAATTGGTTAACCATATCCAGAAATACGTAAGTAGTTAACCTGATCCAGAAATATGTAAGTACTTAACCTGATGTATAAATATGTAAGTGGTTAACGTTAACCTGATCCAGAAATATCTAAGTAGTTAACCTGATCCAGAAATATGTAAGAGGTTAACGTTAACTTAATCAAGAGATATGTAAGTGGTTAACCTTATCCAGAAATATGTCAGTAGTTAACTTGATCCAGAAATATGTCAGTAGTTATCCTGATCCAGAAGTAATTATGTCAGTGGTTAACCTGATCCAGAAGTAATTATGTCAGTAGTTAACCGGATCCAGAAGTAATTATGTCAGTAGGTGACCAGATGTAGAAATATGTCAGTAGTTATCCTGATCCAGAAAAATATCAGTAGTTAACCTGATCCAGAAATATGTAAGTAGTTAACCTAATCCAGAAATGTATCAGTGGTTAAGCTGATCCAGAAGTAATTATGTCAGTGGTTAACCTGGTCCATAATATGCATATAACTGGACACTAAATTTTACAAATCAGAATACCATCATTGCCCCTCCCCTTCCTTCACTCTCCCCCACCTCCACCCCGGTCACCATGACTGACATCATCCTCACTATGATCATCACCAGTAACAGCAGCAACAGCAACAAAAACAAATAGGTCTAGTAGCAGCAGCAGTAGCATCATTGTCCCCATCATCATCATCATCACCATCACCATCATCACAATCACCACCACCAACACCGTCATTACTACCTTCATCCTCCATTCATAGCAGCAGCAGCAACAGAAACAGCAGCAACATCATTGCCCCCATCATCACCCCAACCACCGTCATTACTATCATCCTCATTGATAGCGGCAGCAACAGATACAATAGAAACAACAACAGAAACAGCAGAAACAGAAGCAGCAGCAGCAACAACAACAGATAAAAAGATTTGCCAGTGACAAAGTAGATACATCATGTCTCCTACAGTCTGTCTCTGTTTCTATCTGTCTGTCTGTCTGCACCCACCCCCACCCCCCCTTTTTCTCTCTCTCCCTCTGTCTCTGTCTCTCTCTCATAGAGTTGTGTTTTTTTTTAAGAGTAGATTGAGAGTCATTTAGATTTGAATATGACTGAATGTGGTGTGTGTGTTTGTGTGGTGTGTGTGTGTGTGTGTGTGTGTGTGTGTTGTGTGTGTGTGGTATGTGTGTGTGTGAGTGTGATGTGTGTGTTGTGTGTGTGTTGTGTGTGTGTGTGTGTGTGTGTTGTGTGTGTGTGTATGTGTGTGTGTGTGTGTATGTGTTGTGTGTTGTGTTGTGTATGTGTGTGTGTGTGTGTGTATGTGTTGTGTGTATGTGTATGTGTATGTGTGTGTTGTGTGTGTGTGTGTAGTGTGTGTGTAGTGTTGTATGTGTGTGTGTGTGTGTGTGTGTGTATGTGTTGTGTGTGTGTGTGTGTGTGTGTGTGTGTGTGGTTGTGTTGTGTGTGTGTGTGTGGTGTGTTGTGTGTGTGGTGTGTGTGGTGTGTGTGTGTGTGTGTGTGTGTGTGTGTGTGTGTGTGTGTGGCTTTCCCCTGAGTTCGGAAGTGTAAGCCATTTTGTGTTGGTGGGAAAGGATGACATTTGTGACGCTCCGCCACGAAATGAGTCGCTTAGCACATTACCCAATTTTGCTCTAAGAGCCATTAAAGGCAGGTAGGGGTCAAGTTGTCAATTTTGAGATTTTGATTAATTATTAAACTATATCCGTTTATCTACCTTATAATGAAATATCAAGGCATAATTTTTATCCCTTTTGCTTTTAAATATGTTTTGAAAATACCCAAGCCCTCATTCTGACAAGCTGATACGAAAATAAACTTGTCCGTTTCTCATTTTGCCACTTCCTGTAGTCTATCATTTCAAATTGTAATAACTTTGCCCAGAATTGTCCGATTTTCAATCTGTTTTTTGTATTTGATAGCCACTTTATTGCACATTAATAACATGTCAATAACTAAAAATTGACCTCATGTGCACTCCGTCTCATTATGTGGTGGAGCGTCACATTTGTTTTTCAATGCATGGACACACATCTTGTGTTAAGACACCGTCCCTGAAGTCGGATTACGGCTACCTAACTGGTGGTGTGGGGAAGGGGGAGGGGAGGAATAGTCACATACCCAAAATATTTCACAAACGGGGAGCCTCGCGGAGTCTTAGCAGGGGGAGAGTGGGGGGGGGGGGGGACGAAAAGCAACACCACCAACAATAAAAAGAATTAATAGATAGAGCAACTTTCATTCCCAGCACCATCACCACAACAACAACAACAACATCCACAACACCACCACAACAACAGCAACAACATCCACACCACCACCACCACAACAACAGCAACAACAACCATCACCACCTCCACCACCACAACAACAACAACCACAACAACAACAACAACAGCAAAATCAAAAACCTACAAACTTCAAAAAAGCAACAACACCACCACCACCAAATAAAGAAACCACAACAGAGCAACTTTCATTCCCACCACCCCCACTACCAACACCACCAACACCAACATCAACAGCAACCACCACCACAACAACAACAGCCAAATCAAAAACCTACAAACTTCTCTTTCCTAAACTAAAAGCCTAACCCACCCACTGCACCCAGTCAGTACCTTGCTATACCTACCATTGCAGCTGAAGTGCTGCGGAGCCGAGGGCGGCTTTGACTACCGAAGGTCCCCCTGGTATTCCAGCACGAAGAGACAAAATGGGCAACTGGTGCCAGTCACGTGCTGCAAGCTCAAAGACGTAGACAGGGAACTGCCCTCCGATTCCCTATGCCAAATCACGCGAATTGGCTCCGAAAACCCTTACACTAACAACGTAAGGGGATCACGGAGCATGCACTAGGTCGTGGGTGGATCCGTTGTCATGATGAAAGGAAGAGAGAATGAGAGCGGGTACAAAGAGTGGAAGACAGGAAAGGTAGGTTCATTGATTTTATCATGAAAGCGAAGGATAGATCCAGAAATGTGACATAATAAAGGCAAGGATGGATCCAGAATTATGATATTATGATGAAGGTAAGAACGGATCCAGAATTATGACAAAGGTAAGAAAGGATACAAAATTATGATAAAGGTAAGAAGGGAACCAGAATTATGGTATGGTAAAGGTAAGAATGGATCCAGAATTATGATAAAGGTACGAATGAATCCTGAATTATGATAAAGGTCAGAACGGATCCAGAATTATGATAAAGGTCAGAACGGATCCAGAATTATGATAAAGGTAAAAATGGATCCAGAATTATGATAAAGATCAGAATGGATCCAGAATTATGATAAAAGTCAGAATGGATCCAGAATTATGATAAAGGTAAGAATGGATCCAGTATTATGATATGATAAAGGTAATAATGGATCCAGTATAATGATAGGATAAAGGTAAGAATGGATCCAGAATTATGATAGGATAAATGTCAGGATAGATTCAAAATTATGATAAAGGTAAGAATGGATCCAGAATTATGAATATATTGAAGGTAAGAATGGATCCAGAATTATGATAAAAGTAAGAATTGATCCAGTATTATGATAAAAGTTAGAATGGATGCAGAATTCTTGGAAAGAAAAGAATAGATCCTGAATCATGACAAAGGTAAGAATGGAACCAGAATGATTATAAAGCTAAGGTAATAATGCATCCTGAATTATGATATGATAAAGGTCAGGATTGATCCGGAATTATGATAAAGGTCAGAATGGATTCAAAATAATGATATGATAAAGGTAAGAATGGATCAAGAATTATGATAAAGGTAAGAGATCAAGAATTATGATGAAGATTAAAATCAATCCAGAATTATATTATCATTAAGTTAGGAATGGATCCAAAATTATAACATCATGAAGGTAAGGATTACTATTTTCTGTTCTATCTACAATTCAGTGACTACACTGGCTCAATGACACTCAAATTTCTTAATGTAGTTTTTTGTATGTAATTAACCTGTGTAAAATCAGTGTCAAAATTTGAAAAGTTTCACGCAAAAATCTATGATACTTTGATAATCGTAATAATGGTTTTATCAAGCTTTGAATATTTTTTTTAAAGAAATCTGCGAGACTGCAGACTGTAATAATGGTACGGTACAATGATGGCTTTGTACTTTGAAAATGTAAACCATCCTTGTATTTATCAAAATACTACTTTTCGATGGAATAAATCTGTATCGTATTGGATTTGATTGTATACCTATTTAATGCCATGGAAGATTTCTAAAGGTGAAACCTGGCTGCTCTCCACAGGGAGAGCACATTGTCACAAGAGCAGTGCTGACTAGTTTCGTTGTCTTTTCCTGTTTTCTTGTGTAACTGTTTCCCAATCCAAGTGGATTTTCTACAGAATATTGCAAGATAATTTCTTTTGTTGCCAACTAGGCACCAAGGCAAAGTGGTTAGCGCCGTGGGGTGCAGACTGAAGGTTGCGAGTTCGAATCTCATAAGAGTCATAGGGCATTTTTCGGACTCCGCCAGCTTCTACCCAGTTAGGTTTGCTGTGGGCTCATTTGGGAAGACTGGGACTACACATTCGAACTTAAACACCTTTAGGATGCGATATTCAGAATGTTGCTCAAATTACATGATCAGCACTGCAGGTGTCTGTATCTCTCGGGGCCGGTTGGTGCTGGCATAATTATATTATGATAGAAAGTGTTGATTACAGATCTGTCACTTAGTCTTAAAGCATTTGCACTTTCATGCAGCCTCATTACATCGTCATTATCATCATTGATTATCACGCAATAAAAAGAAATCTATCTGATTCAGTGGCCCTGGTTGCTCTGGTCTCAGGGTGACCTCAGATTCAGTTTCCTTGTACACTTTGTGCCTGTGGTAAGTTTGTGTCGAAGCCTTCGGGGTTGGAGGTCCATGGGAGAAGGAGGCCGTTGGAGGGACGTTGCAATGGTAACTGGTCTGTTTGGGTATCTCACTCAGTCTAACTCTACGACTGAGCTACTACTGTCGTCAGCAGGGGCCTTAGTAAGTGATGTCCAGCTTATTTTAGCTGAGAACAGGTTCCACTGAACACCAGAAAAGTGACCCAGCAGCAGTGCAGGACCCCTATGGTTGGTGGCCCTACTGCAGGGTCACATTGATAGAGTCCCCATGGACTTGTGACCCTGAAAAAGTGACATGTTGAATCTGGGTATGGTTCTATCCATCTCTCTCTCTCTCTCTCTCTCTCTCTCTCTCTCTCTCTCTCTCTCTCTCTCTCTCTCCTCCTCTCTCTCTCTATCATCTCTATCTATCTATCTATCTATCTATCCCTTTAGTCTGGCGACCGTGGGGGCATCCATGAAGACTTGACAACCAGTTCCCTCCATTCCTCTCTCTGTTCTGCCTTTCTCAGGGTTTTGTCGAGTTCTAGACCTGTCCATTCACCGATATTGTCCTCCCATCTCTTCTTTTGTCTGCCTCTTTTTCTTCCTCCTTGTAGTATTTTTTTTGCTAGTCCTTTTGATCTTGTGACATGCCCTTACCATTTAAGTTTACCCTTTACGGGTATGGTTGGGGTGGAGATATTGAAATGCGCTCGCCGCGTGTGTGTGTGTGTGTGTGTGTGTGTGTGTGTGTGTGTGTGTGTGTGTGTGTGTTGTTCAGGGTTGCGTTGCAACAGTGGAGTCCTACGTTTACAGCGTCACTGTCAGCGGTGTTATTCTGTGGGTCGTTGTTGTGACACTTCAGGTGAGCACACCTGCATGCATTGTGTATGTGTGTGCGAGTGTGTTCGCGCCGCGCGCGCGTGGTGTGTATGTATGTGTAAGCAAACTTTTTTTCTTTAATTCATGAGGAGACCACACAGGCTCGTGTAATAATCTATTTGCGCGCAAGCGCGCGCACAAACACAACAACACACACACACACAGAGTATGTAAAGAACATGCAAGCAGTTACACACACACGCGCGCGAACACACACACACACACACACACACACACACACACAACACACACACACACACACACACACATACAAAAGAGCACAAGAGTGCTTATCCCATTAGCCTCGTTATAAAAGAATATTAAAAAAATAATAATAATAAAAAACACACACACACACACACGCCGGAGCACGCACGCATATGCGCGCGAAACCTATTAGTACATGAAAGATTGGTAACAACATTGCAAAATGTAACGTTTGTACCAATTGTTAAAAAAAATTCACGATGTGTGGCACCTTAAACAATACAGTATGCACAAACACACACACACACACACGCACGCACGCACGCACGCACACACACGTGCGCGCGCGCACGCAGCACGTATACACTAAATGCATAACAATAAGGATCACAAGAAGATATATATATATATATATATATATATATATATATATATATATATATATATATATATATATATAATGTGTGGTGTGTGTGTGTGTTGTGACGCTCACCACATAATGAGACGGAGTGCACTGAGGTTAATTTTAGTTATTGACATATTATATTAATGCAATGAAGTGGCTATCAAATACAAAAAAAGATTGAAAATCGGACAATTCTAGTGCAACATTATTACAATTGAAATGATAGACTGCAAGATGGGACAAAATGAGAAACGGGCAAGTTTATTTTAGTAACAGGTTGCAGAATGAGTGCTTTGGTATTTCAAAACACATTTAAAAGCAAAAGGAATAAAAATTATGCCTTGATATTTCATTATAAAGGTAAATAATACAGATCTAGTTAATAATCAATCAAAATCTCAAAATTGACAACTTGACCCCCACCTGCCTTTAAAGGCTCCTAGCGCAAATTGAGTAATGTGCTAAGCGACTCATTTCGTGGTGGAGCGCCACATAATATATATATATATATATATATATATATATATATATATATATATATATATATATATATATATATATATATAATTAGTTAATAAAAACTCGATCGCTAAAATACTAAGGGATCGTGAATAATATTTCAATCCATGTTCTTTTGTATTATCTCGCTAATTAATGTTTTGTTTTGGTTTAGTAATAAAAATATAAAAAAAAGTAGGGTGATGTTTCTCAAAACCTATATGGTGGTTGGAGAGCGAGGCATCAGAGACCTCAGCTTCTCTAGGGGCCAGCATATTGAGGGCAGCGCCCATCTCCTCTCCCTCGCTGCCTCACCTTCCCTGACCCTAAAGAGGGCAGGTACCCATTGACAGCTGGGTGAACTGGGGGACTGTACTGAAGCCAGGGTGCACAAACGGTCACCCGTCCGCTTGGTAACCACGCTCAAAGCTGTTTGACCTTAGCTGGGGAAAAGCGAGTGCTCTGACCACTGAGTTACATACCCTGCCCCCCTTTTCTGGTTGGTTGGTTTGTTTGTTTTTAAATCTAAAGACGACAGTGCAATAAATCTGTTCCTTCACTGACATGATGTGTTTATTTCTTCACATCAGGGGGACGGGATAGCCTAGTGGTTAGAACATTGCGCTCGCAATTTGACGACCCGGGTTCGATTCCTGTTCTGTTCGAGGAGATTTTTCTCCAAGAGTTCACATCAGTGCTGACTCCACTCTCCCACAAGGTCGTTCGGATGAGACTATAAACCGAGGCCCCGTGTGTGAACGCATTGCAGAACATCTTGCGCACACGTTTAATCCTGTTCCGCTTTTCGTAAGAGTAGGCCATTGTGTGCCGGTGGGAACAGATGACAAGATTTACAAAACTGCATACACACGGGGACTGGGTGAAATTTTGAAAAATCGTGATTGCTCATCCCAGTATCCTCGATATAAAAAATAAAATAAAATAAAAACATCTTCCCCTTCCCCAATGTTTTTGTCTATCTGTCTATCTAGCTCCTGGCGCTGTGTTACGCGGCCATCATAGAGAGAGGGTTTTCTGATTACGATTTGGCCTCAAGCTCAATCCAGGTGGTATGAGTCGTCGTCCCTCCAACGCTATATAGATCTAGCTCAGGTAAGATCTATAATATTGGGGAAAAAAAACAAAAAACCCACCTCTCCCTCCTGCATCCCTCTCTGTCTTTGGTTAGTAAGTCATATATATACTGAAAAACCTCTCTCCCTTCCTCCCTCCTGTTGAGTCCTTATATTGGAAAACATCTCCCTCCCTCCCTACCCTCCTTACTTCAGTGTATTTTTTAATTTTTATTAGAAAACATCTTCATCCCTCTCCCTCCTTACTTCAGATGATTTCTTTACTCTAATCCGAAGGACTTTTGGGAGAGGTGAAGTCAGCACTGATGTTAACTCCAGGGGAAAATCCCCTGAACGGGAATCGAACCCAGGTCGTCAAATTACTAGCGCAATGTTCTTACCACTAGGCTATCCAGTCCCCCTATTGGCTCACGGGACCCCTTTATCTGTCTGTCTGTCTGTCTGTCTGTCTGGGGCGGGATTTAGCCTAGTGGTCAGAACATTGCGCTGGCAATTTGTCGACCCAGGTTCGATTCCGGTCGTGGGGATTTTTCCTCTGGAGTTAACATCAGTGCTGACTCCACTCCCCCAAAAAGTCCTTTGGATGAGACTATAAATCGAGGCCCCGTGTGCGAACGCAGGCAGAACATCTTGCGCACACGTTAAATCCTGTTCCGCTTTTCGTAAGAGTATGCCATCGTGTGCCGGTGGGAACAGATGACATTTACAGAACTGCATACACACAGGGACTGGATGTAAAAAAAAAAAGCATATGATTGCTTATTCCCATTATCCTCGATATAAAATAAGAAATAAAGAAATAAATAAATAAAATATCTATCCACCTATCTATATTTATTCATTTATTATTTATTCATGTAATTTTTCTGATAATATCTATCTTGTCCAGCTTCATCCCCAGTGATGGATACGAGTTTGAGAGTAGTTTCTACCTGACCAACACTGCAGGTGTCTGTATCTCTCCCGGCCGGGTTTATAATGCTGGGATATAATAATAGTATAATAGGAAGCGTAGGGCACAGCCCTGTCAAGCAGTCTCAGTGTTTGTTATTATTAATTATAATTATTGAATGGTGGTGGCTCGAACCTGGGCCGTCAGATAGCAAGTGCTACTCACTAACCACCAGGCTACCTGGCCCCCTTACGCTTTCTCTCTCTTTGGTTTTTTAAAATGTTTGTTTCCTTTCTTTCTTTCTTTCCTCTCTCCTTTCTTTCTTTCCTTTCTTTCTTTCTTCTTTCTTTCTTTCTTCTTTCTTTCCTCCTTTCTTCTTTCTTTCCTCCTGTCTTCTTTCTTTCCTCCTTTTTTCTTTCTTTCCTCCTTTTTTCTTTCTTTCTTTCTTCCATCCTGCCTCCATTCCTTCCTTTCTTTCTTTCTTTCTGTCTTTCTTTCTTTCTTTCTTCTCTTCCTTTCATCCCTCCTTCCTTCCTTTCTTGTTTTCTTGCTTGCTTGCTTTCTCGCTCTTCTTTTCTTACTTTTTATTCCAGAGCATCTTGTCCATGTTAAAGCACTTTCCACTTTTCGGAAGAGTAGGCCATTGTGTGCAGGTGGGAACGGATGACAAAATTTTTACAAAGCTGTGTATACATGGGGAACTGGAAGTAAAAAAAATATATAAAAAATTTAAAAAAGCACAGAGTGCTTATTCCACTATCCTCGAATTAAAATAGTAAACTTCCATAATCCTTGTTTGCTTGTGTAACTAATATCCCTTTTTTGGTGTTTCAGCATGTTGTTAATCTTTTATTGTTGTTTTGTTTCAGAATACAGTGTCAGGACTGAGAAGGGTGCGTTTTTACCAAACTGGAGAAAGTTTTAGTAATAATAATAATAATAATAATAATAATAATAATAATAATAATAATAATAATGCCATACGAAGCACAGTATAAAGCTTAGTTGCCTATGAGGCTATTTAAGAAAGAGAAAAACAAGCTTTGAAATATTAATCTACAGACATATGCAATGCAAACAGTACACGCATATAATTAACCTTTCAAGGGGTCTTATGACCATTTTTTGGGTTGTAATTTTGCTTAACGCATTACTTTAGATTTGAATACAATCCACGAAACAAATGCACTGACTAAAGCGAAAAAGGAAAGCAGTATCGAACAAGATTCCTTCAAAACAATAAATGTGTGTACAAGAAAAGCAGCACGGATCTTGTGTGTGACTTTGTGACAGGCAGACAGACAGAGGAGAGAGAGAGAGAGAGAGAGAGAGAGAGAGAGAGAGAGAGAGAGAGAGAGAGAGATTTTTTATTTTATTTATTTATTCTTTTATATCGAAGATAACAGAATAAGCAATCATGTGCTTTTTTTCATCCGGTCCCCGTGTGTATGCAGTTTTGTAAATATTGTCATCTGTTCCCACCAGCACACGATGGCCTACTCTTACGAAAAGCGGAACAGGATTTGTGACAGGCAGACAGAGAGACAGACAGACAGACAGACAGACAGACAGACAGACAGACAGACAGACAGACACAGAGAGAGAGAGAGAGAGAGAGAGAGAGAGAGAGAGAGAGAGAGAACTCGAAGTGATTTATTCATAAAAAGGCCATTGGCCCATACATGAAGGTGGGTTGCCTAACTGCTTAGTATTTTGGGGTGGGATAAAAGACAACAGCAATGATAACAACAAAAAATACTGCATAGCAACAAAATCAGTAACAAAAATAATATATATGACTTATGATAATAAAACATCTCTTATTCTGAAAGCTTTACACAGATAGAAAGTGAGGCTGCGCACAACCTCAGGCTGACTTGACGCCATGAGTAAACAGTCTAAATGAATTAGGCTGCCTGATATATTTTACGAAGATGTAACTCTGCCTAACATCCTCTAACACTGGACAGCATAACACAAAATGCACTTCATCTGCAGAGGCTTGCTTACATAATGGGCATAGTAACCTGAGGTCATCAACACCATGTTTTCTGTATCTGAATTTATAAACATTTATATCTGATACACCAAGTCTAAACTTATACATAATTCTTTTCGAATGTATGTCCATATTAAGCTTTAGATATGGTTTGATATCGTGTGTACTTATAAATTGTCTATACGTTGGATATCTTTTACTGGTTTGTATATGATCACTCCATTGGTGCCACCGGCAGTCAATCAATCTTTGCCTGAAAGCGTTTATAAATTCTCTACAATTTCCAACACCTTGATTGAGCCAAACAAATCCAAAACCTAGTTCACATAAACAGGTGCATATTTGTGTAGCCCAGTTGTTTTTCCCTTTGGCATCTAGATAATAAAGCATTTTGTAAGATTTAAAAGGAAGCCTGTTCTCATCCATATGTAGAATCTTAATCCAGTATCTAATACATCTTATAGCAGCATTAACAGAGAGAGGATATCTATTAGTTTCACTATACACAAGATCATCGGGTGTACGTCTATGTAAGCCTAAAAACTGCTTTAAAGCAAAGAGATGCACTGATTCACAATGCGTTACAGCTGCATCAATACCCCAAATTTTTGCACCATGTAAGACAATGGGTTGTGTTTGGGCATCAAATGTCTTAATGAACAAGTCAAAAGTTATTCAATATTCGTAATTTTGTCAAAACCAATTACAAACTTTGTTTACCTCGACTTGCCAGATCTTTACATGCAGTTGTAAAACTAAGCGTTGTAGAAAAACAGATTCCTAAGTATTTATATACATTAATCACAGGCATGACTTTTCCATTTTACAACCATTTGTCATGAGCAGCTAAATGACACTATTTTCTGAATACAACGATACTGCTCTTATTCAGATTAACCTTAAGGTCAAGTGCCACTGCAGCACTGCTCAAGCTATTTAACTGCTTTTGTAAGCCGACTGTTTCAGATAGCAAGATAACATCATCAGCAAGTAGAAGAAAAATAATTCTGTGACATCTTGGTGGAAAGTGGCACCATGTTTACCATTATTGATGACTTCTTTGGCATACTCATTAATAAAAACAGACAACAATAAAGGGCTACATACATCGCCCTGTTTAACACCAGAGGTACAGTATATTATGTCAGTCATTTTAGTACCACATCTTATTCTGCTTCTGACATTCTGATACATGGCTCGCAAACGTCGTAATAAATTGCCCTCACACCATTTTTTTCAGAATAGGCCACAACAAGTTTTTATTAACTGAATCAAATGCCTTTTCAAAGTCAATAAATGCAACATAGAACTTATGGTTGTGAGCAAACTGTTTCCGCACAATTGCAAGCAGAGTAAACATGTGATCTATAATGGAATATCCTCTCTTAAAACCAGCTTGGTGTTCACCTGTAATATCATTTTTTGTAACCCAGTACTGGAATCTATTATTAATTTTAGTACTATACAACTTACTACTTATGTCACTAAGAGAGAATCCCCTGTAGTTATTAGGGTTATCAACATCGCCTTTTTGTGTAATGTTAGGATTATAGATTCAGTCCAGTTATCTGGGGAAAGGCCATCCTCAAAGATTTTGTTGACTAATTTTAGAAGGAAAAGCACAACATCTTCACCTCAATTTTTCAGCAATTCTCCGATGATTTGATCAGGACCTGCTGCTTTGTCATTCTTTTGTTTTTTAAGTGCCTAATCTATTTCATCTTTAGATATTGGAGATCAACATCTTCTCACTTTCATCATTGTCAACATTAGTATTCATGGAGTTGTCTGATGAGTCTTTCTCCAAAAGGGTTTTGAAATGTTGAAACCAACTGTCAACTGATATACAATTCTTTGGCTGTTTATTCTAATGACGCCTTCTAAACACTTTTCCAGAACTGGGCTTGAGAAGAGATTGAAGACACCATGGAGAGAGAGAGAGAGAGAGAGAGAGAGAGAGAGAGAGAGAGGAGAGAGAGAGAGAGAGAGAGAGAGTGCGTTCGTGTACATATGTATGTATATAATTATCTGTGTATATCTATGCATGCATGCCTGTGTACATGTATGTGTATATCATGGATGGATGTATTTGTGTATATATGCATGAGTGAATGTATATGTATAAGTAGTATGCATGTATACTATGTGTAGTATCTATGTATAGTATGGTATGTGTAGTATGTATGTATGTATGTATGTATGTATGTATGTATGTATGTATGTATGTATGTATGTGTACGTATGTATGGATGTGTATGTATATATGAATAGTATGTACGTATAGAAATTGTATGTGTAGTATGTATGTATGTATGTATGTATGTATGTATGTATGTATGTATGTATGTATGTAGATAGGTAGGTAGGTAGGTAGGTAGGTAGGTATGTAGGTATGTACTGCATGTATGTATGTACGTCTGTCTGTCTGTCTGTATCTATAGTATCTATAGTATGTATAGTATTGTAGTATGTATGTATAGTAATGGTATGTATGTATGTAGGTATGCATGTAGGTATGTTCTGTATGTATATATATATATAATATATATATATATAATATATATATATATATATATATTATATATATATATAAAAGTTTCGGACTCAATAGAAAAATGTGAACAGATATGTGTACTCTGTGTGTGTGTGTGTGTGTGTGTGGTGTGGTGTGTGTGTGTGTGTGTATCCTGCCCTTTTCTTTATTCTTTTTATTATTTCTTTCTTTGTTCTTTTATATCGAGGATAATGGAATAAGCACTCGTGTGCATTTTTTTACATCCTGTCCCCGTGTGTATGCTGTTTTGTAAATCTTATCATCTGCTCTCAATGTGTGTGTGTGTGGTGTGTAGTGTGTGTGTGTGTGTGTAGTGTGTGTGTGTGTTGTTCTTGTTTTAGGCATTTTCTAAGTAGCCTCGCGGAGAGAAAGAATGTTTTAAAAAAACAATTGCTGTTTCAAGCCCTTCTGTTGTCCAGAAGACCATAGCCAAGGAAACCATTATCTGAAACACAGCAAAAATTAAAATGTAAACGAAAGCTAATGCAGAGCAAAGATCAAACACTTTACAAAAACATAGGTGAAAAAATGAAAGAAAGGAAAAGAAAGGAAAAAACAAAGGGGAAATAACAAAAAAGAAAGGAATGAAAGAAAGACAAAAGAAAAACGAAGAAAATGGAAAGAAAGACAGAAAAATAAAAGAACGGATGGAAGAAAGAGAAAAAAAAAAGAAAGAAAGAAAGGAAAGAATAAAGGAGAAAAAAAGAAAGACAAAGAGAATAAAAAAGGGGGGGGGAGGGAAGAAGAAAGGCAGAAAGAAAGGAAAGAATGAAGGAGAGAAAAAAACAGAAAGAAAGAGCACAAAAAAGAAAAAGAACAAACAAAAGAAAAGAACAGAGCAAAAGAAATTAAAGGAACACACGTGATTACATAAAGATTCATTAATCGTTCAGTCATGAAATGGGTGAAACAGATAGATAGATAATGACATAGATAGATCATTAAAAACAGCATAGGATAGATCTATGAGTAAATAATCAGAAAATAGACGAGTACATAAATTCAAAAGATAAGCAAGTACATAAATGAATTAATGCTCAACACCACGCACCCCTCTCCCCCCCCCCCCCCACGCGAGTGTACACACACACACATACAAACACATGCACGCACAAACACATACACATGCGCACACACACGCATGCACACACAC
>CM060350.1:14302478-14309978 GCA_030674155.1 Stramonita haemastoma | reverse complement strand
ATAGATGGCTTGATGGAAAAAAGCAGATTGCTGCTTACTCAATGTACCATCTGGAAATAAAAAATTTGATTGATTGATTGATTGACATACACACTTACCCCCACCCCCACACACCAACACACACACACAACACACCCCCCCCCCCCCCCTCCACACACACAGATACCAAGAATTTATTATTATATCGATAAACACACATTCATGTTAGACACAAGCCATATTTTTTTTCATACTCTGCTACAGCTTTAAGCTTTGAGGTTCACCAATGGTAAGATTTTTGCGTATTCGTACTATTGTCGTCTGTCATATAAGCGAAAATGTGTTGCACTGTACTGCCGTTAAGCGCCTGGCAAGTCAGACCCAGTGCATACGACTTTGGCGTGGGAGAGAATTGTTATCTTTTAAGTCTTTCTGGGGGGAAAAAAAAAGACAGGAGAATAGACCAAGAAGGCAGAAAACAGACAAGGAGGAGGTGACTGGAAGAAAAGAAACAAGGCGGATCAGAGAGAAAGAGAGGGATAGAAAAGAGGAAATTCCCAGCGCTGAAATTCTATTCTAGAAGGTGAGGAAGGTGTTTAAACTGACAGCTGACCGCTCATCCTAGGAACAGATTGCTTAGTGGATTGTATAACATATTGCTTAGCGGATTGTATAACAGATTGCTTAGTGGATTGTATAACAGATTGCTGAGTGGATTGTATAACAGATTGCTTAGTGGATTGTATAACAGATTGCTTAGCGGATTGTATAACAGATTGCTTAGCGGATTGTATAACAGATTGCTTAGCGGATTGTATAACAGATTGCTTAGTGGATTGTATAACAGATTGCTTAGTGGATTGTATAACAGATTGCTTAGTGGATTGTATAACAGATTGCTTAGCGGATTGTATAACAGATTGCTTAATGGATTGTATAACAGATTGCTTAGCGGATTGTATAACAAATTACTAGCGGATTGTATAAAAATTACTTAGCGGATTGTATAACAGATTGCTTAGCGGATTGTATAACAGATTGCTTAGTGGATTGTATAACAGATTGCTTAGCGGATTGTATAACAGATTGCTTAGCGGATTGTATAACAGATTGCTTAGCGGATTGTATAACAGATTGCTTAGTGGATTGTATAACAGATTGCTTAGCGGATTGTATAACAGATTGCTTAGTGGATTGTATAACAGATTGCTTAGCGGATTGTATAACAGATTGCTTAGCGGATTGTATAACAGATTGCTTAGCGGATTGTATAACAGATTGCTTAGTGGATTGTATAACAGATTGCTTAGCGGATTGTATAACAGATTGCTTAGCGGATTGTATAACAGACACTATCAGTGCCTCCTCCACCAGATCTTCAGCAGACAAAGTAGCTCCCTTTCATCCACTCAGTGGAGAATATCCAACCTGACAGTTATCCCAGTGGCCCTCCTGACATCTAACAGGGGACAGGATAGCCTAGTGGTCAGAACATTGCACTCGCAGTTTGACGACCCCGGTTCGATTCCCGTTTGAGAGGATTTTTTCCTCTGGACTTAACATCAGTGCTGATTCCACTCTCCCCCAAAGTCTTTCGGATGAGACTTTAAACCGATGCCCCGTGTGCGAACGCACGTAGAACATCTTGCGCACACGTAAAATCCTGCTCCGCTTTTCGTAAGAGTAGGCCATTGTGTACCGGTGGGAACAGATAACAAGATTTACATAACTGCATACACACGGGGACTCGAACTAAAAAAGCACACGAGTGCTTATACCAATATACCTGATATAAAAGAATAACAATAACAATAACTGCTCCACACAGGATTTCTCCACTACCCCATTCTGTGCCAAGGCAACCGGAAAAATGATTGCTGCTGTGCAGATTATCATGCACTTCCCATTGAAAGTCTAGAAACAATGACGGATCTCATGTACAGTTTGACAAATTAATGGAAAAGAGGTGGGAGCCTTGCTATTTTAGCACACACACAAGTCCTGCTCCACTAAAACCTCCTCCAAGAGGAGGCCCCCTCATGGATGACTTTTTGCTTACTCAAAGGGGAAAATGGCCATGGAAGTCACACATCAACAGAAAGGAAGGAAATAACTGCCGATGGCTTTCTTTATTCTAGTTTTCACTTCTTCATGAGTGATGTGATCTCTGTATGAAATGCCAAGGAGTTTGCGAAAGCACCTCATCTCTATTACCTGTATCCTTCTTTCAATGTCCCTCTGATCGGGAAACAAATACAGTTGCATGCAGAAAATAGACCCCAAAAATGGGTAGGATCTGTATTTGTGGCGTCGCGCTCTCCCCCGGGGAGAGTAGCCCGAATTTCACGCAGAGAAATCTGCTGTGACATAAAGTGGTACAAAATTTAAAAAATACAAATGGGTCCATGTTACTCTATAACGGATTAACCCCGTAAAGTGGGGGCAAAAAGTTAAAACCAGCCCGAGATTCCCCTTTGGCTTACCGTAGCGGTGTAGGGATTCCTGGAGCTGATGGATTTGTACTGGCAGAGGGAATCAGTGGGAACGTTGTTGGTCATGTCTTTGAGTTTGCAGCAGGAAATGGGAACCAGCTCGCCTCGGCTTCGGCGATCGCTGAAGAACCAGGGAGAGTTGCTGTAGTCTTCTCCCCCGTTCACTCCACAGCATTCAAACTGCAGCAGGACAGGACAGGACAGGACAGGACAGGTCAGGTCAGGACAGGACAGGACAGGACAGGACAGGGCAGGGCAGGACAGGACAGGGCAGGACAGGACAGGACTGGGCAGGACAGGACAGGTCAGGTCAGGACAGGACAGGACAGGGTAGGACAGGACAGGTCAGGACAGGACAGAGTAGGACAGGACAGGACAGAGTAGGACAGGGCAGGGCAGGACAGGACAGGTCAGGTCAGGACAGGACAGAGTAGGACAGGACAGGACAGGACAGGACAGGACAGGGCAGGGCAGGACAGGGCAGGACAGGACAGGGCAGGGCAGGACAGAGTAGGACAGGACAGGGCAGGACAGGACAGAGTAGGACAGGACAGAGTAGGACAGGACAGGGCAGGACAGGACAGAGTAGGACAGGACAGGGCAGGACAGGACAGAGTAGGACAGGACAGGACAGGTCAGGTCAGGACAGGACAGGGCAGAGTAGGACAGGACAGGACAGGACAGGGTAGAGTAGGACAGGACAGGACAGGGCAGGACAGGACAGGACAGGGCAGGACAGGACAGGACAGGGCAGGACAGGACAGGACAGGACAGGACAGGACAAGACAGGATAGGATAAGGGGTCAGTGGGTGTTGTATAAAAGGGGGGATTGGTTGGTATGGTAAAGTTCCTAAATCATATAACTCCACTGGGACTTTTGTACATATATATATGTATATTGTATATATATTTATGTATATTATGTGTATATAATATACACACATATATACATATATATACATAATACACACACACACACACACATATATATATATATATAAAGTACCAGTGGAGGTATATGATTTAGGGACTTTACCACACCAACCAATCCCCATATATATATATATATATGTGGTGTGTGTGTGTGTGTGTGTGTGTGTGTGTGTGTGTGTGTGTGTGTGTGGTGTGTGTGTGTGTGTGTGTGTGTGTGTGTGTGTGTGTGTGTGTGTGTGTGTGTGTGTGTGTGTGTGTGTGACGCTCCTCCACGAAATGAGTCGCTTAGCACCTGACCCACTTTTCCGCTAGCAGCCATTTTAAGGCAGGTACGGGTCAAGCTGTCGATTTTAAGATTCTGATTTTTTTTTTAAATGTAGCCATTATTCTACCTTCTAGTGAAATATCAAGGCACAATTTTGTTTCCTTTTGCCTTTAAACGTGTTTTTAAAAATACCAAAGCCCTCATTCTCGCCACCTATTGCGATTCTTAACTTGTCAACTTCTTATTTTGCCATTTCCTGCAGTCCATCATTTCAACTTGTAATAACTGTTGATAGAATTGTCAGATTTTCAATCTGTCTTTTTGTATTGTATAGCCATTTTATTGCGGACTAATAAAATGTCAATACCTAAAAAGGTTCATCAGTGGTGAGATCTTTGTGTGTGCGACCATACCCACCCCTCCCCCACCCACCCACCCACCCACTCTTTAGGTAGCTGCATTTCGATTCCTGGGATGGTATCTAAACACGATACCTGTACACATGCGTTTTTTTGAAAACATGTTGTCATCCATCCCCAACGCCACGAAACGGCCTATTTATATGATCTCTCTGTATGAGATCACCAAGAAGTTTGCTGATGCATCTCATCTCCATGGCCTGTATCCTGCTTCGGGTGTTTGTGCTCTTATGGTCCACATTTTATATGCGTGCAAAACTATGGACATGACCAGGGAACGCATCAGTCTGACCTGCCTGCTTCTTTGTCTCCATCCTTGTACTGTTCCCTGTAGGACAGTCTTGGCCAGTCCAGATGTTAGTGTGACGTGCCCGTACCACTTCAGTGTGCGGTTTTTTTTTTCACTAACTAGACCATGAGTGGTGGTCTGGGTGCTAGTCTTTTGGATGAGATGATAAACTGAAATTCCGTGTGGTGTGCAACACGCATTTGTAGCACACGTAAATAAGCCCTATGGCAACGAGAGAGTTGTCCCTGGAAAAATTCTGTAGAAAAAAAAAGCCACCCTGGTAGGGAAAACAACTACACATGCAGACAGGAAAATATTAAAACACACACACACACACACACACACACACACACACACACACACACACACACACACACACACACACACCCCACACACACACGCTTTGTTTTTTTGTTTTGTTTGTTTGTTTGTTTTTTTGTTGTGTTTTTTGTTGTTGTTTTGATTTTTTTTTCTTTTCTTTAGATAGATGGCTTGATGGAAAAAAAGCAAATCGATGCTTATTCAATGTACCATCTGGAGATAAAAATTTGATTGATTGATTGATTGACTGATTGACACACACACACACATACTAATCTGTGGCACTACCCTCTGGCGACTCGCTCTCACCCCCCCCCCCCCCCCCCCCCCTTCCAACCTGGAAAAAGCAGCCAAATTTTCCACAGAGAACTCTGCTGACTTACAGCGGTATAGAACAGAATACAATAGAATACAGTACAATAAATACAACAGAATGCAATACAATGCAATACACTACGGGATAGCTCAGTGGTCGTGGTTACCAATTGGACGGGAGACCGTTTGCACACTTTGGTTTCAGTACAGTCCCCCAGTTCACCCAGCAATAGGCGTCAATGGATACCTGTCTCGTTAGGGACAGGGAAGGGAAAGCAGCGAGAGAAAGAGGAGATAGACGCCGCCCTCAAAATGCTGGTCCCTGGAGAAGCTGAGGTCTCTGATGCCTCGCTCCCCTATGACCACAAAGGTTATGGGACACCTTTACTTTTTACCTTATTTATTTTATTCTTTTATATCAAGGACATTGGAATAAGCACTTATGTGCTTTTTTTTTTACATCCAGTCTCCTTGTGTATGCAGTTTTGTCAATCTTGTCATCTGTTCCCCAAGGCACACAATGACCTACTCTTTCGAAAAGCGGAACAGGATTTAACGTGTGTGCGCAAGAAGTTCTCTGCGTGCGTGCGTTCGCACACGGGGGCCTCGGGTTTGTAGTCTCACCCAAAAGGACTTTACAATACAATACAATACAATACAATACAATACAATCACCGCTGTCAGTTTCCCCAACTTTCAGCTCCTCTCAGCTGCTAATTCACCCATCCCAGCCAGGACAGCGGAGCTAGTGCTATTTATAGCAGGAACTGAACTGACCCCACTTGGAATAGGTACAAGGAAGGGGCGAGCTAAATTTAGCACTCTTGACTGTGTGATGTTGGATTTGTGCACTGTGCAATACAATACAATACAATACAACACAATACAACACAATACAATACACAATACAATACAATACAATACAACACAATACAATACAACACAATACAATACAACACAATACAATACAACACAATACAATACAATACAGCACTTACTCGCTTCTGAAGAAGGTTGATGGCTTTCTCGCTGACTGTGGCTTTGGAGGGAACCTCTCCCTGGTACCTGTTCACCCCATCACTTAGTGTCTTCTTCAGCTGCGCGATCAGCTGCGCACATACAGCGCGACACAGAGAAGAGTCACACAGACAGCGTGACACAGAGAAGAGTCACACAGACAAGAGTCACACAGACAGTGTGACACAGAGTCACACAGACAGTGACACAGCCACACAGAGAAAAGTCACACAGTGTGACACAGAGAGTCACACAGTGTGACACAGAGAGTCACACAGACAGTGTGACACAGAAAATCACACAGAGAGTCACACAGAGAAGAGACACACAGGCAGTGTGACACAGACACTCAGACAATGTTACATTGACAGTGTAGCACAGAGAGTCACACATACAGTGACACAGACAGTGGCACAGAGAAGAGTCACACGGAACGCATGACACAGACACTCAGACAATGTTACACTGACAGTGTGACAAAAAGAGTGACACAGACAGTGACACTTTGTCACACAGACACTTTGTCACAGGTTTTCAGACAGTGTAACACATAGCAGAGAGTCACACGGTGTGAGCGCGGAAAAGAGAGTCACACACAGTGTGACACAGAGCATAGAGTCACACACACAGTGTGACACACACAGTATGACACACACAGTGACACCGAGTCACACAGACAGTGATAGAGTCACACAGACAGTGTGACAGAGTTACACAGACACTGACACAGACTCGCACAGACAGTGACAAGAGTCACACAGGCAGTGTGACACAGAGAGTAATACAGTGACACAAAGTGACACAGAGAGTGACACAGTGTGACACTGACAATGACAAACACAGTGATACATAGTGACAGAGTGACACAGACAGTGTTGTAAGACACTGACACTGACAGAGAGACACAGGCAGACAGAGACACAGAGATTATGACACAGTGACACATATATTAATACAGTGACACAGGCAGGGAGATACAGAGCGTGTGACACACCCACTTATACAAACAGTGACAGAGTAACAGACACCACGGTACAGAGCACAGACAGTGACACACAGTAACATAGACAGTGTTGCACATACAGTGACACAGTCATTATTGACGCACACACTTACACAGTGTTCGCACATGCAGTAACACATACAGCGAGACACAAACAGTGACACAGACGGTGACACAGTGTTGCACATACAGTGACACAGACAGCGAGACACAGACAGTGACACAGACAGCGAGACACAGGCAGTGACACAGATGCAGACTGTCACACAGGAGGACACAGACACAGAAACAGACAGACAGGCACACACACACGCGCGCACACACACACATACACATACACACATAGAACTGATGGCTTGAATTACTGATTTGGAATCAACACAAAAAAGAATGCGGAAAACAGCTCTTGGGAAATCGATTAGGAAATTGAGTGCCATTAATATTGCTATGAGTTCTGCTGTAAAAA
>CM060350.1:14272478-14292478 GCA_030674155.1 Stramonita haemastoma | reverse complement strand
AGTTTAAATACTGTCTACCGATCCAGTCTATGGAGTTTAAATACTGTCTACCGATCCAGTCTATGGAGTTTAAATACTGTCTACCGATCCAGTCTATGGAGTTTAAATACTGTCTACCGATCCAGTCCTATGGAGTTTAAATACTGTCTACCGATCCGGTCTATGGAGTTTAAATACTGTCTACCGATCCAGTCTATGGAGTTTAAATACTGTCTACCGATCCAGTCTATGGAGTTTAAATACTGTCTACCGATCCAGTCTATGGAGTTTAAATACTGTCTACCGATCCGGTCCTATGGAGTTTAAATGCTGTCTACCGATCCAGTCTATGGAGTTTAAATGCTGTCTACCGATCCGGTCCTATGGAGTTTAAATACTGTCTACCGATCCAGTCTATGGAGTTTAAATACTGTCTACCGATCCGGTCCTATGGAGTTTAAATACTGTCTACCGATCCAGTCCTATGGAGTTTAAATACTGTCTACCGATCCGGTCCTATGGAGTTTAAATACTGTCTACCGATCCGGTCCTATGGAGTTTAAATACTGTCTACCGATCCGGTCCTATGGAGTTTAAATGCTGTCTACCGATCCAGCCTATGGAGTTTAAATACTGTCTACCGATCCAGTCCTATGGAGTTTAAATACTGCTCTTTTGCAAAATTACTTTTGAACGATCTACAAATATCATATCTCTCTTTGTCTGTTATAGTCCCATCCCATTCTTGTTCGTTTGTTCGTTCGTTCGTTCATTCATTCATTCATTCAATACAGAGAGAGAGAGAGAGAGAGAGAGAGAGAGAGAGAGAGAGAGAGAGAGAGAGAGAGAGAGAGAGAGAGAGAGAGAGAGAGAGAGAGAGAGAGAGAGAGAGAGAGAGAGAAATTGAAAATAACATATAATGTGCGCGCGCGCGCACACACACACACACCACACACACACACACACACACACAACACACAACACACACACACACACACACACACACACAGATATAGATAGATAGATAGATAGATAGATAGATAGATAGATAGATAGATAGATAGATAGATAAATAGATAGTAGATAGATAGACAGACAGACAGACAGACAGACAGACAGACAGAGATAGACAGACAGACAGACAGACAGATAGATAGATAGATAGATAGATAGATAGATAGATAGATAGATAGATAGATAGATAGATAGATAGATAGAGATAGATAGATACATAGATAGATACATAGATAGATACATAGATATAAAAGGGGTTATTCTCAGGCAAGGACAGAGGGACAGTTAGGGACAGAGGCTGACCTTGACCAGACCAGCCACTTTGATGTCATTCAGGGTGCCTGTTTGGTCCAGCATGGTAAAGGTGTCCAGAATATTGCTGTCCAGCAGTGTTTACGGTCCCCAGTGATAAGGCAGTGATGCCTAGGATCTGGTGTGTACAGAGAGACATGTTTTTTTGTTGTTGTTTTTTTTTAAATTTTATATCGAGGATAATGGGATAAGCACTCATGTGCTTCTTTCATCCAGTCCCCCCGTGTGTATACAGTTGTGTAAATATTGTCATCTGTTCCCACCGGCACACAATGGCCTACTCTTACGAAAAGCGGAACAGGATTTAACGTGTGCGCAAGATATTCTGCGTGCGTTCGCACACGGGGCCTCGGTTTACAGTCTCATCCGAAAGACTTTTGGGGAGAGTGGAGTCAGCACTGATGTTAACTCCCGGGGAAATATCTTCCTACAACGGGAGTCGAACTCGGGTCGTCAAATTGCCAGGGCAATGTTCTGACCACTAGGCTATCCCGTCCCCCCTACATGTATAGACATGTAGCTAGCTTGTAGCGAGAGAGAGAGAGAGAGAGAGCTAGTAGCTAGGTAGGTAGGTAGGTAGGTAGGTAGGTAGGTAGGTAGGTAGGTAGGTAGGTAGAGCAGTGCTACGGCCCCCAGTGCTAGGGCAGTTATACCTAGGATCTGGTGTGTACAGAGAGAAAGATATGTAGCTATGTAGCTATGTAGGGTGTGTATATGTTGTATGTGTTTATGCATGTATGTATGTATGTATGTATGTATGTATGTATGGTATGTATGTATGTATGTATGTTGTATGTATGTATATGTATGTATGTCAGTAGGTAGGTAGGTAGGTAGGTAGGTAGGTAGGTAGGTAGGTAGGTAGGTAGGTAGGTAGTAGGTAGGTAGATAGGTAGGTAGAGCAGCGCTACAGCCCCCAGTGCTAGGGCAGTTATGCCTAGGATCTGGTGTGTACAGAGAGAAAGATATGTAGCTATGTACGTATGTAGGTATGTACAGCAGCGCTACGGGCCCCAGTGCTACGGCAGTTATGCATTAGATCTAGTGTGTATAGACATGTATGTATTATGTATGTATGTATGTATGTATGTTATGTATGTATGTATGTATGTATGTAGTAGGTAGGTAGGTAGGTAGGTAGGTAGGTAGGTAGGTAGGTAGGTAGGTAGGTAGGTATGGTAGGTAGGTAGGTAGGTAGCTATGTAGGTAGGTAGCTATGTAGGTATGTACAGCAGCGCTACGGCCCCCAGTGCTAGGACAGTTATACCTAGGATCTGGTGTGTACAGAGAGACATGTATGTAGTTATGCCTAGGATCTGGTTATATAGAAACATGTAGCTATGTAGGTATGTAGGTAGGTATGTACAGCAGCGCTACGGCCCCCAGTGCTAGGGCAGTTATACCTAGGATCTGGTGTGTATATACAGAGAGACATGTATGTAGTTATGCCTAGGATCTGGTTATATAGAAACATGTAGCTATGTAGGTATGTAGGTAGGTATGTAGGTAGGTAGCTATGTAGGTAGGTAGGTAGGTAGGTAGCTATGTAGGTAGGTAGGTATGTACAGCAGCGCTACGGCCCCAGTGCTAGGGCAGTTATACCCAGGATCTGGTGTGTATATACAGAGAGACATGTAGTTATGTATGTATGTAGGTATGTATGTTTGTAGTATGTATGTGTGTAATATGTATGTATGTATGTAGATATGGATGGATGGATGGATGGATGGATGGATGGATGTTTGTTTTATAGATGAATGGAGGTATGTATGTAGTCTATATATGGATGGATGGATGGATGGATGGATGGATGGATGGATGGGTGGCTGGTGTGCATGCATGCATGCATGTATGTATGTAGTGTATGTATGTATTAGTATGTATGTATGTATGTATGTATGTATGTATGTATGTATGTATGTATTATATATATATGTACGTGTGCATGCATGTATGCATGCATCAGATGCATGCAGGTATGGATGGATGGATGTATGGATGGATGGCTGGATGGATGCATGCATGCATGCATGTATACACATACATCACACACACACACACACACACACACACACACACACACACACACACACACACACACACACACACAACACACACAGACTTACCAGGAAGATGATGTTCATCACGAAGAAGAGAAAGGTCACCGGAGTGATGATTTTATCTAACAACCCTCCTGCAAAGGCAATACCACAACAACACTACACAATCCCATATGTTAGAATATCACCACAGAAAGTAAACTACAAGATCAGCACCCTCTGTTACAAATGTCTCCATAAAGCAGAACCCTTTCTACCTCTGTGAATTGGGGGGTAGGAGGTGGGACGGGATAGCCTAGTGGTCAGAACTTTACCCATGTTTGATTCCGTTCGAGAGGATTTTTCCTCTGGGGTTAACATCAGTGCTGACTCCACTCTCAGTCTTTCGGATGAAACTGTAAACCGAGACCCTGTATGCGAACCCACACAGAACATCGTGCGCACACGTTAAATCCTGTTCCGCTTTTCGTAAGAGTAGGCCATCGTGTGCCAGTGGGGAACAGATGACATTTACAAAACTGCATACACACGGGGACTGGATGTTAAAAAAAAGGATATGAACGCTGATTCCATTATATCTTTGATATAAAATTAAAAGAAAAAAAGAAAGAATAAAAAGAATACTATGAAGGTAGCCGCATTCAGACGTTGGGGGAGGGTCATAATGTACTACTTACGGTTCAGCCCCATGGTGAGTCGAGCTGTGTCACCGCTACAGTCCTGGGGATAATAATTCTGATTCACTCACACACTGCTTGCAGCTTCACAGCTTAAGCTTGTGTGGATGACGAAAATCTGCTCAATGACGTCATTCGCTGTCATGACGACAACTTTGTGTGACGTAGTTTTTTGTGGGTTTTTTTTTATTATAGTCTGCGTGGGTTCTTTTTTCAGTTTCGTGTGTGTGTGTGTGTGTGTGTGTGTGTGTGTGTGTGTGTGTGTGTGTGTGTGTGTGTGTTTAATTGCATTTTAAAAATGTATTTCTTTTTATTTCTTTCGTTCTTTCTTTATTTATTCATTATTTGTTAATTCATTTATTCTTTTATATGGATGACAATGGAATAAACACTCATGTCCTTTTTTTTTTTTTTTAATCCAGTCCCTGTGTGTAAGCAGTTTGGTCTGCACTGCACTATATTGTACTGTACTGTACTATACTGTACATGTACTGCACTATACTGTACATGTACTGCACTGTGCTGTACTGCACTGTACTATACTGTACTGCACTGTACTGCACTGTACTATACTGTACTGCACTGTACTGCACTCTACTGCACTGTACTATACTGTACTATACTGTACTGCACTGTACTGCATTGTACTATACTGTACTGCACTGTACTGCACTGCACTGCACTGTAATGCACTGTACTGTACTGCGCTGCACTGCACTGCACTGTACTGCATTGTACTATACTGCACTGCACTGTACTGCACTGTACTATACTGCACTGTACTGTATTGCACTATACTGCATTGTGCTGTATTGTATTGACCGTACTGCACTGTACTATACTGTACTGTTCTGTACTATACTGTACTGCGCTATAGTGCACCGTACTCTACTGTAATGTACTGCACACACTGTACTGCACTGCACTGTACTATACTGCACTATACTGCACTGTACTGTACTGCACTGCAGTAGAAGTTTGTAGCAGGCAGTGTGTTGTGGTGCCAGTTGGACCTGGCCCAGTGGAGCCCACTGCTCTTCTTAGTTAACATTGCATTTGACTACAAGGGTTCAAATCCTCCTCTCTCTCTCTCTCTCTCTCTCTTCTTTCTTTCTCTTCTCTCCGGTGGGAACAGATGACATTTACAAAACTGCAAACACACGGGGACTGGATGTAAAAAAAGCATAAGAGTGCTTTTTCCATTATTATCGATATAAAAGAATCTCTCTCTCTCTCTCTCTCTCTCTCTCTCTCTCTCTCTCTCTCTCTCTCTCTCTCTCTCTCTCTCTCTCTCTCTCTCTCTCTCGGGGGCGATAGCTTGTCAAACATGCCTGGCATTGACGACCGGCTCGAGTCCGTCGAGACATTTTCCTGGTTAACATCATGCTGCTCCATCCCAAAAGTCCTGGATGAGACTTTAACGAGGTCCTGTGCGACGCCGCAGAACATTTGCGCAACGTATCCTGTCCGCTTGTAAGATGCCATGGTGCCGTGGACAGATGACATATTCACAACGCTACAACGGGACGGATGAAAAAGACATGATCTTATCGTTCCTCGATTAAAAGAATAAATAATAAATAAATAAAATCTCTCTCTCCTCTGCTCTGTCTGTTTCTCGTCTTCTGTCTTCTCTCTCGTCTCTCTCTCTCTCTCCTTCTCTCTCTCTCTCTCTCTCTACACACTCACTCACACATCACCCCATCACACACACACACACACTACTACAACATACTACACACACACACTGAAAACCATATATAAGAACAATTTTTTACATGTAATGTATTTCAAAAAACAGTTAATCACTTATGCACATACATCTAGACTGAAAAGACCAGGCTTGTCATGTACAGCTTCATCAGGGTCTTAATGAAATGGCAGGGTCTAATGGAAATTGCGCAGGTCTAATTTAGAAAGTGAATCGTCAGGGTCTTAATAATGCGGCAGTCAATGACAGTGAATTGCAGGTCTTGAAGAAAGTGGATCGCAGGGTCTTAATGGTAAGTGGTATCAGGGTCTTAATGGAAAGTGGGCAGGGTCTTAATGGAAAGTGGACATGGGTCTTAAGGAAAGTGGGGGCAGGGTTTTAATGGAAAGTGGGCATGGGTCTTAATGGAAAGTGGAATTGGGCAGGGTCTTAATGGAAAGTGGGCAGGCTCTTAATGGAAAGTGGGATTGGGCAGGGTCCTATGGGGAAAGTGGAATTGGGCAGGGTCTTAATGGAAAGTGGCAGGTCTTAATGGAATTGGGCAGGTCTTAATGGAAAGTGGAATTGTAGGGATCTTAATGGAAAGTGGGGCAGGGTCTTAATGGAAATTGGGCAGGGTCTTATGGAAAGTGGAATTGGGCAGGGTCTTATGGAAAGGAATTGGGCAGGGTCTTATGGAAATTGGGCAGGGTCTTAATGGAAATTTGGGCATGGTCTTAATGGAAAGTGGAATTGGTAGGGTTTTAATGGAAATTGGGCAGGGTTTAATGGAAAGTGGGAATTGGGCAGGGTCTTAATGGAAAGTGGAAATTGGACAGGGTCTTCAAAGAAAGTGGGCAGGGTCTTAACCCTCTTGCATTTGGATTCTCTGAACAACAACTTGCCCCTAGATTTCACAATTCCTTCTCGAAATCAGGGTCAGGCACACATACATACTAAGTACATACCAGCAGTTATAATTATTTCAAGACACACAGCAAGGTTTGTTTCCCTAGCCTGATAGACTTTGACTGTGGTAGCAATTAGTAATAGGCACAGTGTGATGGAAATCTACTGTGTGTAAATCCCGGCAAATCCCGGTTCGGGATTGAAGGTGGGCAATTATTCAATCCCGGCAAATTCCGGTTCAGGACTAAGAGGGTTAGTGCAAAGAAGAAATTGGACAGGGTCTTAACAGGAAGTGGACAGGGTCTTAATGGAAAGTGGACAGGGTCTTAATGGAAAGTGGACTTTAATGGAAAGTAGTCATGGTCTTGATAGAAAAAGGTCAAAGTGGTCAGTGTCCACTATCTGTAGCTCTTGTTACGACGTCGCTAGTATTTCTTTACTTGAACTGAATTGTTTACTTATCATGGCTATCGATTTGGGGGTGTTGCTATTATATTTATAAATATATATATAATATAATTATATATTATTATATTATTATATATATATTGTGTGTGTTGTGTGTGTGTGTGTGTGTTGTGTATGTGTGTGTGTGTGTGTGTATTTTTTTTAAACAACTATTCAACAGAATCATTTCCATTTTTTACCCAAAATCTAGGAATAATTCAGAATTAATTTTGTAAGGTCTTCTTTTGAGCAGAGGTGATTTACTATAATTTTTGTTGATTTTTTTTATACACCTGTTTTGTAAAAGATGTCAGTGTTTTCATATTAAAGTGGTCAGGTCTTCATGGAAATATGACCAGGGCAAATGATCGTGGTCTTTACTGAAAATCAGGGTCTTAATAGGGGTGTCTGGCACAGGGGATGGGATAGCTCAGTGGTCAGAGCACTTGCTACCCCTAAGTCAAGTTAAGCAGCGTCCAGCATGGTTGCCAGTTGTATGGGTGACCGTTGCGCGCCTTGGCTTCAGTACAGTCCCCCCCCCACCCCCCCCCCCAGTTCACCCAGCTGTAAATGGATACCTGACCTCTTTAGGGTCAGGGAAAGGTAAAGCAGCGAAGTAGAGGAGATGAGCACCGCCCTCAACATGCTGGCCCCTAGAGAAGCTGAGGTCTCTGATGCCTCGTTCCCCTACGACCGCTTAGGTTATGGGACACCTTTACCTTTACTTAATAGGGGTGGGAGGGGGGTATCTTAAGGGGAAGTGAATCGTAGTCTTAATGCAATTTATCATGGTCTTCATAAAAAAACAAATTGATCAGGGTCTTATTGGGAAAAGTGAATCCAGGTCTTAATAAGGGGAGAAAGTGACGGGGAGGGGGGGGGGGTGTCTTAAAGAATTTCAGGTCCTTCATGACAAATGGGTACTTGTTATAAGGAAAAAGGCTCAGGATCTTAACAGTGCAAAAGTGATCGGGGTCTTAATGAAAACATGGGGTCTGAACTACTTACATCGATTTATTTTTTCAAAATCTCGTTATGAGTTTGATCACATCAACACAACCAAGAAACCGAGAGACGGGGGGGGGGGGGGAGGGAGGGGATAAAACGACGGGAAAAGTCAATCAAACAAATAAGCAAATCATCAAAAAGACATGGTATAAAGAATCACGTCATTATGCTCAATGATCTCAGTAGTATGTGCACGCAACTGTATAAGCAAGCTCGCTCACTCACGCACACGCACGCACACACACACACGCACACGCACCACCCACACACTCACACACACACACACCCTCTCTCTCTCTCTCTCTCTCTCTCTCACACACACACACACACACACACACACACACACACACACACTCTCTCTCTCTCTCTCTCACACACCACACACTCACACACCACACACACACACACACACACACACACACACACCACACACACACACTCTCTCTCTCTCTCTCTCTCTCTCTCTCTCTCTCTCACACACACACACACACACACACACACACACACACACACACACACACACACACACAACACACCACACACACACACACACCTCTCTCTCTCTCTCTCTCTCTCTCTCTCTCACACACACACACACACACACACACACACACACACACACACACACACACACACACACACACACACACACACACACACAACATGAGGTGAAGTCATCAAAGGTAATATGTTCTATATTCCAAAATGACAGAATAGCATAAACACAAGACTTACACCTCTATACCTGAAAAAATAAACAAAACATAAAAAACATACACATATTATATTACCTGAGAATTCATTTGCTGCATTACTGGTAGAAACTGACCTTTAAAAAAAAAAGCATTTAATACATATTGTGAAATTGTACTACAAAAATGCACAAAACACATGTAAAATAAACGTACATAAATTAATGCCCTATTTCAAACAAGACAGTAGTACATCTGAAACAATGCCATCTTCTCACATTTCAAAAAAAGAAGTTATAAAAAAGGGAAAAGAAGAATCCCAAAACTACTATAAAAAGCTTTTAAAAAATACAGGGGAAAATCGTCTGTATTAAAACACACAATTTTTCAACTAAATAATGATGTGTAACACTCGGGACCTCGGTTTACCATCGTCTCATCCGAAAGACTAACACCCAGATCACCACTCATGATCTAATGGATGGGGGAAAAGTTTTGGGCCCAAACGGGATTCGAACCACCGCACACTCGGACCTGGACTTCTCGCTTTCTAGACAGGCGTGTTACCTCTAAACCACCGATCCACCTACAGGTACAAGAAAGCAACTTATACCTGTAGAATACCAAGCGCAATTAATGACTTAAACCTTGGGACCAGGGAAACCAAAACATGTTGTAGTGGTTTTAGATTTTTTTTTCTTCTGCTTCTTCTTTGTGGAACGCTCAGACAGTAACTATTGTTTTAACAGAAAAAGGAGTACACCATTAATAACTACATTTCTTCCCTTTTTTTTTTTTTGGCTGGCTTGTTTAGTTGGGTTTTTTTGGCTGGCTTGTTAGGATGTTTGGTTTTGTTTTTTTTTCACAAACACCAATAATGATGCTCTAAAAACAAGTCAGCAAAAAGGAAAACAGAAAGGTCTGCGTTCATCTAAAGATACCAAAAAAATGGAACAAAACGAAGATGAGATACATATTTAACACAATGATAATAAAACAAATATCACAAACAAAACAAAAACACTGCACACTAATCCCACCGGGACTTTTCGCTTTCAAGGCAAGGCCCGTTACCTCTAGCCGCTGATCCACCTTAACTATATGCCTAGCACAGCATAGTTAAAAATGACAAGATACAGTTTATCACAACATGTTATTCATTTTTAAAGTGTGGAATAATACAAACTTAAGATAAGTGAGAGAGAAAAAATACACATCAACATCATGGAAATCGTGCTTTCGGAATAAAGGTCAATGAAATTTAAAACCAGATTCAAATTCAAATACTTCTAATTTCATTCACATAAATCCGTTTAGAAATTATCTGTTTGCTAAACACAGGCAACATCATTATATATATGTATATATGTCTCTCTCTGTCTCTCTGTCTCTCGTCTCTGTCTCTTCTCTCTCTCTGTGACCTGGTGGGAAAAAGTATGTCACAACTTATCTTTTTTCTTCAGAGTTTAAGAATAATCATACTATTAAGCATATATATCATCATCCCTCATGATCATCACTCATCATGATCATCTATCATGACTCATCTCTTCTCTCTCTCTCTCTCTCTCTCTCTCTCTCTCTTCTTCATCTCTTCCACACCACACACACAAATACACACACACAACACACACACCACACACACACAACACACAACAACAAATAAACACCCAAGCCATGACTGGAAAAGACCCCCCCCCCCAAAAAAAAAAAAAAAAAAAAAAAAAAAAGCTCACGGCAAAATGTTCTATAATGACAAACACTTTGCCCCAAATACAACTATCTCACATTCTTGTCTCTGGTGCCAATGCTGTTTATGATATCACCCCAAAAGCGGATTACGTAATTCACATAAAATGAGATCATGAGATCAATCCAAAAGAACCAATTAACCCCACTCACATTAAAAAAATTCATTTACATGATTAATCAAAGACCCCTTGTGAGCACAAACCATAGAATTTGCTTTTTTGTCCAGGGAAGACCCTTGACTGGAATCCACAAGGAAAGCATAAAAAAGTGGGTCCAAAACAGATCTGGCTCAGAAGCATTGAAGCAGAGACGAAGGCAGCCGGAATGACGTGGGCCGGGCTGAAGAGGATCTCCCAGAACCGAGTCCGTTGGAGGAGTGCTTTGCGGCCCTTTGTTCCCCAGGGAATTCACAGGCATAAGTCAAGTCAATGTACTTTTTTTTCTTCTTTTTCTGTAAAGATAGATTAAAAATAAAAACACCTCGGTGGAATTGTACCATTTGGCATGTGCATAATACATTATTCAGTCAGTCCAAAAACAAACAAAAAAAAGAACACAGCTATCTTTTACCAGATAGACTTTGGACAAGTATATACCTTTGTCAGTCAAAACTTAAAACCCAATACAAAGGAACAAAAACAAACCACAAAATAAAAATAAATAAGTCAACCAATAAAACTGACTTTAAAAGTTGTCAATTTTTTTAAACACACACACACACAAATAAGATTTATTGGCAGTTTGGTTACATAAAATACCTGAGCTTCCAGTGTTAAAAATAAAGATAGATAGACAGATACATAGATAGTTCCAGGCCCCTTCTGATGGCTGGAAGATTCCAGAACCCTAAGGAACTTTACACAAACATATATATATATATATATATATATATATATATATATTGTGTGTGTGTGTGTGTGTGTGGTGTAACAGAGTGGACATTGGGGCCCATGTGATGTCCCATCTCTGCACAGCTTCTCAGGTGGGTACAGCTAGCCAGTTAGGAAGTGACCTCTAAAAAAGAAGTTGCATAAATCATACCATTCACCATGAAGGCAAAGAGTATGCAATGGAGGGCTTTCAACCACCACCCAAGGAAACAGAAATCGCACAATTCGCAGGTGTGTCGGTAACACAATGCTGCGACAGCGCTCTGATCGCATGGGAGGTAATCTAATTACCACTCCATCACATCCACCCCAGCCAACTTGTATCCGTCCTGAGGTACACTACATGGCCAGAATATTTGATGCTCGGAACCAGTAGCTGCTACCATATATATAGCGTTTCTTCATTCCCTCCTGGATGGGACTGAGTTGACTGAATGAGTATGATATATATATTATTTAGATAGATAATATATAATATATAATATAGAATAGATATATATAATAAGATGCTGTTGGACAAATGAGAGAAATGATAGGAGAGTGAGAGACGAGGAGGAAGGGATGACGATTGATGACGATGATGTTGCGTCCAACAATTCTGACAGAAATGGACATGCAGTGACAGCTAAACGGTACCGCATTGCGAAGAGATCTTTGATCACTATCCAGCATCGCTGACAAGGCAGGTGCTTGCTCTGAAATAAACAGGCAATCGATCAATAATCAATCAATCAATCAGTTTGTCAATCAATCAAACAATAAATCAATCAAATAATAATAATATAATAATATAATAAATAATAATAATAATAATAATAATAAATAATAATAATAATATATAATAAATAATGGAATTTATATATTAACCAGTCAATCAGTCAGTCAATCAATCAATCAATCAATTAACCAACCAATCAGTCAATCAATTAGCCAATCAATCAGTCAAATAATTAACAATCATCAGTCAATCAATCAATTAATGAACCAATCTATCAGTCAATCAATTAACCAATCAATCAGTCAAATAATTAACCAATCAGTCAATTAACCAATCAACCAATCAATCATCAACTCACAATAAACCAATCAATCAAACAAGAACATGATTATTTTTGTTCTCTCTTTCTCTTTCTTTCTCTCCCTACCCCCCTCTCTCTCCCTCTCTCCCTGCCTCTCTCTCTCCTCTCCTTCTCCCTCCCCCTTCTCTCTCCCCCTTTCTCCTCCCTCTCTCTTTCCTCCCCTCCTCTCTCTCTCTCTCTCTCCTCTCTCTCCTCTCTCTCTCTCTCTCTCTCTCACTTTCACACACACACATACCTCCATGACTGTACATATGATGACGTAAGTCGTTCTTGGTGGGGAAGAGACGTTGGCAATAATGGCAGCTGAATGACCGGATGCTGTGAATGCGCATGTGCGTGTTCAAGTTCGAGGCTCTGCAAAAAAAAAGAATTCCAGTTATAACCTTTGATTTTTGCTCCATTCTTTTTGGAAAGGGGGTATGGGGTACGTTGTTTTCTCACAACAAAACTACATTAATAACAACAGGAGGAGGGAGGGAGAGAAAGAAAAAATCAAATGAAACAAAAGGAAGCGTGAAAATAATTAGACAGGCCATAGCTCATTGATTTGAAAGCTGTTTTGGAGCTTAAAATGCTTAAAATGAGCGCCAGACAATTATTTCTGTGATCATCATTATCGTTTTTATTATTATTATCATTATCAATATCATTATTAATTACTATCATTATTATTCTTATTACCATTATGATCGTCACCATTATCACCATCACCATCATCAGCATCATCATCACCACCACCACCACCACCACCACACACCATACCATCATCATCATCATAACAACATCAATCAGTAGTAGTAGTAGTAGTAGTAGTAGTAGTAGTAGTAGTAGTAGTAGTAGTAGTAGTAGTAGTACCGTTGTTGCTTTATTACTACTACTACTACTACTACTACTACTACTACTACTACTACTACTACTACTACTACTACGATGACTACCACTACTAAAAATGATGATGATGATGATGATGATGATGATGATGATGATATGATGATGATGTTATATACTACTGCTACTAGCTACTGCTACTACTACTACACTACTACTACTACTAGTAAGCATCATCATCATCATCATCATCATCATTATCATTTTAGTAGTAGTTGTCATCATCATCATGATGGCTTGGCTTCGCGAACGAAGATTAAGGGCACTGTCCACGTCTGGTGCAGGCTCGCTGGTGGCTGTTCAGTCCAATGCGTGACAAACAAACCCGGCCGCAGCGGCTGCAGGGTAAAGTTGATTCTGGGGTTGATGTAGGGGGGCGCGGTTCTTCCTCCTCATTCGCTTCTCCTCAAGGGTGCTCTGCGATTGACCTCAAAGGAGGAGACCGACTGATGCACAGTGTGTCGCCAGGCCTGCCGGTCAGCAGCAAGGACTGACCACTGGTTATGGTCTATGAGCAGGCTGACAGAGATTCTCAGAGATCTTTAAATCTCTTCTTGGTGCCCTCTGTAGCGTGTCCGTGGAAAGTTCTCGAAGAATTCATCTTCGTAGCGATGGCCTCCATTCTAGAGACATGCCTTGCCAGCGTACTGCGTTTCAGCAACATGCTCAATGCTGTGATCCCTGCTTGCTCCGCACCTCAGCATTCGTGGGAAGTCGCTCCAGTGATATCGAGGATGAGCGAGACAGCGCTGGTGAAGCGTTCCAGAATTCGCAGGTGTGTCTGATGTGACCCATGACTCGAGCCGTACAGTAGTAGTAGTATAGTAGTATAGTATAGTATAGTATAGTAGTAGTAGTATAGTAGTAGCCAAGAAACACCTGACGACGTGACCTTGAGCCAGAAACCAAGTGATGGGTATACCTGAGACAGCTGGAGAGAATAGCCCAGGACAATAATATATAATCGCCTCAAAATATGTAACCGCGAGTTTCTAGGTTCGTACCCAGCTCACCCTTTCTTCCCAGTTTGACAAAAAAATCGAACTGAATGTCAAAGTCATTCGGATGAGACAATAAACCTAGGTCCCGTGTGCGAAGGCACGCAGAACATCTTGCGCACACGTTAAAATCCCGTTCCGCCTTTCGGAAGAGCAGGCCATCGTGTGCCGCTAGGAGCAGAAGACAAAATTATAAAAATAAAAAACCAGCATGCACACAGGTGTCGTGTTTAGACACCATCCCTGAGGGGAAAAAAAAAATAATGGGTAGGCGCTGCACTTGTGGCGACGCGCTCTCCCCGGGGTAAGCAGCCCGAATTTCACGTAGAGAAATCTGCCGTGACATAAAGTGGTATAAAATAAAAATAAATAAACCCACCAAACCATCCCTACCTGTTAAAAGCCTTGTTGCAATGCACGCAGACATAAGGTTTGTGCGTGGTGTGCGTCAGACGATGACGTGTCAAGTTGCCCGGCTGTCGAAAAGCGCGACCACACTGCTCGCAAGAAAATGGCTTATCTCCCGTGTGGATTCTCTGCAACCAATCAAAACACATTATTCGAGAGTCAAAAATAACGATTCTGGTTTATCTTTTTATTTTATTTATTTTATTTTATCTACTTCCTTTATATCGAGGATAATGGAATAAGCACTTATGTGCTTTTTCTTTTACATCCAAACCCCCCCCCCCCCCCCCCCCCATGTATGCAGTTTTGTAAATCATGTCATCCGTTCCCTCCGGCACACAATGGTCCACTCTTACGAAAAGCGGAACAGGATTTAACGTGTGCGCAAGATGTACTGCCTGCGTTTGCACAAAGGTCCTCGGTTAATAGTCTCATCTGAAGGACTTGTGGGGGAGAGTGGAATCAACACTGATGTTAACTCCAGGGGAAAAATTCCCTGAATGGGTAATCGAGCTTGGGTCGCCAGATTGCGAGTGCAATGTTCTGACCACTAGGCTATCCCGTCCCCATGGTTTAAATTAAACATGTGTTGCTCAGTGATTATGATTATTCTTCGCCCTCCAACCCTCAGACTGCAACTGTTGTTGTTTTCTGTCATTTGAGCAAAATTGCGTTGCCTTGCTGTTAAGCACCTGTTCCCTAAATGGACAATCTCCCCTGAACTATTAACTTAAGAAGAAGTTAGTTAAAAAGTTAAAAGTCTGTCCCGAGCCTAAGGCTCATCAGGCCGGTGCTTATCCCGGTTTCTGTGGCGTTAAGCGACTGAGAGTCATAGACTCCCCCCTGGATAGGACGCCAGTCTATCGCAGGGTTAACCCCCAACACAAGGTTGGTACCCCTTTTACACCTGGGTGGGGTGAGAAAACACCGTCAAGTGCCTTTTCCAAGGCACAACGCCATAGCCGAAAGCTGGGATCGAACCCGCAACCTTTAGATTACGAGTCCAACGCCCTAACCACTAGACTACAGCGGCGGCAAGAAGAAGTTAAGCACTTATTAAATGAAAAATAATAGTAAAAAAAAAAAACAAGTTAAGCACCTGACCAAGTCAGACCCAGTGCATCCGACTTGGGCATGGTGGGAGAGAGAACAGTTATCTTGTCAGTCTTCTGAGGAGAAAAGAGGGCAGGAGAATGGACCAAGAAGGCCAGAACATAGACAAGAAAGAGTGACAGGAAGAAAAGGAACCAGGCAGAAAACAAAGAGAGGGATAGCAAAACAAAGATGGATAGAAAGTAGAATTGCCAGCACAGAATTTCCAGAGGGTGGGAATGCTATTATTATATGTTATTTATTTATATTTATTTATTCTTTTCACGAGGATAACAAATAAGCAATACATTCTTTTTCACCGTACCCGTTGTTAGCATTTGTAAATATATGTACAAACTGTTCCAAACCAGCACACAGCCTATTACGAAAAGCGGAACAGGATTAACGTGTGCGCAAGATGTTTCTCTGCGTCCGCACACGGCTTCGTTTTAAATCTCATCCAAGACTTTTTGGGAATGGAGTCAGCACTGATTTAATCAGAAGAAAATTTCCTCGACGACTCGAACCGTCTCAAAATGCTAGTTACTGAGAGGCCCCGCATCCCAAAGATTAAACAATATGAAGCACCAAACAAATTCTGTTTCAACTAATGTGTTCCCTAGAATAAGGAATAAGAAAATGAAAAGCAACCAGCAGTACAGCAATTATAAAGTCAGGCTATTGCTATGGTAAAAAAACAAATCTTTTTTTAAATTTCAAGTGTGGATAATCAAATTAGAAAACAAACATGCATTTTTGGAATCATAGCACAGCAAACCTGTATGTACTTAGATCCCAATAATTAAACAATAAAAAAAACATGAACATGACGGCTGCTAGCGAAGAACGGAGAGAGAGAGAGAGAGAGAGAGAGAGAGAGAGAGAGAGAGAGAGAGAGAGAGAGAGAGAGAGAGAGAGAGAGAAAGAAAAGAAAAGAAAATCAGAAGAAAATCGAGACAAGAGAGACAACATCATTTCGGAAATACAGTGAAAAGGTGAAAAGATTATACCAATCACTCCATGACAAAAGACATTCAGCCCGATTGTTTCAATACAGTGTCGTCCGTCCAAACCCCGATAAGTATCAAGAAATCTTGACATATTATATCACATACTTCTTTCCTTACTTACATACATTCATGCAGCGCCTTTCAGCGCCTCTGTCTTGTTCCTTACTAAGCTTATCCCTCTCTGAATAGGGGAAGAAGAAGAAAAAAGACAAGAGCTAGTATCACTGCCTATTAGGCTTATATGCCTTGCATTTATCGCTGTTTTCGCGGCTAACAGTTTCTGCTGAGTTAGCTAGATTGTTGCTGCTATTGTTGCTGATTGTCTCTACTATTGTTGCTAATTGTTACAGCCATCGTGGCTTTGACCTGTACAGATTTTGTCCTCGAATATATATATACTATGAAGAAAAGTAGGGGGGTGTGGTGCTTATCAGTACTTCATCTTCTCAGGTATTTTTGACACTCTACTAGCTAACCCTATAGCTAGGCCTGTCAACTATAATAGGAAACTCGTGGGCGTATCCATCTTTGTTTTCTTTGATTAAACGTGGTAGGGAGTGTTGGGGGGGTGGGCACGGCCCTGAAGAGCTATTTGCTTACTTGCTCCGTAACTTTTGTTGTTCGTTGTGTGCGAAAAAGGATAGGGTTTGGTATATGAAAAGGTTTCACAACAACATTATCTGTAATACCATTCATCTTATTTACTGGTTTTGTCTTTTGTCTCTGTCTCTGTCTGTCTGTGTCTGTCTCTGTCTGTCTGTCTGTCTGTCTGTCTGTCTGTCCGTCCTGTCTGTCTCCTCTCTCTCCTCTCTCTCTCTCTCTCTCTCTCTCTCTCTCTCTCCTCCCTCCTCCCTTCCCCCCCCCTCTCTCTCTCTCTCTCTCTCTCTCTCTCTCTCTCTCTCTCTCTGTTCGATTTTCGTTCAAGAGGATTTTCCCCCTGGAGTTAACATCAGAGCCGACTCTACTCTCCCCAAAAAGTCCTTCAGATGAGACTATAAATCGAAGTCCCGTGCAGAACATCTTGGCACACTTTAAAACCGTTCCGCTTTTTGGAAGAGAAGACCATTAGTGTGCGGTGGGATAGATGACAAAATTTGCAAAACTGCATACACACGGGAACTGGTTGTAAAAACAGCACATGAGTACTTATTCCATTATCCTCAAAAACAAAAGAATAAATTTCTCTCAGTACAAAAACCACGGAGAATTGTTTCAGCGAGGCCGTGGGATCTTGTTACGTGGCTCTATCTGCCTACGGTTGTTGTCTACAGCTACACAAAGACTCCTCTAGTACAGAACCTTTATGGTGTGTGTGTGCGTGTGTGTGTGTTTGTGTGGTGTGTGTGTGTGTGTGTGTGGTGGTGGTGGTGGGGTGTATGTGTGTGTGTGTGTGTGGTGCGTGCGTGGTGTGTGTGTGTGTGTGTGTGTGTGTGTGTGTGTGTGTGTGTGTGTGTGTGTGTGTGTGTGTGTACATTCGAATTTGCTAAAACTACAATTGTTATCCATTGACTTGTGTGTCGTATAGGTCGAATGCAACCGCTTTGATTTGTTTTTTACAAGATAAAGCGCTATATAAATTCCATGTATTATTATTATTATTATAGTATTATTATTATTATTATTATTATTATTTTATATTATCATCATCATCATCATCGTTATCATCATCATCATCATCATCATTATATTATTATTATTACATTATTTTTTATTATTATTTTATTTATTCATTATTATTATGTTATTATATCATCATCATCATCATCATCATCATCCGTATCATCATCATTATTATTATTATTATTATTATTATTATTATTATTATTATTATTAATTATTATTATGTTTTTGTTTTTTTTATTGTAGTATATTATTATTATATATTTATTATTATAACATGAACGACGCCCGGGTTCGAGCCACCACCACCGAGACACTCTCATTTGAGGAGATATTGGGTGTGAACAGTGCAAAATCTTATCTAGTGTGTTGTGGTGTGATGTGTTGTGTTGGTTGCGTTGTGTTGTATTGTATTGCATTGTTTTGTGTTATGTTGTTTTGTGTTGATTGTGTTGTATTGTTTTGTGCTGTGTTGTATTGTTTTGTTCTGTGTTGTGTTGTATTGTGTTGTTTTGTATTGTATTGTATTGTATTGCATTGTTTTGTGTTGTATTGTATTGTGTTGCATTGATTTGTATTGCAATGTTTTGTGTTGTGTTGTATTGTGTTGTCATATTGTATTGTGTTGTATTGTATTGTGTCATATTGTATTGTCTTGTGTTGTATTCCATTGTATTGTGTTGTGTTGAGTTGCAATGCGTTGCATTGTATTGTGCTGTATTTTGTATTTTGTATTTTGTACCACTTTATGTCACGCAGATTTCTCTGCGTGAAATTCGGGTTGCTCTCCCCGGGGAGAGCGCGTCGCCACATGTGCAGCGCCTACCCATTTTTTTTCTTTTTCCTGCATGCAAGTGTATTTGTTTCCCTATCAGAGTGGCTTCTTTCTACAGAATTTTGCCAGGGACAACCCCCTTGTTGCCGTGGGTTCTTTTACGTGCGCTAAATAGTGATGTGTAGCACACGGGACCTCGGTTTATCGTCTCATCCGAAAGACTGAATTGTACTGAATTGTATTGTGTTGTATTGCTTTGTATTGTATTGCATTGCATTGTCCTGTATTGTATTGTATTGTATTGTACTGGATTGTATCATATTGTATTGTACTGCACTGTATTGTACTGTACTGTTTTGCACTGAATAATATGGTAATGTACTGTATTGTATTGTATTGTAGTGTAAATCATGGCAGATTTGCTTTGCGGGAAATTCGGGCTGCTCTCACCAGATAGTGCAAGTCTGTACAACAGCGCTACTACCCATTATTTTTCTTTCTTTCTTTTCCCTGTCTGCAACTGTATTTGTTTCTCTATCAGAGAGACTTTTTTCTACAGAATTTTGCCAGGAACAACTCTCTTGTTTCCGTGGTTTCGTGCACGCGCGCTAAATACGTATGACACTATCATCTCACCCGAAAGACTAGCACCCAGACCACTATTCTCTCATGGTCTAGAAGAAATGTTTCGGGCTCAAAC
>CM060350.1:14262478-14267478 GCA_030674155.1 Stramonita haemastoma | reverse complement strand
TCTCTCTCCTCTCTCTCTCTCCTCTCTCTCTCTCTCTCTCTCTCTCTCTCTCTCTCTCTCTGCTGTGTGTGTGTGTGTGTGTGTGTGTGTGTGTTGTGGTGTGTGTGTGTGTGTGATCGATGATGTGTAGAGTGTATAGTAGTATTGTAGTATGTGTATGTATGTATGTATGTATGTATGTATGTATGTATGTATGTATGTATGTGTCCGTCCGTCCGTCTCCGTCCGTCCGTCCTATATGTATGTATGTATGTATGTATGTATGTATGTATGTATGTATGTATGTATGTATGTATGTTATGATGTATGTATGTATGTATGTATGTATGTGTGGGTGGATGGATGGATGGATGGATGGATGATGAAAAAGTTATCTGTCTCAGTCTCTCTGTCACTGTCTCTGTCTCTGTCTCTGTTCTCTCTCTCTCTCTCTCTCTCTCTCTCTCTCTCTCTCTCTCTGAGGCTATAAACCGAGGCCCCGTTGGCGAACGCACGCAGAACATCTGTCGCACACATTAAAACCTGCTGCGCTTTTTCGAAAGAGTAGGCCATTGTGTGCCGTGGGAACGGATGACAAAATTCACAAAACTGCATACACAGGGGGACTTCATGTAAAAAAAAAAAAATTAAAAAAAGTACATGAGTGCTTATTCCATTATCCTCGAAGTAAAAGAATAATAAATAGGTAAATAGATAAATGAATAAATAAATAGATAAATAAACTAATAGGCATATTTCATGAAGCTTCTGCACTTTAAGAAGGCAATGGCAGGTCTTCATTTAAGTTGACAAAGGAGATCTACTGTCACCCAGTGGGGATAGACTTTTAACTGAAGAAAGAGGAGGGGGAGAAGAAGGAGAGGAGGAGGAGGAGGAGGAGGAGAGAGGAGGAGAAGAAGAAGAAGAAGAAGAAGAAGAAGAAGAAGAAGAAGAAGAATTGAAAGAGGAAGAAGAAGAATTGAAAGAGGAAGAAGAAGAATTCAAAGAGGAAGAAAAAAGAATTCAAAGAAGAAGGAGATGATGATGATGATGATGATGATGATGATGATGATGATGATGATGACGATGACGAATTTAAAGAAGAAGTCTGAAGAAGAAAAATTCCGAAGAAGAAAGAAGAATTCTGAAGTAGAAGAAGAATTCTGAAGAATTCTGAAGTAGAAGAAGAAGAAGAAGAAGAAGAAGAAGAAGAAGAAGAAGAAGAAGAAGAATTCAAAACTGAGGAAGAACAATAGCTACTACAAGAACAAGAATTTCTAGAAGAATTTAGAGAAGAATTCTGAAGAATAGGAAGAATTCTGAGAAAAAATCTGAAGAAGTAGAAAAGCAAGAACAAGAAGAACAAAGAAAAAGAACAACAACAATCCATAACAACAACATCCACACACACATTTTTTCTCTCTCTCTCTCACACGCGCACACCCCACACACACACACACACACACACACACACACACACACACACACACACACACACACACACACACACACACACACGAACCTGTTCCGCTTTTCGTAAGAGTAGGCAATTGTGTGCCGGTAGGAACAGATGACATTTACAAAACTGCATACACACAGGGACTGGATGTAAAAAATATTAAAAAAGCAGATGAGTGCTTATTCCATTATACTCGATATAAAAGAATATAAATAAATAAATAAATTAAATAAACACACAACACACATTTCTTACAACTCTCTCTCTCTCTCTCTCTCCTCTCTCTCTCTCTCTCTCTCTCTCTCTCTCTCTCTCTCTCTCTCCTCTCTCTCTCACGTCACACTCTGAAGTCACACTCTCACGTCACACTCTCTCTCTCTCTCTCTCTCTCTCTCATCTCTCTCTCTCTCTCTCTCTCTCTCTCTCTCTCTCTGACGTCACACTCACCTTGTGCGTCACCAGCGTGTTACTACGCGAAAACGCCTTGTCACACACGTCACACTTGTACTTCTTCACGGCAGGAGGCTTGTCCACACCCCCCCTCCTCCCCCCTCCACCACCACCACCACCACCACCACCGGCAGCCAAGAAGGCAGACGAAGAGGCAGAAGAATAGAACCCCAAACTGCTACCAGCCACCATCCCCCCACCACTACCCCCTCCTCCTCGGGGTTGCAGTGAGGGTTGAGGGTGCGAACCCCGGGAGAGATTCAAAGCCGGAACCCCAGAAGACGGCCCTTGCAGAAAGGACAGGAGACTGGGATGATGGTGGTGAGGATGATGAGGATGATGAGGATCATGAGGGTGGGGGTGGGGGTGGGGGTGTTGGGTTTGGGGGTGTAGGGCGTGGTGGGCGAACAAGGAAAGCAGTCTCGGAGTGGCGCTCACGGAGCGACTCAACAACCCTAAAGGGTACGAAGAAGAACCTGCAAAATGAGAGTAGGGGTAGAGGGAGGAGGGTAGGTGGAGGAAAGAGGTAGAGGAGGAGGCAGAGGAGGAAGAGGAGGATGCAGAGGAGGAGGTAGAGGGAGAAGAAGAAGAAGAAGGGGAGGAGAGGAGGGAGAGAGCGTGTTGTTGGGGGTGGTGATGATGATGGTGAGGTTGTTGTGGTTGTGGTGGCAGTGGAGGGTGCAGACTTGCAGGAAGAAGTCCCATAGGTGTTGCTGCAGCAGCAGCAGCGGTGACGTAGCTGGCTTGACTCAACTGCTGGAGATACGTCAGCGAGGATGACGTCAGAGGTGGCGTCATGGGGAAGCCGGGGAAGGGGATGACGTCATGAGGGGGTGCAGAGGATGAAAACCTTGGTGGGGGTGGTGGGGGTGGCTGCCGAAATATTCCCAATGTGTAGTTTCTTTGTGGTGTGAAGAAATTGTCGTCGTCGTCGAAGTAGTAGTAGTAGAAGTAGTAGTAGTATCCATGATGGTGCTCTTGTCATGTTCAGAGTTCAAACCCTTCTCCTCCTCCTCGTCCTCCTCCATCTTGCGAAGTGTCACCTTTTTCAAATTCAGCGGTGACAATATCTCCTCTTTCGATTCCTCCTCCTCCTCTCCCTCATCCTCCTCTTTCTCTTCCTTCTCCTCCTCCTCATTCTCTTTCTCTTCCTTCTCCTCCTCCTCATTCTCTTTCTCCTCCTTCTCCTTCTCCTCCTCCATTTCTTCTTCCTCTAACTTTACAACTAACGTCATGGAGTCTGACGCGTCACGGGCTGGCGTCACCGCGTCACTGCTATGACGTACATTCTCAAGCGGAGCGGGGACGTCGTCTTTGATGATGGAAGAGTCTCCTGCAAGCCCGTCACACCGCGATCTCGCGCTAAGCGGAGAGAGAACTTGTGAAAATACTGCTCGAAAGGAACATTTACGTCATCATCATCGTTACACCCGTCACGGGCACCTATTTTTCGGTCATTGGGGAGAGGATAATACCCGCCCTGTGGTTGTAAAAGTCCCGCGCCGTTCCATAAATGCGCAGTAGGGGATCTTAGAGACAGATCCGCAGGGACGACTTGAGGATACCCTCTGGTGAGCAACATCCCCCCGGGTTTGCCTGTAGGGAAGGGAAGAGGAGGAGGAGGAGGAGGAGGAGGGTTTTTGCTGAGAAGCATGGCTCGGGAGACATCTACGAAAGCGTTGTAAGCAGCCTCGGAAAGTGTCGTCCGAGGGTGGATGACGTTACGAGCGCTGCTGTTTGAAGGATCGGATAAACTTCGGTGCAGTAGCGACGATAACGTCACGTTTGCGTCAGGCTGGCGAACGTCAGACATGGAGAGAGAACGCTCCGTGTCCATTCGTGTATTTTCGTGTTGTTGGTGTTGTTGGTGGTGGTGTTGTTGTTGGTGGTGTTGGTGTTGTTGTTGTTGGTCGTGACTGTCGTTGCTGTCGTCAGGGGACTCGTCGTAGTTCGGGTTCTGGTTCCGGTCTGGAGGCTCCTCGTTCCGAGGCGGAGAGGAAGTGACGTCACAGGGCCTCTCTGAAAGTTCAGATAAAAGTGGTGTAAAACTGGGAATATTTTTTTCAGTGTTGAAATAGGTGGGGGGGGGGGGGGGGGGGGGGGGGGGGGGGGTTGCTGCTGAAAGTCAATTATCAACATGGATTCGGGGATGTGTGTGTGTGTGTGTGTGTGTGTGTGTGGTGTGTGGTGTGTGTGTGTGTGTGTGTGTGTGTGTGTGTGTGTGTAGTGTGTGTGTGTGTGTGAGTGTGTGTGTGTGTGTGTGTGTGTGTGTGTGTGAGTGTGTGTGTGTGTGTGTGTGTGTGTGTGTGTGTGTGTGTGTGTGTGAAGTTCTTTTTTGTCTCAATTTCTTTGTACTTTGTTCCTTTTCCCCTTGTCTATGCTTTGTCTTGTCTTCTTCATTCTTTATTCCTTTTAATTTTTCAGTTACCTGTCTTTCTCTCCTCCGAGTTTTTATTTTTGTGGGGGTTTGTGTGTGTGTGTGTGTGTGTGTTGTGTGTGTGTGTGTGTGTGTGTGTGTGTGTGTGTGTGTGTGTGTGTGTGGTGTGTGTTGTTTTTTTTTTTTGTTGTTGTTTTTTGGGATAGGGGGTTGTTTTGGTTTTTTTGTTTCGTTTTGTGCTTATTTTGTTATATTTACCTTTTTCTCAGAGTTTTCTTTTTGTAGGTTTTTTTTTTATTGCTTGTGTGTGTTGTTGTTTTGTTTTACTTTATTTTTTGTTTTTGTTTTTTTATGTTTACCTTTTTCTCAGTGTTTTCTTTTTGTGGTTTTTTTTTAATTTATTGCTTGTGTGTTTTTGTTTGGGGGGTTGGGTGTGTTTTTTTTGTGTGCTTATTTTTTATGTTTGTAGTTTCTAAAGTATTCAGCGAAGGTACTACTAGCAAGCACGCTGGGAAATATCCATTATACGCATCGTGTGCGTAGTCACGAAAAATAAGAACAAAAATTATTCCTGTAAACAAAAAAAAAACCTACAATGTAAAAAACAATTCAAAGTAACAAAAAGCAATTAGATCTAACACCCCTTGGTAAAGCAAAACTAGGGGGACGGATAGCCTAGTGGTCAGAACATTGCGCTGGCAATTTGAAGACCCGGGTTCGAGTCCGGTCGAGGAA
>CM060350.1:14252478-14257478 GCA_030674155.1 Stramonita haemastoma | reverse complement strand
CCTGTGCATACCCCTAGCATACTGTTTACATGCATGAACATCTGCTTAACAATCTACTTATCAGCTTATCAATGCTTTTCCACCCAGTAAAGAATGGCTCATGAGTGGTGTCAGTGCATTAGGATAATGCGTTATTAAGTCTTCTTGCTCAGGCAACAACTATTGTTGTCTGTTATATGAGCAAAAATGCTGTGTGTTGCCACAAATGGCTAGCTTATGTGGTGCATGCATCTAAACATGCGTATGCATATTTATACCTGCATGATGTTCCACCCTGTGTCACCTGCTGCAGGGGGTATCCCTAGCATAATATTTACATGCATGAATATCTGCTTAACATCTACTTATCAGCTTACCAATGCTTTTCCACCCAGTAAAGAATGGTTGGTGTCAGTGATTAAAGGATAATGCGTTATTAAGTCTTCTTGCTCAGGCAACAACTATTGTTGTGTGTTATATGATGAAAATGCTTTGTGTTGCCACAATGATTTGTGTTGTTAGCTATGTGCATGCATCTAAACATGCTATGCATATTTATACCTGCATGATGTTCCACCCTGTGTCTACCTGCGTGCAGGGGTATCCCTAGCATAATATTTACTGCATGAACATTGCTTAACATCTATTATAGCTTACAAGCTTTCACCCAGTAAAGAATGGTCTTGAGTGATGTCAGTGCATTAGGATAATGCGTTATTAAGTCTTCTTCTTCCTTGTGGAACCCTCAGACAGCAACTAGTTCTATTGTTGTTTGTTATGTGAGCGAAAATGTGCTGTGTTGCCGTATAGCGCCTGATAAGTCGGACCCTCCACATTCTATTTTGGCTCAGTGAGAAGAGAGAATTAGTTATCTTCCTAAGTCGCTCTAAGAACAGAGAGAGGGGAGAGAGAAGAGAGAGAGAGAGAGAGAGAGAGAGAGAGAGAGAGAGAGAGAGAGAGAGGAGAGAGAGAAGAGAGAGAGAGAGACAGAGACAGACAGACAGACAGACAGACAGACAGACAGACAGACAGACAGAAGACAGAGAGAGAGAGAGAGAGAGAGAGAGAGAGAAGAGAGTAAGAGAGGAGTAGAGAGAGAGAGGAGAGAAGATAAAGAGAGAGAGAGAGAGAGAGAGAGAGAGAGAGAGAGAGAGAGAGAGAGAGAGAGAGAGAGAGAGAGAAGAGAGAGAGAGAGAGAGAGAGAGAGAAAAGGAATTAAAATCTTCACCTTTTGGGTATGTCTGATCAATATTTATTTATTTGTATTATTATTTATTTATTTATTTATTTATTTATTCATTTTGATGTTTAGCTTTCACATTGTTGTTGTTGTTGTTGTTGAAAATGTCAAAGGTTGCTAAAAAGTCTCTTTAATCCTACCTACTGTTGCTCCTGATACTCTCATTAACACCTGGTTAGCACCTCTCCTTCACATAATTAGTCAGACTTTCGAGTATATTTATTTAATTGAATTATTATATAATTCGAGTATATATATATATATATATATATATATATATATATATATATATATATTATATATATATATATAACATTAAACATAAACATTAACACACAGACACGCGCTTGTGCAACGACCACCCCCACGAACGGACTCAGGCACACGTGTCTGCATGCACACACACACACACACACACAACACACACACACACACACACACACACACACACACCACACACACACACACACACACACACACAGCCACCACCAACACCCTATACAACCCGCCCCCCCCCCCCCAACACACACCACACACACACATCACACACACACCACCACACTCACACACACACACACACACACACACACACACACACCACACACACACACACACACACACACACACACACACACACAACACCAACACCCCCCCTCCCACACACACACACACACACACACCCCACACACACACACACACACACAACACACACACACACACAAATAATAACTCACCCATAGATCCCAGTCAAACCAGTCAGTTTGTACTTGTAATCTTCACAATCAGCCCTCAGCAGTTCACAACGTTGCTCAATCAATCAATCAGTCAATTAAAGGTCTCTGTTCAGCCAAGCAAATCCACAATACTTCCACACACACAAGATCTGCAGTTTTTGACACCAGCACAGACATCGTCCTTAAGTGTTCAATCAATCACCCAAATCGACAGATTTTAAGTTGAGACAACCGCTGAAACCTATAATTGTCAAACAACAGTGTAAGGGATAAGAATTAACAATGACTTTTAATACCCTCATGAATAATAAGATAGGTATGCACATATCACTCATGAAAAAACGAAACAACTAATTTATATACGAAAATAGCTAGTTTGGGTGTACTGTAGTAGGTTTTGTATATACAGATATTTTTGTCTTTCGTTTCTTTTTTGGGGTTGATTTTCTTTCCTTCTTTCTTTCTTACTTTTTTCTTTCTTTCATTTCTTTCTTAATTTTGGTTACTTCTTTCTTTTTTTTCTTCTTTCTTACTTTCTTTCTTTCTGCTTTTATCTATCTATCTATCTATCTATCTATCTATCTATCTATCTTATCTATCTATCTATCTATCTATCTATCTATCATCTATCATTGCTATCTATCTATCTATCTATCTATCTATCTATCTATCTATCTATCTATCTATCTATCTATCTATCTATCTATCTATCTATCTATCATTATCTATCTATCATTATCTATCTATCTATCTATCTATCTATGTCCTGTTTATATTCGAGCAATGATTTTTTTAATAAGTTTTCATTGAAACAGCTACAAGTTTTGAAAAGCTCTGTGTATACAATTAATTTTCGAGTCGCCAGCTCCTGAGAATTTATTCAAGATAATCTTAGTTCACACACATGGCAAATCTTAGCCTTGATATTCGTCGGAGAAAAAAGGTAAGATAGTTCAAAGCCATGTAGAAAAAAAAGTTAATAACTTTTTTTTCTTGAATAACTTTTTTTTTTAAGATTTAAGCAATAATTGCATACCTGGGTGTGTGTTTGGTGAAAACATTCACCAAGGCATTAACATTTCTTTATAATTCCAAAAAAAGAAAGTTTTAGTCAAGCCTGAAAATAAAACAGCCAACTTTTTTGTTGTTGTTGTTGTTGTTGTAAATGTCCTGATACTGGCACAACACAATGCGTGCATTCCAGAAACTTGGGACACAGGCATTAAATGGCCTCCTTTTGGCTCCATTCTGTCACTGACCACAACCTTGTCATAATTCATATACCACGGATCCCCACCCACCCACCCCACCTGGGCATTTGCATAATCCAAATCTGGCTCCAGGTATGACTGACAGGTCAAACAGTGCTGAAATTGACCTCCCCACCCCCTAAGCCCCACCCACTGTCCAAACTCTCCTCACACCTTTCCCTTCTCCCTACCCGTACCACCTCTACCCCTCTTTCGTCTCCATCCCCCCCCCCCCCCCCCCTTTCCTTCCTCGTCCTGTTGGGCTGTGTGTCGATTAAAGGGGTATTGTCCCGTTCACGGGTATGACCACTGGCTAGCCTAACTAACGAGTAGCAGTGATTTGCTGGACACGGTGACGGGGTCAAGGTTTTGGTGGTGGTAGGTGAGAATTGTCCGGGGGGTGGATTTTTTTTTTTAATTAAGAGAAAGGGAGGTAGTTTGTTATTATTGTCATTGTTGTTGTTGCTAATTATCATAGCATTATCATAATTGTTATCACATCCACCACAATCATCGTCAGCGTCGTCGTAGTCGTTGTCGACGTCGACATCGTGGGGTTTATTATTATAGTTGTTATTGTTGTTGTTTTTTGTTGTTATTATTTTTAATATTATATTATTATATTATTATTATTATTATTTATTTTATTATTATTATTTTATTATCATCATTATTATTTTTCGTTATTTTCTGGCTATTCATTCTCTTCTTCTTCTTCTAATCAGCATCAGCATCAGCATCACATCATCGCATTCGCACACAGGACTTCGGCTTGTAGTCTCACCAGAAGGACTCTCTCTGGTTTGATTGGAATGAGACCTATGGAAACTGCAGAGCAAGAACCTCACAAAAGATGAGACAACAAAAACAAACAAACAAAAAAACCAACAAAAACCAAAACCACTGTCAAACTGAAACAGGCAAGTGTTCAAATTCCCTGTAGACCCAACCTCACTTTGTTGCCTGTATCCGTTCAGTACTTGGGAACTGTAGGCCAAGTGGTTAAGATTGTTCCACTTCAATCCCGCGGGTCCATAAAGCCGCGGGTTCGAATCTCGGCAAAAGAAAACCAGACAGGCGAGCACATCCTTCAGAGGTGTACGCTATTCAGCGACCTGAGGAAGAAAAGTGTGGCCGACAAGAGATAAATAACCCTACAGACCAAGCTGTACGGCCCACGAGAGGAGCTGGAAAGAACATGGTCCCTTTTCATTTTTTCCCTGACGCATCTGACGGTGTAAAGCGAACGAGAGAAGAAGAGAAGAAGAAGAAGAATCTCGGCAGTGGAAGTCTGGTAAATCAAGAATTGGGGATTTTTACCATCTCCCAGGTTAACTTTTAAGTGCAGACCTGCCAGTGCCTTTATTTTTTTTGCCTCCGTGTTTATGCAGAAGATCAAATCTGCGTTTTAAAGATCCTGCAATTCATGACAGTGTTATAGCGGATTAGAAGGAGAAAGCACGAACAGACTTATTTATTTATTTATTTATTTATACCACTTTATCTCACAGCAGATTTTTTGCCTGAAATTCAGGGTGCTCTCCACAAGAAGAGCGCATCGCCACAAAGTGCAGCGCCTACCCATTATTATTTTTTTTTCTTTTTCTTGTCTGCAACTGTAGATTTGTTTTCCTATCAGAGTGGCTTTTTCTCTACAGAATTTTGCCAGGGACAACCAACCCTCTTGTTGCCGTGAGTTCTTTTACGTGCACTAAATAATGTGTAACACGCGGGACCTCGGTTTATCGTCTCATCCGAAAGACTAGCGCCCAGACCTCCAGTCATGATCTGATGGAT
>CM060350.1:14239978-14244978 GCA_030674155.1 Stramonita haemastoma | reverse complement strand
TAGGCGCTGCATTTGGGGCGACGCGCTTTTCCCCGGGAGAGAGAGCAGCCCGAATTTCACGCAGAGAAATCTGCTGTGACATAAAGTGGTGTAAAAAAAAAAATTAAAGAAAGAAAAGAAAAGGGGGAATTCTTAGCTCAGTATGTCCAGAAGGTGCTATTTATACTGAGGAGCTTTCAGAGATTCGAACCCATGACTTCATAGAACCAAAGTGATGGGAAGTCAAACCACTCAGCCTTAGCTGAGAGAGAGAGAGAGAGAGAGAGAGAGAGAGAGAGAGAGAGAGAGAGAGAGAGAGAGAGAGAGAGAGAGAGAGAGAGAGAGAGAGAGAGAGAGAGAGAGAGAGAGAGAGAGAGAGAGAGAGGAGAGAGAGAGAGAGAGAGGGGAGAGAAGAGAGGAGGAGAGGAGGAGACGAGAAGAGAGGAGGAGGAGAGGGGAGGAGATGATATGACGACGAGATGACGACGACGACGACGACAATGATGATGATGATTGATATGATGATGATGATGAGATCATATTGAATCAATGAATCATGAATGTATAAACATTTTTTTGAATGAACATTTTTATTGATGGGAAAAAAATAAGCACAATGGTGGCTTGTTTTCTTCCAGCCCTCTGTCCAAGAGAGAGAGAGAGGAGAGAGAGAGAGAGAGAGAGAGAGAGAGAGAGAGAGAGAGAGAGAGAGAGAGACAGAGAGACAGAGAGACAGAGAGACAGAGAGACAGAGAGACAGAAGACAGAACAGACAGACAGACAGACAGACAACAGACAGGACAGACAGATTGAGATTTATTCTTTATTTTTTTGTTCTTTTATATCGAGGATAATGGAATAAGCTTGTGCTTTTTTACATCCAGTCCCCGTGTGTATGCAGTTCTGTAAATGTCATCTGTTCCCACGTGCCCACGATGGAGTACTCTTACGAAAAGCAGAACAGGATTTAACGTGTGTGCAAGATGTTCTGCGTGCGTTCGCACATGGGGCCTCGGTTTTAAAGTCTCATCCGAAGGACTTTAGGGGAGAGTGGAGTCAGCACTGATGTTAACTCCAGGAAAAAAAATCTCCTCGACCGGAATCGAACCCGGGTCGTCAAATTGCCAGCGCAATGAGAGAGAGAGAGAGAGAGAGAGAGAGAGAGAGAGAGAGAGAGAGAGAGAGAGAGAGAGAGAGAGAGAGAGAGAGAGAGAGACAGAGAGCAGAAGACAGACGAAGAGAGAGAGAGAGAGACAGAGAGAGACAGAGAAGACAGAGACAGACGAGACAGAAGACATACAGACAGACAGACAGAGACAGAGAAGGCAAGGCAAGGCAAGGCAAATTCTTTATTCGAGGATAATAGATAAGCACTGGTGTGCTTTTTTACATCCAGTCCCCGCCCTTTACAGGGATAACAAAAAGATAAAAAAGATATCTTCTAACTAAACAACAACAATAATAATGATCCAAATGCCAATAGCAAGAAACCATACCAAGTATCAAACAACAAGTAAGAAATAAGACAAGAGATACAATAATAATGTAATGATATAAAAAGGCACTCATTCAGAAACAGAAGTAAGAAGTAAGAATCAAGGATGATTTTGATTTGAGAAAAAAAAAACCCGCAATAATTAAGGAGCAAACATGAGAATATGATGAGGTAAATGACTGAAACATCAATCCACCACCATCTATCAACAAAAGAAGTCATATAAAACATAACATTTTGATAAAGGGGAGAATAAAAAAACAAAAGAAAAACAAAAGAAAAAACAACTCACAGAGAGAGAGACAGAGGGGGGGGGGGGGGGGTGTAGAAAGGGGGTTGAAAATAAAGAGAGAGAGGAGAAGGGGGTGAGGAAGTGAGAAGCTAAGGGAGAAAGGGAGTGAAGTGAGGGCATCCAGGGAGGGGATAAAGCGAAGAGTGTGAGAGGGCAGGTGTTGTGTTAATACGTCTGCACACATGCTGTGTGGCGGGGCCACTCGAGACAGAGAAGAGAGAGAGGAGGAGGGGTATAGAGAGAGGATGGAGAGAAGAGAGAGAGAGAGAGGAGAGAGGAGGAGAGAGAGAGAGAGAGAGAAGAGAGAAGAGAGAGAGAAGAGAGAGAAGAGAGAGAGAGAGAGAGAGAAGAGGAGAGAGAGAGAAGAGAGAGAGAGAAGAGAGAGAGGGGGAGAGGGGGGAGAGAGAGAGAGAGAGAGGAGAGAGAGAGAGAGAGAGAAGAGAGACAGACAGACAGACAGACAGACAGACAGACAGACAGACAGACAGAGACAGACAGAGGGACAGAAGACAGACAGACAGACGAGACGAAGAGAGAGACAGAAGAAGAAGAAGAAGAGAGATGGGGGATAAAGGAGAGAGAGAGAGAGAGATAGCGAGACAGAGGAAGAGACAGACCGCGAAGAGAGGGAGTAGGAGTGAGGAGAGTAGAGGATGAGGAGAGGAGAGGAGATGGAGAGAGAGAGAGTGAGGTGGGATGTAGGGGGGAGAGAGGTGATGGGGAGAGAGAGGAAGAGACAGAGACAGGACAGAGACAGAGAACGCCGCAGGATGTTTACATGTATCAGAGGCAAAGAGCCAGGAAACCACCTGTCAAGTAGAACAGGGAAGGAAGGTTTTTGTCCTGTATGCTGTAGGTAAAGGCAGCCAGTGGTGCAACAAGGGATCAAGTACTACCAAGTTGTCAAGCGGCTTTGAAGTCGTTAAGGTACTGCTGTTGAAGAGCGAGAGAGAAGAGGAGAAAGAGGAGAGAGAGAGAGAGGGGAGAGAGAGGAGAGAGAGAGAGAGAGAGAGAGAGAGAGAGAGAGAGAGAGAGAGAGAGAGAGGAGAAGAGAAGAGAGAGAGAGAGAGAGAGAGAGAGAGAGAGAGAGAAGAGAGAGTGAAGTGAGACAGACAGACAGACAGACAGACAGACAGACAGACAGACAGACAGACAGAAACTCAGTTCTCAGGAAACGGGATTTTAATTTTACGGCCACCAGCCTGTATGTCTTATACACGGGGCTATACATTTTTGACCGAAAAAAAAACTGCAGACAAAACAAACAACAGGCATAAATAAATGTTAGTATGATCAAGAGTGATTTTAAAAAACACATACGCACATAAAAAACATGAAGTACTTCAACTTTTCAAATTACACTCACACAAAGTTCTCGGGGTTTGACAGCATAACATATTAATGTACATAACCATATGGCAGATTTTTTTTTAAAAATCCCTTAAACTATTTTAAAGGGATTGTTCGTTTGTATTTGTGAAGAACTTTAACGGGCATTTCTCTCGTAAGTCTGTATATTTTGTGCATTCAAAGAGAAAATAGATTTCGTTTCAATGTTGTCACATAAAGGGCATTTTATAGATTTTGCCATTTTATTCTGTTGCTAGATCTACGGAGAGAGAAAGAGAGAGAGAAAGAAAGAGAGAGAGAGAGAGAGAGAGAGAGAGAGAGAGAGAGAGAGAGAGAGAGAGAGAGAGAGACAGACAGACAGACAGACAGACAGACAGACAGACAGACAGACAGACAGACACAGACAGACAGACAGACAGGACAGACAGACAGACAGACAGACAGACAGACACAAAGAGACACACAGACAGAGATTTAGGAGAGACTGACAGAGACAGACAGAGACATCACAGAGGAAACAAGACAGACAACACAGACACACACACACACACAACACGCACGCACGCACGCACGCACGCACGCACGCCCGCGCGCGCGCGCGCGTTTTCGTAAGAGTAGGCCATCGTGTGCCAGTGGGAACAGGTGACATTTACAAAACTGCATACACACGGGGACTGGATGTAAAAAAGCACAAGAATGCTTATCCAATTATCCTCGATATAAAAGAATAAAATGAATAAAATAAAATAAAAACACGCAATTCCAGGCACCTCCTATTTGTCCATTTTACCTGTGCAATATTCTCTGGTTCATCATACCCAACTGAATAGCAATAAGATTTTTTTTTAAAAACTGCAATGGTCGTCATTATCCACACTAATCACCAGCATCCTAATTATATTTTAAAGTATAACCAATAGTGTAAATGGTTAAAGACATGATTATGATAACATATCAGGACTTAAAGAGAGAGATAGAGAGAGGAAGAGAGGAGAGAGGAGAGAGAGAGAGAGGAGAGAGAGAGAGAGAAGAGAAGAGAGAGAGAAGAGAGAGAGAGAGAGAGACAGACAGACAGACAGACAGACAGACAGACAGACAGACAGACAGACAGACAGACAGACAGACAGACACACAGAGACAGAACAGAGACAAATAGAGAACCATAACCATAAGGAAATTTTATTGCTCTAGTAAATGATAAGCTCATACAGCAACAGAACATCATCGCAAGGCGACAACGCCATTCCATGAATGGAAACCACAGCATTGATTCTTCAGTAATGTACCTGTAGCCGAACACGACACTTTTCACTGTGTCCATCAACAAATAGCAATAGAAAAGCAAAGATTCCCACTTTAGTGCTCCTTGGCCTACCTACCTACCTTGTGATTTTATCACTCCTAGTTGCACAATGGAAAAAAAAATGAAAATTTCACTAAAAAAAATTTTTTTTTCAGACACTCTTCACTGTCTAGACTTGTTACCAATTCCCAGCCTTTCTTGTGTCAAGTCACCTGTCACACACAACACACACACACACACACACACACTGTCAGCCAAAATAAAACTGGCGGAGGTCACGTAAAATTCGCTAAAACCTGGATGATGCACGTGCTAAGTAAGGTCTACTGTCTGTGTAATGTGTCCTTCCTGGATAGTCTGCCGACATTGTGATGGAATAGGCATGCAAATCAGACCTTGATTTCAGAAGGTATGTTGACTCTATGTGCCTTCCTGGCTTTTAGTCTAACAGCAAGACAAAAACCATGTTAGAAAGAGGAATGAGTCAAACTGGTCAGTTTGTGGAAAGAGAGAGAAGAGCCAGGGAGAGGGAGGGGGAGAGAGAGGGGGAGGGGGAAAAGAGAGGGAGAGAGAGAGGGGGG
>CM060350.1:14232492-14239878 GCA_030674155.1 Stramonita haemastoma | reverse complement strand
AAAGAACACCAACCCCCCTCTCTCTTTCTCTCTTTGCTATTGAATTTCATCCCTACATGTCAAAATAACACCAACCCCCCTCTCTCTTTCTCTCTCTGCTATTGAATTCATCCCTACATGTCAAAAGAACACCAAACACCAACACAACAAAAAACATCAAAAACAAAACACAGTGTTGATTCTAGGATTTCAAAAAAGGGGGCCCAGGGGCCCTGAAATGAAAAAAGGGGCATTTGCCCCCCTCCCCCCTTTTCTCTTCATAAAAAGGGGACAAGTAGTATTTGCTCATAATACCGTTAATACTCTGATTTCTGCTATTTTTCAAGAATGAAAAAAACAAAACAGGATGGTATGTCGGCAGACAGGATTTAATAGACACCTTATGTATTGCAGCTGGTCTGTAAAATGATTTTCTCACACAGGAAAGAGAAAGAGAGAGAGAGAGGGGGGGGGGGGAGAGAGAGAGAGAGAAAGGGTGGGGAGATTGTGGTACATTCAGATGTGGAGTGATACATACTACATAGATACAGGAGGAGATGCACTGTTTGTATACAAGAGAAAGAGAGGGGGGGTGGAAGGGGGGAAGGAGAAAGAGAGAGGGGGGGAGGGAGGGAAGGAAGGAGAGAGAGAGTCAAAGTCAAATTTGTATTTCCACATTTTGAGTTGGAAAGAGAGCTAGATCTAGATGAAAAAGACGCAAGAGCCAAAATCAGTCTTACCCCCCCCCCCCCCCCCCCCCCCCCCCCCCCCTCCCCCCCCCCTTTTTTTTACCATATGAGAGAGAGAGAGAGAGAGAGAGAGAGAGAGAGAGAGAGAGAGATGGAGGAGAGAGAGAGAGAGTGAGAGAGAGAGAGAGAGAGAGAGAGAGGTTGGGGAGGGAGGAATGGATGTCAAAAGTCCATTTTGTATTTCCATTCAGAGTTGGAGAACTAGATTTAGATCTAGATGAGAAAAGGGGTTAGGCCTAAAGCCAGTACCTAAGTCTCATCTTTTCCTCCAGTCCCATAAAGCACAGAGAGAGAGAGAGGGGGGTGTGTGTCAAAGTCAATTTTGTATTTCTACTTTCAGAGTTCGATCTAGATGAGAAGAGAGGAGAAAGCCAATATCAAAGTCTTGCCACTCCCCCTCCCCAAGAGGGAGGGAGGGGGAGGGAGGGGAGAGAGAGAGAGAGAGAGGAGAGAGAGAGAGAGAGAGAGAGAGGAGAGAGAGAGAGAGAGAGGAGAGAGAGAGAGAGAGAGCAGACAGACAGACAGACAGACAGACAGACAGAGAGATTTTCTATTAAAGAGAGATCTAGATCTAGATGAGAAAAGAGGTGAAATCTAATATCAAAGTATTGTTTTTCCTCCCATGCAGAGAGAGAGAGGGGTGGGGGAGGAGAGAGAGAGAGAGAGAGAGGAGAGAGAGAGAGAGAGAGAGAGAGAGAGAGAGAGAGAGAGAGAGAGAGAGAGAGGAGAGAGAGAGAGAGAGAGAGAGAGAGAGGGGGGGGGGGTTTCAAAGTCATCTTTGATATATCCAGCCGATAGTCTACCCTATGCCATCATTGTTGCCAAGCACGGGCTACTTGTTTAGCCAGATCTGAAAAACCGCCTTCAAAACTCTTAGGTCTGCCAGCTTTGAACCCTGCCGGGACGCAGCTTCTTCCCTGCCGGGACGCAGCTTCTTCCACTAACGATCTCTGTCACAATGACGTCACTTGTTTCAGGAGTACACGGCTCCTATGAAAAATGACGTAATGACGTAAATGAGTCGGAAAATGACGTCAGACCAGCCGCTTTGTGACGATTTTGATGACTGTAGGCGCTAATCAGTGCATCCTGCTGTCCCTTATGACCAAGGCATGTAGCCTTATTTTGAAACTATACAAAACTATACAAACGGCAGTTGCGGGGGCGCACTGTTTGTTCAAATATGCGGTATCCACAGTTTTTTTGCGTCCGTCAGGGCGCTCCGGTCACATTATTTTGCGGCAAAGTTGAAAAAAATGCGGGAATCCCGCAAGGGCGCACCCTAGAATCAACACTGAAAACTAATCAAAACATCCACTACTCACTTCAGTCACAGAACTAGACAATGAGCTCACACACACCATCCCCTGCTGGGGCTTGATCCCAGGCCACCATCCCATTGTGAGGGCTGAAAAGTGCTCTAACCACTAGGCTATTCCGCCTCCATTCCTCTTCAACCACTCAGGCTTTTCTGCTGCTACCCTCTTTTCCTGCCCAGACCCGGATTCAAACCTCATACCTCAGGATTTGGGGTATGTACCTCATGGCCCAGCTACAATGTAGTCATGACATTTTCAATTTAACCACAGAATTCAGTGTACCTTTACACAAACACACACAGTAGTGGGGAGGGGGGGGGGTTATGCTGTAAAGACTCAAATGAAATGCATATTACATGCCACTTCCCAAACCGCACAATGTCACATGTACATACTAAAATGAAATGCATATTACATGCCACTTCCCAAACCGCACAATGTCACATGTACATACTGCTATGCACGTTCACCAAAGGTAGATAATCATGTATGTCAGCTTGCACACACTGAAGCATACATACAGCACTGGTAATGAAATGCAGCAGGGTTCACTGGACACTTCATTGAACTGCAGTCCTTCTGTCAGAAACACAACATACTGGTCATTAACAATCTCTTAGGCCCAGGCCAAAAGCTGTGTCAGTTATTGATGTCGGCTCATTCCTAAGGCCACACTAAAATGTTATGTTGTCAAATGTTGTATTGAGACTGCCTTTGACAAGCTCTTAACGTAACAACCTGCACTTTCTCTAAAGACAAAAAAAATCATCTGAAGTTGGAGTATGGCTGCCTCTATGGCTTGCAAGGTACTTGAAAACAGTTTCACAAGCAAAACTTATTCAGTGTGCAATTTGAATCTTACAGTGATTCCCAGGTGAGATGAGTGAGACAGTGCACATTCTGGGAGACCACCAGAGTGTTAAGCTGGGGAACACACAACATTAACAGCTAATCTATTGTTCTCACCTAGGAAGACTGCCAGAATAATTCAGGAGGTATGTCAGGATGCAGTATACACAGGCAGCACAGTCACTGCATCTTTCCCCAGGGCTGCCACTGTCAGCTTTGCTGTCTGCTGCTAGAACAGGGCAGCACTCACTGCAAAACAATAAGGGAAAAATCAGAGGTCTTGTTCATCAGTCCACGTGTGTTCCAATGGGATCACCTACAATATAAAAATGTGACACTCCGCCATAAAATGAGTTGCTTAGCACCTGACCCACTTTTCCACTAGGAGCCATTTTAGGCAGATAGGGGTCAGGTTGTCCATTTTGATTGATTTTAAAACTATAGTCATTGTTCTACCCTGTAGTGAAGTATCGAGTCATAATTTCATACCTTTTTGCCTTTAAAAGTGTTTTTAAAATACCCAAACTGTCATTCCGATTGCCTATTACGATGCACAACTTATCAATTTTTTCATTTTGTCATTTCCTGCAGTCTATCATTTCAACTTGTAATAACTTTTCAGAGAAGTGAAAGAACTGTACGGTTTTCAATCTGGTTTTTTTTTGTTTGTTTTTTTTCGTTTTGTATAGCCTTTTCATTGCAAATTAATAACATGTCAATGACAAAAAAATTGACCTCTGGTGCAATGCAATTCATTATGTGGTGGAACGTCACAAAAGACTGAATGAAATAATTATATGGTAGGTCAAGGAATAGGACAACTGATAGAACTTGATCAGATACAAAAACCACTGTTGGTAGATCAGGTCACTCCTGTGGTCTGTATGTAGGCAATATCTACCCCAACAGTAGGTGTCAGTAGATCAAAGGTCACTCCTGTGGCCTGCGAGCAATTATCTACCACAAGTTGAGAAAATCTTTGAAAACCAATGCAACCAGGAGAAGATCAAACTACCTATAGAGAAGCAAAGACAGTGATCAGAATGAAGTGAGCAGATGCAAAACCTGATCTCCTGTCATTCATCAACACTTTGCCATCAATTTGTAAATGCAGATAGGGAAAAATTCCTGGGCTTTGAAATCATAAGAAATACTTGTATCAAACATGCGCGCACACGCGCACGCACACACACACACTCAAACCTACACAGGGATAGGATAGCCCAGTGGTTAGAACATTGAGCTTGTGACCTGGTTTTGAATCTTATTCATGGGGACATTTTCCCCTGGAGTTAACATCAGTGCAGACTCCAATCTCCCTAAAAGTCCCTCGGATGAGACTAAACAAAGGTCCTGTGCGCAAACGCAAGCAAAACATCTTGCACACATGTTAAAACGTGTTCTGCTTTTCCAAAAAGTAGGCCATTCTGTGCCGGTGGGAATGGATGACAAAATTTACAAATGTGCATGAACACACGGGACTGAATGCAAAGAAAAGCATAGAGTGCTTATTGATTATTCCATTATCCTGAAAATAAAAAAGACAAAAATGAATACATGAGAGTGCAGATGTCAAGTACTGCAGTGTAGCAAGTCACTACAGTGACTTCAATAATCCACTTAGCTTCCCACACTGACTATGCACACACACACAGACAGACCAAGTCACTACAGTGACTTCAATTATCCACTTAGCTTTACACACTATGTACACATACAGACAGACCAAGTCACTACAGTGACTTCAATTATCCACTTAGCTTTACACACTATGTACACACACACAGATCAAGTCAATATGGTGACTTCAATTATCCACTTAGCTTTACACAGTATGTACACACACAGACAAAGTCAATACAGCGACTTCAATTATCCACTTAGCTTTACACACTATGTACACCTACAGACAGACCTAGTCACTACGGTGACTTCAATTATCCACCAACTTCACACACTCACTCTACACACAGGGTAAATCAAATGCAAACAGTGTTACTTACAGTCTGGTGTACATCTCGCCTTCAGCCACGCAAAGAAGCAAAAGAACGGAAAAGCCCGCTCAGGCAGATAAGCAAAATGAAGAAAAATATGACAAACGTGAAATTGATTGAGTTACGACCAGCAAAGAGAACGACAAAAATTTAAACTTCATGTGCAACGAGCAAATTCATGAATAATGTCCCGAGTGAAATGTTAATATATTCATGGAACAAGCAACTTCTTCCTTTCGTTTTTTTTAAGCCATCTGAGGAAAGTGAAACTTTGATGAGATGCAGTGGCTAGTGTCTTCCTCAATCCTGTACTGTTGGACAGAGCTCCCTGTCTGCAGCAGTGGTAGGCAGCTGTACATACATCTGTAGCCCTTAAAGATCTCATGTTGCTAAAAAAAAAATCTTATCAATTTTACCTATGAACATTATTGCTTATTTTCAGAATTATATTATTTGCCTTATTGATGGTAAAAATTAATGCCCCCCCCCCCCCCTGATTTTTCTCAGGGATTGTGTCTAAACACCACACCTGTGTGCATGCTGGGTTTTTTTAATAATAATTTTGTCATCCGTTCCTACTGGCACACCATGGCCTGCTCTTCCGAAAGGCGGAACGGGGTTCTAACGTGTGCGCAAGATGTTCTGCTTGCGTTCGCACACGGGCCTCGGCTTTAAGTCTCATCCGAATGACTTTGACATTAAGTTCCATTTTTTAGTCAAACTAGGAAGAAAGGGCGAGGCTGGGTACGAACCCAGAAACTCACGGTTTACATATTGGCAGGCGAATGTCAACCATCCTGCCACCCTCCTTCCTTTTTTTTTTACCCTACATTTTTACAAAACAACTAAATCCTAAAGCACAAGCTCCACTTCTTTGCTAAAACAACGGAATCTTAGTGACCTCAAAGTTGGTGGGGGGGGGGGGGGGGGTAATTAATACTTCACATCCAGATCTAAATATGTTCCTTTTCAACTTCACTTTCTTGAAATGGAATGTCACATACAAACTTCGCCTTGACTGCCACTACTGCACAGGCCAGTTTGAAAACAAACAAAAATTCCACCTTCCCACGTATGGTCGACGTATTCTCCGACATATGGCCGCCAGAATCTAGCCTAGTATGGTGCACACCTTAGATCCAGGCTTACCTTTTGCCTTTGACCCCTTACCTCAGCTGCATTCAATCTAGTTCTAGTACAAACCAAGACGATCCGCCATCCTCAATCATCACTAATGAATCCAATGGGTAACGGAATGCTTGGATGCCAATTTAAAAAATAAAAATGAAGCCTGGATCCATCACTACAGCAGCAGCTACACACTGAACACAAGGTGGCGTTGCTAACCCGCCTAGAAACCGTGTCGGCGGCTTTTCTATTTTTAACTTATGACGTCACTGTTGCACCGGCAAGGAAAGCTAGGCTATGCACCCAGACATCGAAGTCCTGCAGCATGAACAGTGGTGGGGTAGAGTGAGGGAGTATGTGTGTGGTTGGGGGGGGGGGGGGGGGAGGGGGGGGGGGGAGGACACGTTGTTACCCATACATTTCTATTGGACTACCACTGAGAGGTCAACGATCTTTACGATCAAGGGAACGAGAGGAATCAGGCCTGGGTGGCCTTGACCCCCTTGTTTGTTTGCCGTCAGTTTCTTTTGAACCCACAAAACTAGAACATGGATCATTCTTTTAGCATTATTGCTATGTCCACACCATACATAGTCACAACAGTTCGCCTTTTATTAATACGGTTGCACATCTCCAACCTGCTAAACGGAAAGCCACGCACACACACACGCGTGCACACACACACACACAGGTACACATAAAACATGCGATTGTTAGTTTTTTGTAACTTGTATCGAAGTTGTGCATGCAGCACAGCTATCTGTGCTCGCTTCCATGAACCGTGGAAAAGAGGATGCAATGCTCAATTTGAAAGTTGAACTGAAAATTATACAACTCGTACTTTTTGCTCAGCTTCCAACTGCAACACCAAGGTGACAGTGTTCAATAAATGGTGTGTCTATATGTCTATATAATATATATATATATATATATATATATATATATATATATATATGTATGTATATATGTGTGTGTGTGTGTGTGTGTGTGTGTGTGTGTGTGTGTGTGTGTGTGTGTGTATTGACTGCGTTAAAAATCTAAATTGTTGTTGGCTGCATGGGCAAGAATTGGTTGAATGCAAGCGCTTTGATTTGTTTTTGCAAGATATAGTGCTAATAAATTCCATTTATTATTATAATTATTTTTAAATGGGGCCAGGATGGCCTGGTGGTCAGAGTGATGTGCTCGTGATCTGTTGACCCTGCAGACCCGGTTGGAACCTCATTCAAGAGGATTTTTCCTCTTATGACATGTTAACATCAGTGCTGACTCCCCTCCCCTCAAAAGTCCCTGGGATGAGACTATAAACCGAGGTCCTGTGTGGGAATGCACACAGAACAACTTGTGCACACATTCAAACCTCTTCAC
>CM060350.1:14227492-14229992 GCA_030674155.1 Stramonita haemastoma | reverse complement strand
TGTGTGTGTGTGTGTGTGTGTGTGTGTGTGTGTGTGTGTAAGATGTCAAGACGTGGCTGTGGTGGTGCATTAGAAAGGCAATCGCCCCATACACATGGTTCCAGTGCTGTCCCAGGAGCCGCCAGGACGTTGCCATATACAGCTGGCCCCCAACTGCCCTGGGGACTCCCAACTCCCTGATTTTTCCTCAGGGATGGTGTCTAAACACGATCCCTGTCTGCATGCTGTGGGTTTTTTCTTTTTCTTTTGTTGTCATCCACTCCTACTGACACACAATGGCCTGCTTTTCCGATAAAAAATACGGGGTTTTTAACGTGTGTGCAAGATGTTCTGATTGCACTGTATTCTACTGTATTGCATTGTATGACATTGTATTGTACTGTGTGGCATTGTATTGTACTGTATGGCATTGTATTATACCGTATTACATAATTATTGTATATTGTACACACTGAATTTGCAGTTCTTTGGATTAGACTAATAACCGAGGTTCCTGCGTGCAAAAGCACGCATAACATATTGGGCAGATGTTAAAACTTGTTCCACCTTTCAGAAGAGTTTACCATGATGATGTGTAACAGTGGGAAAAAATGACAGATTTTACAAAACTCCATGCACACCTGGACTGGGTGTGAAAAAAAAGCACACCAGTATTTATTCCATTATCCTCGAAATAAAAGAATAGATTTTTTTTTAATGACGTGCAAGGGATTTTTCCTTGAGTTAACATCAGTGCCGACTCCATTCCCCTAAAAGTCCTTCGGATGAGACTATAAACCGAGGTCCTGTGTGAGAACACACGCAGAACATCTTGCCCACATGTTAAAACCCGTTCCGCTTTTCGGAAGAGTGGGCCATTGTGTGCCGGTGGGAACGGGTGCCAAAATTTACAAAAAGCATACACGGGGATTGTAGATTTTAAAAATGCACATTAGTGCTTTTTTCATTATCCTCTAAATGAAAAAAAAAATCTTAAATATATAAATGAAAATAAATGTAGATAAAGTAATTCGGATTTATTGGAGTCATTCGGATGAGACTTATAAACCGAGACCCGTGTGCGAACGCACGCAGAACATCTTGCGCACACGTTAAAATCCCGTTCCGCCTTTCGAAAGAACAGGCCATTGTGTGCGGGTAGGAGCGGATGACAAAATTATAAGTAAAAAACCCAGCATGCATACAGTGTCGTGTTTAGACACCATCCTTTGAGGAAAAAGCGGAGAGTTGGAGTCCCCAGGGGGCTCAAGGCTGTAATATTTAAAAAAAAAAAAAAAAAAAAAAAAAAAAGGGGGTGAGCGCTGCACTTGTGGCGAGCGCTCTCTCCGGGGACAACAGCCCGAATTTCACGTAGAGAAATCTACTGTGACATTAAATAAATAAATAATAAATAATAAATAAATCATATTCCATAATCTCAAAATAAAAGATTTGAATAATCCTTTGTAAGGTATCGTATCGTATCGTATGGTACGGATCGTATTCGTATCGTATCGTATCGTATCGTATCGTATAGTATCGCATCGTATCGTATCGCATCGTATCGTATAGTATCACATCGTATTGTATCGCATCGTATCGTATGGTACGGATCGCATCGTATCGTATCGCATTGCATTGCATCGTATCGTATCGTATCGCATTGTATCGTATATAGTATAGTATAGTATAGTATAGTATGTATATATGTATAGTATAGTATAGTATAGTATAGTATAGTATAGTATAGTATAGTATGTATATGATTAGTATAGTATAGTATAGTATAGTATGTATCGTATCGTATCGTATCGTAATCGTATCGTATCGTATCGTATCGTATCGTATCGTATCGTTTTTAATTTTATTTTATACAACTTTATGTCACAGCAGATTTCTCTGCTGAAATTCGGGCTGCTCTCCCCGGGGAGAGCACGTTGCCACAAGTGCAGCGCCTACCCATTTTTTTTTTCTTTTTTCTGTTTGCAACTGTGTTTTTTTCCCTAGCTCAGAGTGGGTTTTTTCTACAGAATTTTGCCAGGGACAACCAACCCTCTTGTTGCCGTGGGTTCTTTACGTGGCTAAATAATGAGCGTAACACACGGGACCTCGGTTCATCGTCTCATCCGAAAGCTAGCACCCATACCACCACTCATGATCTCATGGATGGGGGAAAAGTTTTGGGTCGGAACGGGATTCGAACCAGGCCCAGCGCATCGGAATTCGAATTCGGCTTGGGATAGAATGATCTTCTTAGTCTTTTCTGTGCACAAAAAGGTTATAAGAATGGAGAGAGAAGGCAGAAAGTCGACAAGAAGGAGGTGACAGGGTGAAAAGGAAGGAGCAAGGCGGAAACAGAGGGGTAGAAAGAAAGGGGGAATTCCTAGCACAGAATTTCCAGAAGACGGGGATTCTATGTATATTGATTGACAGGCCCCAGGCATCCCTTTGGAGGAAGGAACTGCATTGCAATCCACCGTATAGTATTGCAATGCAATCCACCGTATAGTATTGCACTGCA
>CM060350.1:14207492-14222492 GCA_030674155.1 Stramonita haemastoma | reverse complement strand
CACTCTTGTTTTGGGGGCATTCAGAGACTGTCTTTTAGAAGGAAAGAACAACCCAGTCAGTCAGTCAGTCAGTCATGTCAGTCAGTGTGTGTGTGTGTGTGTGTGTGTGTGTGTGTGTGTGTGTGTGTGTGTGTGTGTGTGTGTGTGTGTGTGTGTGTGTGTGTGTGTATGTGTGTGTGTGTGAGAGAGAGAGAGAGAGAGAGAGAGAGAGAGAGAGAGAGAGAGAGAGAGAGAGAGAGAGAGAGAGAGAGAGAGAGAGAGAGAGAGAGAGAGAGAGAGAGAGAGAGAGAGAAGAGAGAGAGAGAGAGAGCTGGACTGATAAGTTTATTTACAGAAGATTTCTGAAGCCATCTAGTTCAGTAAGTCACCTCACCTACAGTGGAGTAGACAGACTACTTTAACAAAAGTCTCCTTGTGGTTCACAGTCATGATCTGTTTCCCACGCTGGCCTATCTCTTCCTACAGCCCCCCCCCCCTCCCTTCTCCCAGCTCCCTTTTGCATACCACCCCCCCTCTCACACCTCTCTCTTTCCAAGACCCCTCTGCAAAACCAATTACCCCCCCCCCCCCCTCCCCCGTCTTCCTCTCCCCCTGTCAGAGAAGATGCCAGACACTACAAGTGACATGGCCCTGAGACACCTCACCCCCCCCCCACCCCTCTTGTACACACCTGCCATCCTCCCTCTACCTATAGTGTTCTGTATGGAGGACACCTGCCTGCCTGAATGCCGGATAGCCTAGCCTAGTGGTCAGAACATTGCGCTGGCAATTTGACGACCCGGGTTGAGTCTGGTCGAGGAGATTTTTCTCCTGGAGTTAACATCAGTGCTGATTCCACTCTCCCCAAAGTCCTTCGGATGAGACTTTAAACCGAGGCCCCGTGTGCGAACGCACGCAGAACATCTTGCGCACACGTTAAATCCTGTTCCACTTTTCGTAAGAGTAGGCCATCGTGTGCCGGTGGGAACAGATGACAATATTTACAAAACTGCATACACACGGGGACCGGATGAAAAAAGGCACATGATTGCTTATTCTGTTATCCTCGATATAAAAGAATCAATAAATAAATAATAAATAAATGCCTGCTGCCTGCACTGATGTCCTCCCTATTCTGGGTTTTCCGTTTTGATATTATTATTATTATTATTATTATTATTATTATTATTATTATTATTATTAAATTTATTATTATTATTATTATTAAATTTATTATTATTATTATTATTATTATTATTATTATTATTATTATTATTATTATTATTATTATTATCATTATTATCATCACCATCATCATGGTCATCATCATCATTATTATTATTATTATTATTATTATTATTATTATTATTATTATTATTATTATTATTATTATTATTAATTACACATCATCATCATCATCATCATCATCACCATCGCCATCATCATCATCATCATCATCATCATCATTATCATTATTATTATTATTATTATCATTATCATTATTATTATTATTATTATTATTATTATTATTATTATTAATTCTTTTTCAAAACTTTAATTTTTATTATTATCATTATCAGCGCTGGCAGTTAAGCAGCGTGGAGCGTTGGATGCGTGACATCCAGTTGGATGGGTGACCGTTTGCCGCCTTGGCTTCAGTACAGTACAGTCCCCCAGTTCACCCAGCTGTCAATGGATACCTGCCCTCTTTGGGTTTAAAAAAAATATATTCCATTGTTTCATAACGAGGATAATGGAATAAGCACTCATATGCTGTTCTTTTACATCCAGTCCACGTGTGATCATGGAATAAGCACTCGTGTGCTTTTTTCCCATCCAGTCCCCGTGTGTATGCAGTTTTTTGTGAATTTTGTCATCTGTTCCCACCGGCACACAATGGCCTACTCTTACGAAAAGCGGAACAGGATTTAACGTGTGCGCAAGATGTTCTGCGTGCGTTCTCACACGGGACCTCGGTTTTTAGTCTCATCTGAAGGACTTTTGGGGGAGTGGAGTCGGCACTGATGTTAACTCCAGGAGAAAAATCTTCTCCAACGGGAATCACCCGGGTGGTCAAATTGCGAGGGCCATGTTCTGAAGGGTCAGGGAAGGTAAAGCAGCGAAGGAGAGGAGGAGGGAGAGGAGATGGGCACCACCCTCAACATGCTGGCCCCTAGAAAAGCTGAGGTCTCTGACGCCTCGCTCCCCTACGACCACAAAGTTTATGTATGGGACACCTTTACCTTTAAAAAAAAACTTCTTATAATCATCATCATCATCATCATCATCATCATCATCATTATTATTATTATTATTATTATTATTATTATTATTATTATTATTATTATTATTATTATTATTGTTGTTGTTGTTGTTGTCGTCGTCGTAATTTTTATTATTATTATTATTATTATTATTATTATTATTATTATTATTATTATTACCATCATCATATCAACACTTGAATTCTTTTTTCCATGTCAGAATTCAGTTTGAGTTAACCTGTTTTATTCTATTTACCAGGTTCCTACAAAACTTCAGGATGAAAACTTCAGGACTTTCTAAGGACTTTTAAGAACTTCATTAATTTTTTTAAAGGAATATTTGCTTTTAAAGAAAATTCACAGTTTGAAGCTAACAAACAAAGCACCATTTGTAGCCATGTTGTGCCATCTTCTTCATAAAAAGAAATGAGTATTTTTGCTGCAGCTAATCAAAGAAGGGGATAGCTCAATGGTCAGAGCGCTCGCTTTCCCCTAGCCAAGTTAAGCTGCGTCCAGCGTGGATACCAGTTGGATGGGTGACCGTCTGTGCGCCTTGGCTACAGTACAGTTGCCCCAGTTCACCCAGCTGTCAATGGGTACCTGCCGTCTTTAGGGTTAGGGAAGGTAAAGCACCAAACGAGAGGAGATGGGCGCCGCCCTCAACATGCTGGCCCCTAGAGAAGCCGAGGTCTCTGATGCCTCGCTCCCCTACGACCACACAGATTATGGCACACTGTTACCTTTTTTAATCAAAGACCAGGTTTTAACCCCACCTGTGCACTTAGCACAGAAGTTAGAACACTACGATCTAAGTGATCACCTCAACTATCCATTCCTTGATGTTGAAACACTTAAAACAGTGTCCTGGAAAAGTAACACTGTAGAACAGAGGTTTGAAGTAGCTTATTTCAACCCTGAGAACTAGTGTTCGTTTATTTCGAGGATAATAAGCACTCGCGTGTTGTTTTTTTTTAATTTTACATCCAGTCCTCGTGTTATGTTCTGTCATCTGTTCCCAAGGGTACACAATGGCCTCTTTCGAAAAGCGGAACAAGATATACCATGTATGCAAGATGTTCTCACTTCTGCCTGTGTTCGCACACGAGATCTCGGTCTATACTCTCACTAAAAGGACTTTGGGGGCGAGGGGGGAGTGGAATGGGCACTGATGTTAACTCCTGGGGGAAAATCCCCTTGACCAGGATTCGATACAAGACATATAGAACAACCTTTTTTGTCTATTCCCGCGTGCGCGCGTGTATGTGTATGTGTATGTGTGTGTGTGTGTGGTGTGTGTGTGTGTGTGTGTGTGTGTGTGTGTGTGTGTGGAGAGAGAGAGAGAGAGAGAGAGAGAGAGAGAGAGAGAGGAGAGAGAGAGAGAGGAGAGAGAGAGAGAGAGGTAGAGAGGAAGGTTGGACGAGTTTGCAGCTCTTAAGTTACAGGCACTGTGCTCAAGACAAGACAAAAGACAAGGGGGGGGGGGGGGGGGGGGGGTAGGGGAGAAGAGAGAGAGGAAGGGAGTAAGTGTAGAGAGAGGGAGGGAGAGAGAGTGACGGTTGGGAAGAGCTGACAGCTCTATTACAGTGACAACTTACAGGCACTGGGAGTAAGTGTAGAGAGAGGGAGGGAGAGAGAGTGACGGTTGGGAAGAGCTGACAGCTCTATTACAGTGACAACTTACAGGCACTGTGCTGAAGACAGGACAAAAGGCAGGGGAGGGGAGGGGGGGGGGCTGTGGAGGGGGGGGGGGGGTGGCATGCGCAGAGAAAGGGTTCAACAGGTCACTCCACTGTCAGACAACAGACAGACAAACAGAGACACAGAGACACAGAGTTCAAAACGACAGCTCCTGGTATAAATTTTCAAATATCTAACACTGTCCATGTGGTTGAAAAAACAGCAACCCCAGATTAAATGACACAATACCTATATCAGTTCATTCCTTAAGGCTAACCTATAACGAACCAGACTGTGCTGAGGATGCCAGTCATTCGGCTTAAATCTATCATCCCCAGGTCACCACATAAAAAATAAAAAGAAATACATTTCAAAGTTCAAAACTATAAATACATTAATTAAAAGTCATCATCATCATGGCGTGGCTACGCAAAGGAAGATTAAGGGCACTGTCCACGTCTGGTGCAGGCTCGCTGGTGGCTGTTCAGTCCAATGCGTGACAAACAAACCCGGCCGCAGCGGCTGCAGGGGAAAGTTGATTCTGGGGTTGATGTAGGGGGGACGCGGTTCTTCCCCCTCATTCGCTTCTCCTCAAGTAAAATTAAAAGTAGCACGAGGGAAAATACCAATGTAGAATAGCCATCCTGTTAAGTGTGCCCATCCCTAACAAATATCGCTACCTGGTCGCCAGCCCAAAACAGGGCAAAATGCATTATAATGAAAACATAATCTTTTGTTGAAAAAGGCAGGAGAGTGGACTGGGAAGGCAAAAAAAAAGAGCAAGAGATGACAGTTAGGTGAGGAGAAAGACAGAAACAAAGAGAGAGATAGAAAAGTGGAAATTTCTTCTACAGAATTTTCAGAAGCTCGGGATGGTATTTTTACTGAAAGATCCTCCCCCCCCTCCTGGGGGAGTATAATCAAAAAAAGAGAAAATTCCAGGAGACAGTCCGAGACTGGAGTATAATGAAAAAAGAGAAAATTCCAGTCAAACCATTAAAACAAAAATTATAAAATAAAAGTAAGAGGAATCACAACCAGTTAATCAAAAACGAACAAGCAAAGCGAAAGGTATGCTCATGACTGTGTGCAACCACACACACACAAACACACACACACACACACAACACACACACACACACACACACACACACACACACACACACACACACACACACACACACACACACACACACACACACACACTTTAAGAATTACACAGCCATCAGGGAAATGATCAAGAGTTTCAAGAACAGCAACAACAATATAAAATGACTTACCTGACTTTTGCCTATGGCCCTCCAACAGACTAGCTCTGGGAGATCCTCTTCAGCTCGGCCCACGTCATTCTGGCTGCCTTCCTCTCTGCTTCAATGCTTCTGCGTCAGGTCTGTTTTGGTCGACCTACTTTCCACTTCCCTTGTGGGTTCCAGTCAAGGGACTGCCTGGGGATATTTGAAGCAGGCTTTCGAGCATATCTCCATTACCTTTTCTTGATCTCAGACTCCATTGGAGCGTGTCTGGTCCTGTCCCACAGTTGTTCGTTTGAGACTACTTCTGGCCACCTGATACTGAGGATGTTCCTGAGACATCTGTTGGTGAATGTCTGGAGTTTGTGGGTGTTGGTCTTTGTTATCCGCCAGGTTTCTAAGCCGTAATGTAGGACCGACTTGACGTTGGTGTTGAATATCCGGATCCTGTGTGAGTGAGAGGGCTGTGGATCTCCAGATTGGGCGATAGGTGTTGAAGGCGTGACGGGCTTTATATATTTGGCACTTGATGTCTTTGTCTGTCCCCCCATCTTCACTGACCATGCTGCCCAGGTAGGTAAACTTGTCGACTTCCTTGATGTTTTCTTGGTGTAGTCGCACTGGGTCTTGTTTCTTGTTGTTCACCTTCATGACCTCTATGGAGGTCTATCTTTTCGGCTTCTTCCGCAACATGACATAGCTTCTCTTGTGCGTCTTGGTGCTTGTGGGAGAGAAGGCTGATGTCGTCTGCGAAGTCCAGGTCTTCCAGCTGCTTCGTGAAGGTCCACTGTATGCCAGTTCTCCTGCCTGCGCCTGTCGCATTAAAAACAACAAAACAATAAAATAAAAAACAATTTAAAAAGCCTACGATATATACAAATTCGATCTACATGTCAAGTTCTGTCAATATTCATCCACAGCACTCAGACGGAATAGAACCAACATGATATAAACAAAGGGAAGAACGCAGATGTTGCCCACACGTTAAAACCCGTTCCACTTTTCGGAAGAGTAGGCCATTGTGTGCCCGTGAGAACGGATGACAAAATTTGCAAAGTTGTATACACCGGGGACTGGATGTAAAAAAAAAAAAACCACATGAGAGCTTGTTCCTTTATCCTGGAAATAAAATAATAAAAAAACAACTAAATGATGAATGAACAAATAAATACATGAAGTAAGCACACAACGATCCTATCAATCTCCAGTATCATCATTATTATAAGGTTTCACGCAGAAGTTGGATGGGCTTGGCCCAACACGTCAGGCGCTTAAGGGCATGCAGTGCAAACGGGGACGGATAGCCTAGTGGTCAGAACATTGCGCTCGCAATTTGACGACCCGGGTTCAGTCTGGTCGAGGAGATTTTTCTCCTGGAGTTAACATCAGTGCTGACCTCCACTCTCCCCAAAAGTCCTTCGGATGAGACTTGAAACCGAGGCCCCGTGTGCCAACGCACGCAGAACATCTTGCGCACATGCTAAAATCCTGTTCCGCTTTTCGTAAGAGTAGGCCATCGTGTGCCGGTGGGAAACAGATGACATTTACAAAAATGCATAAACACGGGGACTGGATGTAAAAAAGCACAAGCGTGCTTATTCCATTATCCTCGATATAAAAGAATAATAAATAAATAAATAAATAAATAAATAAACGCTGCACGCCCACATGACAGACAGCAACAGCAGGTGCCGTATCAAAGTTCCACGAGGAGGAATATAAGGAATACAATGTTATGGTAACTGTTTTCACCGCCCCGCCCCCTCCCCCTCCCCCAAAAAAAGAAGTGCAAGGACCCTCGCCCAAACAAGTCAACAGACAACAGGTGCCGTATGAGCGTTGGACAAAGAAGAATCTAAGGAATACAAAGTCATAACTAGTACATTTAACTATTTTCAGCCCCCCCCCCCCCCCCCCCCACACACACACACAAAAATGTGCAAGGACCCTCGCCCAAACAACAAACAACAACAGGTGCCGTATGAGCGTTGGACAAAGAAGAATCTAAGGAATACAAAGTCATATTACATTTAACTATTTTCAGCCCCCCCCCCCCCCCCCGTCCCCCCAAAAAAAAAAAAGTGCAAGGACCCTCGCCCAAACAACAACAGGTGCCGTATTAGCGTTCGAGAAAGAAAATATATACGGAATACAATGTCATAGTAACTATTTCGTCAAACTGTACTGAATGTCAAAGTCATTGTGTGCCGGTAGGAGCAGATGAAATTTTTTTTTTTTTTTTTTTAAACAGCATGCACACAGGTGTCGTGTTTAGACACCATCCCTGAGGAAAAACCGGGGAGTTAAGTCCCAGTTAAGTTAAGTCATACAGGCAAACTTCTCATTCAGTGTGCAATTTCAATCTCACAGTGATTCCCAGGTGGGATTAGTGAGTCAGAGCGCACATTCTGGGTGACTCCCCAGAGTGTTAAGCTGGGGAACAACAACAACATTGATTTAATTTTTTATATTATTATTGATTCAGGTATTTACTTTAGTTTCTTTTTTTTTCTCCTGTCAGTTAAGTCATGATTCCCTCTTCATCTATGGATGAAAATGTCTGGTACTGGTAGTTGAATGTTTGCTGGTAAAAGTGTGGTTCATGGTTTGTTCATTTTCATTGATGCTTTTTTATTATTTTTTTTATTGATTCAGGTATCTACTTTAGTTTTCTTTTTTTTTCTCCTGTCAGTTAAGTCATGATTCCCTCTTCATCTCTGGATGAAAATGTCTGGTACTGGTAGTTGAATGTTTGCTCTGAAAGTGTTAGTTCATGGTAAGTTCATTTTTATTGAAGTTAAAAAAAATTCTGTATTCATTCAGGTATCTACTTTATTGTTACTTCATTGGCACTGTCAAGTCATTTTCATTTGTTTTAGGCTCTGATTGGTCATTATCATTATTCACCGTATACCTTATAATGTTGTTAACAACGCATGGCATTTCAGTCTCTTTAGTTCCCCAGTCAAAGTTCATGGCTCACAGCTGGCAGGGCGTGGATATAAATAAACGGGGCAAAAGGAAAGGCGGCTAATGAGTTTCATCTCATCTTGTTGCTTCAACAATTCTACAATTGTAATATTTTTGGGGTGGCCCGAGGTGCTGAGGTGGGAGAAACTGCGGATGCGTGGGACCCCCGACTTTCTGGCTTGCGGCTGCAGTCCTGATATCAGAGCAATCTGGAAAGGACTATAATCTGACTAAAACAAACAAACAAAGGCGGCACTAGGGGCTTGCGCTATAGCCGTGTTCAGCTGTAAATTACCATGGTTTCTTTCACACATGGTTTTGTACAGTGAATCCTCCAAAAAAAGACAAACAAGCTTTCTTTTGTCACCAAACTCCATATACTTTCTTTCACACTGGTTGGCGTGAGAGCAGTCAAAACATAGATGAAAATGAACAGGAGAGCAATAGGTAGAAACACAATCACAAAAATCAGTCATTTTTAACTCTCTCTCTCTCTCTCTCTCTCTCTCTCTCTCTCTCTCTCTCTCTCTCTCTCTCTCTCTCTCTCTCTCTCTCTCTCTCTCTCTAAAACCCCCCACATATTTATAATACACAAACAAAAGATACAGAGAAGAAATTGATCATGTCTGCATGCAGACTAGGCGTTTTTGCTGAGCATTTTTTTCTGTGGGCACAGTAAGGCCATAGATGAACACACCCTAGTAGGCTAACACCTGCAGCGGCGCGTGAAGCAGCGCGATAGGCTACAGAGCGTGGGGTGAGAGTCTGGCAGTCATTAGTGTCGGCTAGGTATCTCACTTCACTCTAAACACTACTGCATGGTCATGGCGATCAGCAAGTACGTACACAGTCCACTGTTTCATCAGATTTTATTAGTGGTTTCCTGGCTAGCCTACAGCTGAAGGTTTATTTACTAATTCCAGTACAGCTTATAACCCTGAGCCCACTGTAGAAAACAAATGTCTTCTCAGTGTCATCAGGCAGAAATAGCTCACAAATGACTGGGTATTTTTTATATTTCATTGATGTTTCTGATACTATACAAAAACATCTTCTGACCAAGTTGAAAAAAATGTTGTGATCAAAAGCGTGTCTACTTCCCTGTTGTGAAAAAAAGAACAAACCACACAGAAACCTACACTTTGACTTCAAAGTAAAAATGAGAAAGAAATACACACACACACACACACACACACACACACACACACACACACACACACACACACACACACACACACACACACACACACACAAATACACACACACATACACAGAGGAGCACTCTCTCTCTCTCTCTCTCTCTCTCTCTCTCTCTCTCTCTCTCTCTCTCTCTCTCTCTCTCTCTCTCTCTCTCTCTCTCCACACACACACACACACACACACACACACACACACACACACACACACCCTCTCTATCTATCTATCTATCTATCTATCTATCTATCTATCTATCTATCTATCTATCTATCTATCTATCTATCTATCTATTGCTGCAGAAACACACACACACACACACACACACACACACACACACACACACATACACACACACGCACGCACGCACGCACGCACACACACAGAGGAGCAGTCTGTCTGTCTGTCTGTCTGTCTGTCTGTCTGTCTGTCTGTCTGTCTGTCTGTCTGTCTGTCTCTCTCTCTCTCTCTCTCTCTCTCTCTCTCTCTCTCTCTCTCTCTCTCTCTCTCTCTCTCTCTCTCTCTCTCTCTCTGCAGAAATATGCACGGGTGTGCGCGCGACACAAACACACACACGCACTCACTCACTCACACACATGTGCGCGCACAAACATGCACGCACATGCATGCACACACACACTGATATGCGTATGCACGCAAGCACTCACGCATGCATGCATGCAGGCACACACACCAACACACACACACACACACACACACACACACACACACACACACACACACACACACACACACACAGCAACAAGCTGACACTCGGGGATTTGTTTCTTGAGAGACAAAATGGTTTTTAAAAAAAAAAAAAGTTAACAAAAACTTTGTATTAAAGTTTTGTTCACTGAAGTATGATCACTGTAAAAAAAATCATGGGATCTGGCAGCGTATGGTAAAGAATGCCTTTCGTATAGAAATTTGCTCAGTGGCTAATAGACAACAAAGAAGGAAAGTGTAGCAGCATCGCCAGATGCTGGACTCTGACCCCTGACCGCGCGGTGCCCTAGATAGCGGTGGGATGGAATTTCGGGTTACAGAGTGCAGTGCCAGCCACCAACTAAAGAGTTGGATTTTCCCTGTTTTGAGCAGCCGTGAACGATACTGTTAATGACAACGATAATAATAATATATGGTGGTGATGATGATAACGATGATCATTATCAGCAGCAGCAGCATGTCAAAACTCATCATCATCATCGTTGTGGTCGTGGTCATTATCATCATCGTCTCCACTCCCCCTCCCCCTCCCCCCTCCTCTTCATTCACTTCCTCTTCTTCTAAGAGAGAGAGAGAGAGAGAGAGAGAGAGAGAGAGAGAGAGAGAGAAGGCAAGGCAAGGCAAGGCAAGGCAAGGCAAGGCAAATTCTTTTAATCTAGGATAATAGATAAGCACTCGTGTGCTTTTTTACATCCAGTCCCCACCTTTTCAGGGATAACATCAAGATAAAAAGATAGCCTCAATTAAACAACAACAATTATAATGATCCAAATACCAAGAGCAAGTAACCATACCGAGTATCAAACAACAGGTAAGAAATAAGACAGAGACACAATAATAAGGTAATGATATAAAAAGGCACTCATTCAGAAACAAAATAAGAAGTAAGAATCAGTGATGATTTTGATTTGAATAATTTTTAAAACGCGCAATAATTAAAGACTAAACATGAGAATATGACAGGTTAAATGACTTAAAACATCAATCCATCACCATCTATCATCAAAATAAGTTATATAAGACATAAGTAGAGAGAGAGAGAGAGAGAGAGAGAGAGAGAGAGAGAGAGAGAGAGAGAGAGAGAGAGAGAGAGATATGGGAGTTTATGTGTGTTTATGGTATGATTGTAGGTGTGTCTATTGTATATGGTTTGACCCTTTTTTTTTCCTGCATGCAACTGTATTTGTTTCCCTATCAGAGTGGCTTTTTTCTACAGAATTTGTATATCGTTGCCTGCCAATAATTATGTAAACCGTGAATTTCTGGGTTCGTACCCAGCCTCGCCCTTTCTTCCCAGTTTGACGAAAAAATCGAACTGAATGTCAAAGTCATTCGGATGAGACTACAAACCAAGGCCCCGTGTGTGCGAACGCACGCAGAACAATATATTATTGTGCACACGTTAAAACCCCGTTCCGCCTTTCGGAAGAGCAGGCCATCGTGTGCCGGTAGGAGCGGATGACAAAATTATTTTAAAAAACAAAACCAAAAAAACCCAGCATGCACACAGGTGTCGTGTTTAGACTCAATCCCTGAGGAAAACTCGGGGAGTTGGAGTCCCAGGGCGGCTCGGGGCTGTATCTATATATGGCAACGTTCTGGTGGCTCCTGCGACGGTACTGGAACCATTCGTATCGGTCATCGCCTTTCCAATGGATCATTCCAGTGGCGTGGAGAGGGGGGGGGAGGGGTGTCTACTGCATGGGTAACAGCTTGCCCTCCATACTTACCCAGGTTTTGCGCTCTAACGACTAAAGCGCAACTCCATAGTCATCCGACTGATGGGTGCTTACTAAGTATTGCGAAGTAGTGAACAGATATTAAATAAAACAACACACACGCACACACACACGCGCACACACGTACACACACGCACACACACACGCACACACACACACTCACACACACACTGTCAAAAATTCACCATGCAGCAATTTTGTTGCAGGAGAGGTTGGCATTAAATCCGATGTTGATTTCCCCAAAAGGGCAAAGGACATTTTTTCATTGATCACAATTAGATCTAGGTCTCTATTCGACAGAATTACTAGACAATGCAGGAGTCATCCCTGAGAATGTTGATGTTGAGCAAAAAATCACGCCTTGCCCAAAGAGGGAGCAAAACAAAGCACACTTTGACATTGAGCACCTACACCAAAAAAGAAAGACGATAATCCACACATTGTAATCAGTTCCGTCAGAGCGCATATTGAAAACACATACCCAAATCATCTAAAAAATATACACAGATGGATCACTTCTCTGGAGTCAACAAGCCGGTGCAGCCTTTGTCATCCCAGAATTTAAAATTGAAAAATTATACTACCTTGGAAAAAATCGATGATCTGTTTATAAGAATATACCGCGGAACTTACCGCAATTCTTGTGGCTCTGAATGAACTATATCAATGAATTACCGTTTCCTGTCTTCCAAATTTTAATCTGTGTTGATTCAAAATCCAGCATTACATTCACTTAGATCGGTTTCAATACAAACGCATTCTAATATTGTCACCGAAATTAATCATTTAATACATTGTCTGACATTAAGAGGGACATATATGAGTTTCTGTTGGGTTCCCTCTCATCTTGGCTTTTCTTGTAATGAATGGGCTGATCGAGCAGCCAAAAGGGTGCAAAACATGAGGAAGGATCGAGAGAATTAGTTTATCCACTATCAATATCGGAGGCTTACCATTTATTGGAGATATAATCCCGAAATCGAAATAAGTTATCAAATAGAGAATTTGGTAACATTTCTAAAAGAGCATGTTGTAATGACCTATAACTTAAAAGATATGGTTGCAATTTTTCACCATTACAGCATGGCAAAGCTCAGACGCATTAGCCTATCTGCTTCTTTACAGATTAAAGCTAAATGCATTTAAAACAAAATTTGTAAAAGGAGTTATGTGCTGTTGTGGTTAAAATATTTCAAGTTTTCATTTGATTTTTTAATGTAAAATGTTAAAAACCTGTTTGCCGGACATTCCAGATTGTCCCTTTAAAAATGTTTTCAGTGACTTCTTATTAGTATTCGGAATTTGTGAATTTTTGCCTCAAAGTCCAGTTGCTCGTTACTTTAGGTTTGACATCAGCAGTAATTACATGAAGGGGGTTGCCGAACTGCTTAGTATTTTGGTGAGGGATAAAAAATGCAGCAGCAACAACAAAAAAGTTATAGTATAACAAAAAAGTCAGTTACCAAAATATGACTTAAGGAAACAATATATATCTCTTACTCTAAAAGCGTTACACAATAATTTATAAAGTGAGGCTGGGCCCAACTTCAGGATGACTTGACGCCATGAGTAAAGAGAGACACAGAGACACAAAGAGAGAGAGAGAGAGAGAGAGAGAGAGAGAGAGAGAGAGAGAGAGAGAGAGAGAGAGAGAGAGAGAGACAGACAGAGAGAGACAGAGACAGAGACAGAGAGACAGAGAGACACAAAGAGAGAGAGACAGAGACAGAGAGAGAGAGACAGAGACAGAGAGAGACACACACACAAAGAGAGAGACAGAGAGACACAGAGAAACACAACACACACACACACACACACACACACACACACACACACACACACACCACACACACACACAGAGATCAAGAGAGAGCAACAGACAGATAGAGACAGACAGAGAGACAGGCAGAGAGACAGACAGATAGATAGAGACAGAGAGACAGACAGATAGATAGAGACAGAGAGATAGAGACAGAGTGAGAGAGTGAGGGAGAGAGAGAGAGAGATAAAGAGAGAGCAACAGACAGAAAGATAGATAAGAGACAGACAGAGACAGAGAGAGAGACAGACAGAGAGACAGAGACAGAGAGACAGACAGAGAGACACAGAGAGAGAGCGAGACAGAGAGATAGAGAGAGGGAAGTAAGAAAAATACAGAAACAAAGGGAGTGATAGAAAAGAGGACATTTCTGGTAAAGAATTTAGGTGGGGATGGTATGAACATATACTGAAAGGACCATTGGCATTCCCACAGGCCAGGGAGTGGGGGATATTACTTTTGTTGTTGTTTTTTAATAGTACTTTAATTATGTCACAGCACATTTCTCTGCGTGAAATTCGGGCTACTCTCCCCAGGGAGATCGCATCGCCACAAGTGCAGCGCCTACCCATTATTCATTTTTCTTTTTCCGGTCTGCAACTGTATTTGTTTTCCTATCAGAGTGACTTTTTTCTACAGAATTTTGCCAGGGACAACCCTCTTATTACAGTCGGTTCTTTTACGTGCGCGAAACAATTATGTGTAACACACGGAACCTCGGTTTATGTCTAATCCAAAAGACTAGCACCCAGACCACCACTCACGGTCAGGTCTAATGGATGGGGAAAAGTTTTGGGCCCAAACAGGAATCGAACCACCGCTATATACTCCGATCCCGACTTTTCGCTTTCTAGGCAGGCGCGGGGCGTTACCTCTTGACCACTGACCCATTATACAACGTTTTTATGGTTTAATTACTCCTTTATTTACAAACATAAAATCTTCATATTCGGCGGAATTATGCACAGATATGTAATAAACAAAGTCATAAAATTTGAGCTGGATAGAGTTAAAACTGAAAAAGTTATGATAAATTAAATGAGAGTCTGGGTAATTTTTCACCCACAGGCTCTGGCAAAGGTTAAGGTCGAAAGAGACCTATGAGGCTGTGCTCAAGATTACTTTCTGCTTTGTTCCTTTTCTTGCCATCCTTTTCTTCCTGTGTCTATTTTCTGCCATCTTGATCCATTCGCCTGTCTTTCTTTTTTCCCAGACGACTTAAAAGAGAACAATTCTCCCCCACGCGGAGGTGGGATGCGCTGGGCCTGACTTGTCAGGCGCTTTACGGCAGCACAAGACAGGAAACGATGGGAAGACAACATCAGAGAGTGCACAGACAGGCCTTGGATTTAATTATTGCATGATAATCAATGGAAATG
>CM060350.1:14190406-14197392 GCA_030674155.1 Stramonita haemastoma | reverse complement strand
GCATGCATGTATGTATGTATGTATGTATGTATGTATGTATGTATGTATGTATGTATGTATGTATGTATGTATGTATGTATGTATGTGTGTGTGTGTGTGTGCGTGCGCGTGCGCTCACGCGCATACCTGACGGTTCTGAGTTCAATTCCTTAGTCCCCCCCGATGAGATACCAGGGGTCTATCAGTATAAAATAGCATCCCGACCTTCTGGAAATTCCGTGCAAGGAATTCCCTCTTTTCTATCCCTCTCTTTGTTTTTGCCTTGTTCCTTTTCTTCCTGTCATCTCCTTCTTGTCTATTTCCTGTTTTTTTTGGTCCACTCTCCTGCCCTTTTACCCCCAGAAAGTCTTAAAAATAAACAATTCTCTCCCACGTCGAAGTCGATCGGATGTGCTGGGCCTGACTTGTCAGGCGCTTAACGGCTGTGTAATGTATGTATAATGCTCATATAACAGACAACAACAGTTGCTGTCTGTTCGTTCGACGATGACGAAGAATAATTCCTTAGACTCCCTGAATAAACTTCAAAGATTTTGGGGGGTTCATTCTCATTCTCTCTTATGGAGACGGGATAGCTCAGTGGTCAGAGCACTCACTTTCCCCAAGCTAAGGTTAAGAAGAATCGAGCGTGGTTACCAAGTTGGATGGGTGACCGCTTGCGCACTTTGGTTTCAGCACAGTCTCCCAGTTCACCCAGCTGTCAATGGGTACTTGCCCTCTTTAGGGACATGGAAGGTAAAGCAGCGAGGGAGAGGAGATAGGGCGCCGCCCTCAATATGCTGGCCCCTAGAGAAGCTGAGGTCTCTGATGCTTCGCTCCCCTACGGCCACATAGGTTATGGGACACCTTTGCTTTTTACCTTTTTACCTATTTTTACATCAGGCTAGGTTCAGAAAAGGTCGATGTACAACAGATCAATTAATAAAGCTTACAAGTCATACTAAAAACCAGTTTGCTCACAGAAAAAAGTAGACTTGCCACTTTCTTTGACATTATAAAGCTTATGACAGCGTATGGCATACTAGATTATTATACAAACTGAAGCTGATTGGAGTTAATGGTTTAATGTTCCAATATTTAAGAGTTTTTTTTCATCAATGTGTACAAGAGCTGGATCAGTGTATTTATATTTCAGAAATGTTGATATTGGTGTAACAGAGCGGACATGTGTGATGTCCCATCTCTGCACAAACCTCGGGAAAACACGGCAAAGCTAGTCAGTTTAGAATGTGACCTCTAAAAAAGAGGTTGCATAAATATACATTTCACCGTGAAGGCGAAGTGCATGCAACGAAGGGTTTTCGACCACTACCCAAGGAATCAGAGCATCGTCAGTTCACAGGTGTGTCTCTAAATAGAAACACGACGCTGCGAATGCGCGCTCCGTTCACATGGGAGATAATCTAATTACCGCCCCATCACATCCACCACCGGCCAACTTGTACCGCGTCCCGAGGTACACTACCTGGCCAGCATATTTGATACTGTCCAGTAGCCCCTAAAACTGCTAACTACAAAAAATAATAATCCTACATGGGTCTTACACCCAATCCGAAGGTAGGCTACCTGGTTGCATATTTGATGCTGAAAACCAGTAGCACCGACAACGGTTAACTACAAAACACTAACTCTACCTACTTGGGTCTTCCATCCCACTTCTGACACCATTTGTAACAGAGCGGACATGTGTGATGTCCCATCTCTGCACAAACCTCGGGAACACGGCACAGCTAGTCAGTTTAGAATGTGACCTCTAAAAAGAGGTTGCATAAATATACATTTCACCGTGAAGGCGAAGTGCATGCAACGAAGGGTTTTCGACCACTACCCAAGAATCAGAGCATCGTCAGTTCACAGGTGTGTCTCTAAATAGAAACACGACGCTGCGAATGCGCGCTCCTTCACATGGGAGATATCTTAATTACCGCCCCATCACATTGGTATTTCTCGGGGGGTCAATAATAGCTCCTATATTGTTTTCCTTTTTTTTGCTGCCTCATCTTCTGTAATGTCCCCGTCCTGTTGTTCCTACGCCAATAATTTCAATTCCCCCGCCACAACCATACCCAGATTCGTTATGTCTCACCCTCAGGGTCGGTCGTCCGCCGGGAGCTCATCAATATTAGGGCGCCGTGGGGCCACCAGTCGGAGGGGCCCTGCACTTCTGCTGAGTCACTTTGGTGGTGTTCAGTGGTGCCTGTTCTGAGCTAACATACGCAGGACACCACTTACTAAGCCCCCTACTAACCACAGTATTAGCTCAGCCGTTGAGCCAGACTGAATGAGTCACCCATCTGAGGTGGCGACCACCACAACGTCCCTCCAACGACCGTCTCCCACGAACCTCCAACCCCAAAGGCTTTGACACAAACTCACCACAGGCACAGAGTGTGTATGGATAAACCGAATCTAAGGTCACCATGAGACCAGAGCAACGGGGGCTACCGAATCAGAGGCAATTTTTTTTTAAATTATTGCTTGATAATCAATGATTATGGGGATGATGTAATGATACCGCTGTGGAAGTGCATCTGCTTTGAGACTACTTGACAGGGTTGTACTCTATGCTTACTGTCATAATATATCCCTGCATCATCTGGCCCAAAAGATACAGACACCTGCAGTGTTGGTCAGGCAATTTGAGCAACGCTCTCAAACTCGCATCTGTAATGTGGATGAAGCTCGACTGTGTGGTCCCAGTCTTCCCACTGAGCCCACAGCACACTCACTCTGGGTAGAAGCCGGCCAGAGTCTGAAAAATCCTATGACTCTTGGATTCGAACTTGCAACCTTCCAGTCCGAAATCCAAGGTGTTAACCACTGTGCCATGGCGTCTGGTTTCCTATAATGTTTCCTATTCTTATTCATGACCCCAGAAAGTGCTGTTAAACAGTTATAAACCTAACGCAATATGCAGATGATATTGCAATAAGGACGAATACAAGCATAAGAAAAACATACGTCTGAAAGAATTACAAAACATTTGAACAAAATCTGTCCATTAGAAATTGATAAACTAGATATTTATATGAAAGAAAACGGTCTTTCTCTTTTTGGGGGAAAAAAAACTTATTTAATGCTTTCTCTCAACGGTGAAAACCCTTTTGTTTATCAGCATTACACATAAATGGGAAAATCTTGAAACATTTTCAAAATGTTAATTATCTGAGTGTTCATTTTAACCCCAAATTAATTAGGAGATCCTACATGGAGAGTCTAGTAAACACAGCAAGGAAACGATTAAACCTTCTCAAAATTATCACCTTTCAGCCATGGGGTCAGGACACAAAGACTCTCCTTCACTTAGCAACTAGTCTAGTCAGATCAACGTTGGTTTATGGGCAGGAGGTTTACTATTCAGCTCAACCTTCTTTATTGAAAAAGCTGCAAAGTATGATAGTAAATTGATTAAACTAGCTCTTGGAGTTCCTGTACATACAAATACTCTGAAAACAAAAGAGAAGTCAATTTACGTTCTGAATCTCTATAAGATCAGTGACGTTTATCTGTAGCTAAGTTTGTTACAAGAAGTCTTTCAGTATCAAACTCATTAAAAACTGAAGTACTCATTGATTCAGCCAAGGATTATTCTATGGGGCCCAACACATCTCATCACACATAAGTATTATCCTCGAAATAAAACAATAAAAAATAAAATAAAATCACTTTGTCCAATCCACATTTTATTACATAAAGAACATACTGATAGAGTGTAATATTGACATTTCTTCATTACCCATTGTACCAATAGTTCCTAAGATACCACAGTGGGAGCATAAGGAGACTAAATTTGATATTGATGATACCTTTCAAAAAAAAGATGAAAATATTAATATGTTGACTTCTGATGTAAAGCATCATCTAGAAACAAACGATCTAAATCATCAAAAGTCTTTACAGATGGTTGTGTTTGTGACTTAAATGCACGGATCAGGTTTCGTTATTAGAGTTTTTCAATATTCAGCGCTGAGCTCTATGCCATACTTATGGCTTTGATTACTATAAATAACAATAATTTTGCATTCTTTTACATCGTTTTCTGTGTTGACTTGAAGTCTGTACTGTATAGCTTACAACATTGAAGCTCAAAAGTAAGGACGGATTTATTATTTGAAATAAAATATCAGATACTTTGTACTGAGGCAAAAGGTATTCAAACAGATTTTTGCTGGATTCCTTCTCATTGCCAGATATACTAGATAGCAGATAGTCTTGCAAAACAAGGTGGAAAAAACAGAGTTCCCAGAACATAACTTATAAAAAAGATTGTCATGAAATTAATTCATTATTGGGAAATCTGAAACACTAGGCTATCCAAGACATATTTCTAAAGAAAAAAAAAAGATATATTTCGAACATCATTTTTATGTTGCGATTAAATTCTTGGAAGACCAAATATTCTCAAAATGTTACTTGCTCCTGTTCCAAGCCACTATCTTGCGAACATGTTCTATTTCACTGTTCGGTATTAAATTCAGTTTATAAATAATTCTGGCATTGAAATTCAAAGGGAACCACTCACTAAACATCGTTTCACGAAAACCGTTGATTACTGATGTTGCTAGGATTATTTCCAAGCCTTCTGTATATATTGTATGGTAGGATTTTTGTTTGTTTGTCTGTCTGTTTGTTTGTTTGTTTAGTCTAATACCAACAAGTGAGGATGCCGGGAGCCTGTTAGTATAAATAACATTTCCACTTACTGGAAATTCTGTGCTACGAATTCCCTCTTTTCTATTCCTCTCTTTGTTTCTATCTTGTTCCGTTTTTTCTTGTCACCTACCTTCTTGGCCCACTCTCCTGCCTTTTTTCCTTAAAGGCCTATAATATAACCATTTTCTTCTATGCCGAAGTCCGATGCGCTGGGCCTGACTTGTCAGGCACTTAACGGCAGCGCAACGCATTTTCGCTCATTTGCCCGACAACAGTATTTGCTGTCTGAGAGTAAGAAGAAGAAGAAGAAGAAGAAGAAGAAGAGAAGAAGAAGAAGAAGAAGAAGACGAAGAAGAAGAAGAAGAAGAAGAAGAAGAGAAGAAGAAGAAGAAGAAAGAAGAAGAAGAGGAAGGAGGAGGAGGAGGAGGAGGAGGAGGAGGAGGAGGAGGAGGAGGAGGAGGAGGAAGGAAGAAGAAGAAGAAGAAGAAGAAGAAGAAGAAGAAGAAGAAGAAGAAGAAGAAGAAGAAGAAGAAAAGCAGCCAATTTTGACTTGAAAATGAACTACAAGAACAACAATAATCATGACTGAGTGAAAGAATAACAAATCCGGATTCCAACAGGAATCGAACACACAGTCTAAAACATTCCAAACGGGTGCTTTACTGTGTCAGACCTTTCATCCACTTCCTTCGTCTTCGACAATGTACAACGCAAACACCTTCAACATTGATGAGCCAGAGACGAAGGGGAAAAGAGGTGTGAAATCTAGCTTTTCTGTGAAAATAACACACAGACATTTATAACAGAAACACACATGCGCCTGCGTGTATTATGATCCCCCCTCCCCCATTTATTTATGCCCCTCCTCTCTCCCACCCCCACATCACAACCACCTCGCAGCTTCTCTCTCACTCTTCCGCCAAATAACGCTTCTCAAAGATGCTAGCTATGTCTACCTTCGACCCCCCCCCCCCCCCCTTCTCTCTCTCTCTCTCTCTCCTCTCTCTCTCTCTCTCTCTCTCTCTCTCTCTCTCTCTCTCATCTCTCTCTCTCTCTCTTCTCTTCTCTTCTCTTCTCTTCTCTTCTCTTCTCTTTTCTTTCTTTTTCTTCGAGTTAGGATCTCTCTCTCTCTCTCTCTCTCTCTCTCTCTCTCTCTCTCTCTCTCTCTCTCTCTCTCTCTCTCTCTCCTCTCTCTCTCTCTCTCTCTTCCCTCCTCTCCCCCTCCCCTCTCTCCCTTTCCCCCCACTCCCTCTCTTACCATTTTTCACACAAAACAACCAACAACTGCTCTTAGCCTGACTCCCAGCTAGGAGGCAGAGGGTTGGTTACTTTCATCTCCTTTCTCTCCCTGGAGAAGCTGTGGACTGGTAGGCCTAACTATCTAACTAGCTAGCTAGGTAACCTGTCCCCCCACCTGTTTTTTCTTTTCCTTCTTTTTGTGTGTATAGGGGAGATAGAGTTGTTGGGGGGCCGCAGACGGGGGACAGATGTGTGTAATTAGCCAACCTCCTTGTAAGGCCAGAAATTCGCTTAGTAGTCGGCAAAACCCCACCAACAACAACCAAGACGAAGTTTTTGCATAAGCCATCATCTGTTCTCACTAACACGCGAAGTGGGCTAACTACGCTAACTATCTAGCCTACCTGACTCGACTGTCTGTCTATCGATGTGTGTAAGTGTTTGTGTCTTGAACACAACTTGGGGACAGGGATAGCCTAGCCTAGTGGTTAGAACCATTGCGCTGGCAGTTTGACGACCTGGGTTCGATTCCCGTTCGAGGAGATTTTTCTCCTGGAGTTTTAACATCAGTGCTGACTCCTCCACTCTCCCCAAAAGTCGTTCGGATGAGACTTTAAACTGAGGACCCGTGTGTGCGAATGCACGCAGAATATCTTGTGCACGCACACGTTAAACCCTGTTCCACTTTTCGTAAGAGTAGGCCATCGTGTGCCGGTGAGAAAAGATGACATTTACAAAAACTGCATACACACACGGGGACTGGATGTAAAGAAACACAAGAGTGCTTATCCCATTGTCCTCGATATAAAAGAATAAACTAAAAATAAAATAATAAATAAGTGTTTGTGTCTTGAACAACAACAGCTTGGAACCTTTGAGGGTGGTGGTGGTGGTGGTAGTGGTGGGGATGGGGGGTGTTAGTAGTAAAAGGAACGGAATATAGTTAGCAGGAGGATTTGTTCCAGCGAGGACAACAACAACAGCACAAAATAAAACCCCACTAAGCCGCCATTGAACACAAGAAAGTGTGGCAGGATGTGACGTCAAGGTGATATCGATGTTCGATTGGTCCGAGGGGTTTTGTTTTGCTTTGT
>CM060350.1:14182906-14185406 GCA_030674155.1 Stramonita haemastoma | reverse complement strand
ACACACACACACACACACACACACACACACACACACACACACACACACACACACACACACACACACAACACTACAAAAGTGCATAAATATAGAACGACGAAGACAATGGAAAAGAAAAAGAAGACGAACGAAAGAAACAAAGGAAAACAGACATACAGGAAAGAAGGAAAGAAAAGAAAGAAAGAAAGAAAGAAAGAAAAAAGAAAGAAAGAAAGAAAGACAGACAGAAAAAGATCTTGACGAGAGAGAGAGAAGATGAAAGAAGAGAGAGGTTGACTTACTTGACTTATGCCTATGAATTCCCTGGGGAACAAACATGCAGCAACAGCCCTCCAAAAGGACTCGGTACTGGGAGATCCTCTTCAGCTCGGCCCACGTCATTCCGGCTGCCTTCGTCTCTGCTTCGATGCTTCTGCGCCAGGTCTGTTTTGGTCGACCTACTTTCCGCTTCCCTTGTGGGTTCCAGTCAAGGGCCTGCCTGGTACCATTTCAAGCAGGCTTGCAGAGCGTATGGCCGATCCATCCCCATTTCCTTTTCTTGATCTCAGACTTGATTGGGGCATGTCTGGTCCTGTCCCACAGTTCTTTGCTTGAGACGACTTCGGGCCACCTGATACCGAGGATGCTCCTGAGACAACTGTTGGTGAATGTCTGGAGTTTGTAGGTATTGGTCTTTGTTACCCGCAAGGTTTCTAAGCCGTAATGTAGGACCGACTTGATGTTGGTGTTGAAGATCCGGATCTTGTTGTGGAGTGAGAGGGCTGTGGATATCCAGATTGGGCGAAGGGTGTTGAAGGTGTGACGGGCTTTATTAATCCGGTACTTGATGTCTTCATCCTGCAAGTGAGAAAGATATCATGACAATTTGAAAAGAAATGACAAAGATGTCATGCGATCTCAATCCCACATCTGCTGCTCTTCTCTCTCCCAATGCCTTCCACAGCTGGTACCTGCTGTCACCAAAATAGTGGACTCATCCCTTCTCTCAGAAAATTTTCCATCAGCTCTCAAAAATGCAATAGTAATTTCTCCTAAAAAAAAAAAGTATGACATTGATTCCAACATTCTAAAGAATGAAAGACCTGTCTCCAACCTACTTTTTATCTCTAAAGTACTTGAGAAAGTTGTTCTGAAACAGCTCAACAACCACCTTTATTCCACCAATAGTCTCCTTCCTCTTTTCAGTCTGCCTATCGTACTAACACAGCACAGAAACCACGCTAGTCCACACCTTAAATACGCTTCTGCTTGCTTCTGATGCAGGAAAAACCTCCCTTCTCACCCACCTCGACTAATCTGTAGCCTTTGACTCTACAGACCACTCAATTCTTCTCTCCCGACTTCAAAAAACATTTGGTATTAATGGCGCAGCCCTCACGTGGTTTCGGTCATACCTAACGGACCAATTCCAGACAGTTAGCGTAGACAAAATTCGATCAAAACTTGTAAAACATGAATGTGGAGTCCCACAGGGTTCAGTTCTAGGGCCTTTTCTCTTCACTCTATGCACTGCTCCACGTTCATATATAATAAACCATCATCACACCAATTTACATATTTATGCTGATAATTCTCAAATTCAAAGTAGTGAAACTTCAGAAAACCTGCCATCCCTGTTAACAAATAGATCTATGTCTTCAAGATATTGAAAACTGGATGAATCAGATCAAGTTACAGTTGAATGTTGATAAAATTGAAGCCATGATCCTTGGGACCAAAACATAAACTCTCCTCTATCACTACAACTTCAACAGATTTTAGAAGTACCTCAGTTCCTTTTTCCAAAGCACAACCCCCAACCTGGAGGACCAGGGTGCGTCGTTTACTCTGGCTTCTACCCAACATACCTGTTGAGCTTGGTTGAACCTGCCAGAGGCCGGAGCCCCCGCCCACATGACAGAAGAGGGGGATGGAGGGGAACAAATCAGATGATTTTTTTCCTCCCAGGGATAAAAGAAGACCCAAACCCTGCGACATTCAGTCATCTAATGCTATTGCTAATGATAATAACAATGATGAGAGAGAGAGACAGAGACAAAGAGCGAGAGAGGGAGAGAGAAGAGAAGAGAGAGAGAGAGAGAGAGAGAGAGAGAGAGAGAGAGAGAGAGAGAGGAGAGAGAGAGAGGAGAGAGAGAGAGAGAGAGAGATGAGAGAGAAGAGAAGAGAGAGAGAGAGAGAAAGAAAGAGAGAGAGAGAGAGAAGGGGGGTGAGAAAAAATCAAACATACAGATGGACACAGAGACAGAGACATACGTACATACGTACGTCCGTACATACATACATACATACATACATACATACATACAGACATACAGACATACAGACAGACAGACAGACAGACAGACAGACAGACAGACAGAGAAACCACACAGACACATACAGGCACACAGAAAGAGATAGATAGATAGATAGATAGATAGATAGATAGATAGATAGATAGATAGATAGATAGATAGATAGATAGATAGATAGATAGATAGATAGAGAAAGAGAGAGAGAG
>CM060350.1:14174467-14176967 GCA_030674155.1 Stramonita haemastoma | reverse complement strand
ATTTTATTTTATTTATTTTATTTTATTTATTTTATTTTATTCTTTTATATCGAGGATAACAGAATAAGCAATCATGTGCTTTTTTTCATCCGGTCCCCGTGTGTATGCAGTTTTGTAAATCATGTCATCTGTTCCCACCGGCACACGATGGCCTACTCTTACGAAAAGCGGAACAGGATTTAACGTGTGCGCAAGATGTTCTGCGTGCGTTCGCACACGGGGCCTCGGTTTAAAGTCTCATCCGAAGAGAGAGAGAGAGAGAGAGAGAGAGAGAGAGAGAGAGAGAGAGAGAGAGAGAGAGAGAGAGAGAGAGAGAGAGAGAGATCTTAACTGGAAGAAAAAGAAAGAAAAGAGAAGAGAAGAGAAGAGAAGAGAAGAGAGAGAGAGAGAGAGAGAGAGAGAGAGAAGAGAGAGAGGAGAGAGAGAGAGAGAGAGAGAGAGAGAGAGAGAGAGAGAGAGAGATCTTAACTGGAAGAAAAAGAAAGAAAAGTGAAGAGAAGAGAAGAGAAGAGAAGAGAAGAGAGAGAGAGAGAGAGAGAGAGAGAGAGAGAGAGAGAGAGAGAGAGAGAGGAGAGAGAGAGAGAGAGAGAGAGAGAGAGAGAAGAGAGAGAGAGAGATCCTAACTCGAAGAAAAAGAAAAAAGAGAAGAGAGAGAAGAGAAGAGAAGAGAGAGAGAGAGAGAGAGAGAGAGAGAGAGAGAGAGAGAGAGAGAGAGAGAGAGAGAGAGAGAGAGAGGAGAGAGAGAGAGAGAGAGAGAGAGAGAAAGAGGAGAGAGAGAGAGGAGAGAGAGAGAGAAGGGGGGGGGGGATCGAAGGTAGACCTAGGTAGCATCTTTGAGAAGGGTTATTTGGCGGAAGAGTGAGAGAGAAGCTGCGAGGTGGTTGTGATGTGGGGGTGGGAGAGAGGAGGGGCATAAATAAATGTTAGGGGGGGGGGGGGGCATAATGCGCACAGGCGCAGGCGCGGGTGTTTCTGGTATGTCTGCGTGGTATTTTCACAGAAAGGCTAGATTTCACACCTCTTTTCCCCTTCGTCTCTGGCTCATCAATGTTGAAGGTGTTTGTGTTGTACATTGTCGAAGACGAAGGAAGTGGATGAAAGGTCTGACACAGTAACACACCCGTTTGGAATATTTTAGACTGTGTGTTCGATTCCTGTTGGAATCCGGATTTGTTATTCTTTCACTCAGTTATGATTATTGTTGTTCTTGTAGTTCATTTTCAAGTCAAAATTGGCTTCTTCTTCTTCTTCTTCTTCTTCTTCTTCTTCTTCTTCTTCTTCTTCTTCTTCTTCTTCTCTTCCTCCTCCTCCTCCTCCTCCTCCCTCCTCTCTTCTTCTTCTTCTTCTTCTTCTTTCTTCTTCTTCTTCTTCTTCTTCTTCTTCTTCTTCTTCTTCTTCTTCTTCTTCTTACGCTCAGACAGCAACTACTGTTGTCGGGCACATAAGCGAAAATGCATTGCGCTGCCGCTAAGTACCTGACAAGTCAGTCCCAGCGCATCGGACTTCAGCATGGAAGAAAATTGTTATTTTATAGTCTAGGTCTTTAGGAAAAACAAGGCAGAAGAGTGGGCCAAGAAGACAGAAAATAAAGAGTAAGGAGGTGACAAGAAGAAAAGGAAAAAGACAGAAACAAAGAGAGGAATAGAAAAGAGGGACTTCGTAGCACAGAATTTCCAGTAAGTGGAGATGCTATTCATACTGACAGCCGCCCGCCCCCCTCACCCCTTGATACTCACGGGGGAGTCACACTTGGTGGTATTAGACTACATAAACAAACAAACAAACACACAGACAAACAAACAAACAAAAATCCTACCATAAAATATTGACTGAAGACTTGGAAATAACCCTAGCAACATCAGTAATCCTGCGGTTTTCGTGAAACGATGTTTAGTGAGTGGTTCCCTTTGAATTTCAATGCCAGATTTTTTTATAAACTGGATTTGATACTGAACAGTGAAAAAGAACATGTTCACAAGATAGTGGCTCGGAACAGGAGCAAGTAACATTTTGAGAATATTATTTTGGTCTTCCAAGAATTTAATCGGAACTTATAAATGATGTTAGAAATATGTTTTGGATAGCCTAGTATTTCAGGTTTCCCAATAATGAATTAATTTCACGACAATCATTTTTTAAAGTGATGTTCTGGGAACACTCTTTTTTCATCTTATTTTGCAAGACTCTCTGCTATCCAGTATAACCGGCAAAGAGAAGGAATCCAGCAAAAATCTACTCAGATACCTTTTGCCACAGTACAAAGTATCTGATATTTTATTTCAAATAATAAATCTGTCCTTACTTTTGAGCTCCAATGTTGTAAGCTATGTGTAAGACTTCGCGTCAAGACAAAAAAACTATGTGAAAGAATGCAACATTATTGTTATTTATAGTAATCAAAGCCATACGTATGGCATAGAGCTCAGCCTGAATATTGAAAACAGTTCCCTAGACAGAATGATTTTTGTATCTTCAGAGCAGGAATAGCGAAATCTGATCC
>CM060350.1:14164467-14166967 GCA_030674155.1 Stramonita haemastoma | reverse complement strand
CCCTACGACCACCTAGGTTATGGGGGACACCTTTACCTCTATGCATCAGGCTTTTGTTGGGTAGTGTAGTGTGCTTTGGACATGATTGAAACTGGCGGAGCCTATCCCTTCTCCAGAGAGCAGAGTGCATGCTAGGTATATTCTTGCCATCTCTTCTTCTTCTTCTTCTTCTTCTTCTTCTTCTTTCTCCTCCTCCTCTTCCTCCTCCTCCTCTCTCCTCTCCTCCTCCTCCTCTCCTCTCCTTCTCCTCCTCTCCTCCTCCTCCACCTCCTCTCTTCCTCCTTCTTCTTCTTGGCAATTCTTTTCGCATCCTTCTTCTTCTTCTTCTTCTTCTTCTTCTTCTTCTTCTTCTCTTCTTCTTCTTCTTCTTCTTTTCTTCCTCCTCCTCCTCCTCCTCCTCTCCTTGAACACTCATTGTTGTCCGTCATATAATTGAAAATGCGTCCCGCTATCGTTAAGCTCGAGTGACGAGTCAGGCCAGTGTATCCAATTTCGGTATGAGAGAGAATTGTCCTCTTTTAAGTCTTTCTGGGAAGGGGGGGGGGGTGAGAAGGGAAAAAAGAATGAACCAAGAAGGCAGAACATAGACCAGAAAGGAGGTGACAGGAAGAAGAAGGGAAAAAAAAAGGGTTCAGGACAGAAACAAAGAGAGGGATAGAAAAGAGGGAATTTCTAGCACAGAATTTCCAGAAGGTGGGGATGCTGTTTATACTGACTGGCCCTCAACCTCCCCATGGGAGAACCAGGCATCCTCCAGCATTGCTGGTTTATTCTTCAAGGAAATGGGGATGGGGGATATGGGGGGACGGGATAGCCTAGTGGTCAGAACATTGCGCTCGCAATTTGACGACCCGGGTTCGATTCCCGGTCGAGGGGATTTTTCCCCCAGAGTTAACATCAGTGCCGACTCCATTCTCCCTCAAAAGTCCTACGGAAGAGATTATAAACCGAGGCCCGTGTGCGAACGCGCGTAGAACATCTTGCGCACACGTTAAATCCTGTTCCGCTTTTCGTAAGAGTAGGCCATTGTGTGCCGGTGGGAAGAGATGACAAGATTTACAAAATGCATACACACGGGGACTAGATGTAAAAAAAAAAAAAAAAAGCACATGAGTGCTTCTTCCATTATTCTCGATATAAAAGAACAGTAAATAAATAATTTTAAAAACATGTGTGCAACTTCCAGGCCACAAGATTATTTTATCTATTTATTTATTCATTTATACCACTTTATGTCACAGCAGATTTCTCTGCGTGAAATTCGAGCTGCCCTTCCCGGGGAGAGTGCGTCGCCACAAGTGCAGCGCCTACCCATTATTTTTCTTCTTTTTCCTGTCTGCAACTGTATTTCTTTCCCTATCAGAGTGGCTTCTTTCTACAGAATGTTGCCAGGGACAACCTTCTTGTTGCTGTGGGTTCTTTAACGTGCGGCTAAATAATGATCTGTAACACACGGGACCTCGGTTTATCGTCTCATCCGAAAGACTAGCACCCAGACCACCACTCATGATCTATTTCGTGGAGAAAGCTTTGGACCCAAATGGGATTCGAACCACATCTGCAATGCCAGCATGTTAATTAAATAAGCCAAAGTTGTTGTTTTTGATCTTGTTGTTGTTGTGCGTTCCCCAGCTTAACACTCTGGGGGTCACCCAGAATGTGCTGTCTGACTCACTCATTCATCCACCCTACCCAGGCCAAAAGCTATGTCAGTTATTGATGTCAGCTCATTGCCAAGGCTACACTAAAAATATTGTTATTGTTGTAAAAATGTTGTGTTGAGATTGCGCTTTCAGCCATGACAAGCTCTTAACATAACCACCTGCACTCTCTTTTAAAAAAAAAAAATCCTCTGAGTCGGTTCCACCAATGGCTAGTCACTTTGATGTTGTCTTCACCAAGCGTTTCCTCTCTGCTCTTCGTTCACTATCCCGTTACTGTTATTCACTCTAAGACTGTTTTGCCAATCCAGAGCAGTCACAACAAAACAAACAAAACACCACCTCTCACATTGTTGGAGAATCTAGGGCTGGGCAGAGGAATGAAAACCAAAGAAAAAATCCCAGATGTTCAGATATAGGTAGGCACCGTCAAGTCTCGGAGATCGGAGTGCGTTAGCTCAGAGCGCAAAGGCTGAGTAAGTGTGACCTGGCAAATTCTGTTACCATGCAACAAACCACTCTGTCTCTCGTTCATACAATTCCTCCTCTCTCTACTGCACTCTCTCTCCTTCTCTTCTCTTTCGTCGCTCTCATCTTCCGCGATCTCTTCGTCTGTCAATACTCTTCAATTCTCTCGTCTCTCTCTCCACGTCGTAGAATGGTCCATTGGTAAAGGCAATCCTATACGAATGATTCCAATAGCCGTCCAGGAGGGCGCCAGAACGTTCCATACAGCCCCACCCCCAGGAACTCCAGCCCCTGATTTCCATCAGGGAGGTGTCGACACACTCTGAACCTGTGTGCATGCTGGTTTTTTTTATTTTGTTGTCATCCGCTCC
>CM060350.1:14151967-14159467 GCA_030674155.1 Stramonita haemastoma | reverse complement strand
GTCGCGTGCGTGCGTGCGTTGCGTGCGTGCGGGTGTGTGTGTGTGTGTGTGTGCGCTCTGTGTGTGTGTGTGTGTGTGTGTGTGTGTGTGAGTGTGTGTGTTTATTTATTCATTCATTATTTATTCTTTTATATCGAGGATCATGGAATAAGCACTCATGTGCTTTTCTACATCCAGTCCCCTGTGTATGCAGTTTTTTTTTTAAATCTTGTCATCTGTTCCAACCATGGCCTACTCTTCTGCAGAACAGGATTTAAAGTGTGCAGCAAGATGTTCTGCGTGCGTTCGCACACGGGTTCTCGGTTTATAGTCTCATCCCAAGGACTTTTGGGGGACAGTAGCAATTAAAATGATACTAATAATCCATCATTATTAACATCAAAAGTAACATTCCTCACGAAACCTGTTAAACTGGATTTTTTTATTAAAAAGGGAGGGGGATATGTTTTTGGTTTTTTTTTAATCAAGTCACATATCATCACTTCATCCATTTGGATTTCTCCTTTCCACACTTGTAAAATTTGTAAATTATGCGTGTGCATGTTTAAATTATTCAAAGGCTTCCATTAACATTAACAATAGCCTAAAAAAATTATTTCTAAAAAAAATCTCTCTCTCTTCCCCTCTCTTCCATATACACAGCATGTAACAGTACAATATTTCTAGTCCCTAAAATCACATCTGAAATAATTATGTTCAAGGGATGCAAGAAAGTGCTGCTGCATTTGTTGTACTCACGGTTGATTGATTTATAAGTCAGTTCCTGAACACTTACTCATTAAATGATTTTTCATCTGTGTCTTGAACTGATGCTTGTTTTTGATACATTTTAGACTTCTTGGGAGTTGTTCCATAGACCACTTCCTGAATATAAGAAGCTTGTTTTGTAGAGATTGTTTCTGGGTCTCAGAAATGTTAGTAGGTGTGTGTGTGTTGTTGTTTTTTTAATTTTATTATTTATTCTTTTATATTGAGGATAATAGAATAAGCACTCATGTGCTTTTTTTTCACCCAGTCCCCGTGTGTATGCAGTTGTGTAAATATTGTATCTGTTCCCAACGGCACACAATGGCCTACTCTTACGAAAAGCGGAACAGGATTTAACGTGCGCAAGATGTTCTGTGTGCGTTCGCACAGGGGGTCTCGGTTTACAGTTTCATCCAAAAGACTTTTGGGAAAAGTGAAGTCAGCACTGATGTTAACTCCAGGGGAAAAATCCCCTCCACCAGGAACTCAGGTTGTGAAATGTCACGCAATTGTTCTGACCATCCCGTGTGTGTATATATATATCCCGTGCATATACATATATATATCCGTATATATATACATATATATATATATCCCGTGTGTATATATATAATATCCCGTATATACATATATCGTGTATATATATATATCCCGTGTATATATATATATACCGTGTATATATATAATCCCGTGTATATATATATATATATCCCTGTATATATATCCGTGTATATATATATATATCCCGTGTAATATTATATATTCCCGTTATATATAGAGAGAGAGAGAGAGAGAGAGAGAGAGAGTCAATTCCACCGCATAGAGGACAGTGCGCTGTCCTTCCGCTCAGGCGGATGGTCCACCACGACGGTCAGAGCGCGCTAGACGTCAGCCTGAGCGCTATCAGGCGGTGGACTACCGTACACCAGATACTTCAGAGCTCTGGCTCGCCAGAGACAGGTCCGCGCTAGGCAGCGTAGCGTTAAGCCACGTCTGGCCCGTCTGGATTGAGGCAGCTCTGCCTCCGTCTCCTCATCCGGTCATCTCTCCCTGAGACTGGATTTATCATCACCAGTCCAGATTTATTCTCATGTGGATCATAGGAGCCTTACTAAGTCCTTATGACTGACATTTCAGTTAAAAGGCCTTTTAAGTCCTTTGATTCAGCAAGTAGGTCCTTTTAAAATATCATCAGGTTCTTTTAAATGCTGAAAAAGTCCTTTTAAGCCCTGTTGAATCAAGCAAAAGGGCATGACAGATTGACATGGTACATCTCTTCAATTTGCAGAAATCTGTGAAACGAAACACCCTCTAAAAAAAAGGATGAGAAAAAAAAAGAAATCCAGAAAACTAGTCAATCAAGGGAATTAACTCTTCACTAGGCCTAGGAACTTCAGTTGCTGTGCTGTCAGAGAGCAATGTTTACACAACAACCAGCAGGCCTATTTCTCTTATTCAGTTTCTGTCTGTCTGTGGTTCTCTCTCTCTCTCTCTCTCTCTCTCTCTCTCTCTCTCTCTCCCTCTCTCTCTCTCTCTCTCTCTCTCTCTCTCTCTCTCTCTCTCACACACACACACACACACACACACACATCCTCTCTCTCTCTCTCACTCTCTCTTTCTCTCTCTCTCTCACACACACACAACTTTCTCCCTCTCCCCCCTCCTCTCTCTCTCCCTCTCTCTCTCTCCCTCCCTCTCTCTCTCTCTCTCTCTCTCTCTCTCTCTCTCTCTCTCTCTCTCTCACACACACATATGCTTTTTTTTGGTATTATTCCACCACCACAACCTCCCCTCTCTTTCTCTGCTCTTTGTTTCTCTCTGTCGGTGTGTGTCTGTTCTTTCTCTCTCTTTCCTTTTCTTTCCTTCTCTTTCTTCCTCTATCTGCCTAAGTGCACATTTGTTTAGATATGTGAATACTTGGGTATAAAGCCTCCTTTGGGTTGAAGAAATGACTGGAAAAGTCATTCTAGAAGAGCTTATTTCTGAGCAGCAATTGCTGAGTATGAAGAACTGAAGTTAGTTCAAAGAGAGGCATTTTAACAAGCTAGAATTGCTGAAAAACCTCCAGCTTCAGGGGGCATTGCCCCCTGGACCTCTAAACCGTTTTAGAGAAAAGTGATTTTTCAGGAAAAAGTGATGCCGATTTTTCAGGAAAAAGCAATGCTGACAATCGTCAAATGGCTGAAGTCATGTGGGCTTCAAAAGTTGTTGACTGCCATTACAGCTGTAGATCTGCTGAACAGTTTCACTGTATTTGCATGTTATGATCTTTAAAAATTATGTAAGATTGCAATGGTCTAGGTCCTTTTCATCTGACCTGGGGTCCTTTTAAGTCCTTTAAAGGTCCTTTTTTTGCTTCATGCCCTGCATCTGAGAACCCTGATTTCCAGTTCTGGCTTCGTCCCCTCTTCCAGTTCTGGCTTCCTCCCCTCTTCCAGCTCTGGCTTTGGCCCCTCTTCCAGTTCTGGCTTCGTCCCCTCTTCCAGTTCTGGCTTCGTCCCCTCTTCCAGTTCTGGCTTCGTCCCCTCTTCCAGTTCTGGCTTCGTCCCCTCTTCCAGTTCTGGTTTCGTCCCCTCTTCCAGTTCTGGTTTCGTCCCCTCTTCCAGTTCTGGCTTCGTCCCCTCTTCCAGTTCTGGCTTCCTCCCCTCTTCCAGTTCTGGCTTCGTCCCCTCTTCCAGTTCTGGCTTCCTCCCCTCTTCCAGTTCTGGCTTCGTCCCCTTGTCCAGGACCGTCCTCTCTTCCAGTTCTGGCTTCGTCCCCTTGTCCAGGACCGTCCTCTCTTCCAGTTCTGGCTTCGTCCCCTCTTCCAGTTCTGGCTTCGTCCTCTCTTCCAGTTCTGGCTTCGCCGTCTCTTCCAGTTCTGGCTTCGTCCCCTCTTCCAGTTCTGGCTTCGTCCCCTCTTCCAGCTCTGGCTTCGTCCCCTCTTCCAGGTCCGTCCTCTCTTCCAGTTCTGGCTTCAACCCCTGGGGCATGTTTGTCCCCTCTGGGTATTCCTCCAGTTCTGGCTCGGTCTCCTCCTCGTCCAGGTCCATCATCTCTTCCTGTCCTGGACTTTTCCCCTCCAGCTCCACCCTCCCCTAGGGCCTGTTTGGCCCGTCTGGGCATGGAGCCGGTGGTGACCCCCTCTCCTCCTCCAGTTCCTGCCCCTCTTCCCCTTCCAGCTTCATCGTCGTCTGCTCCTGCCCCGGCCCCTCTTCCCGTCCCGGCACCTCTTCCTCGTCGTCATCGTCGTCGTCAGGTGGATGGCCCACCACGCCGGTCAGAGCGTGCTAGACGTCAGCCTGAGCGCTATCAGGCGGAGGACTTCCGTACGCCTGAATACTTCAGAGCGCTGGAGCGCCAGAGGCAGGTCCGCGCTAGGCAGCGTAGGTGAGAGCGCCTTGCTGCCTAGAGGCTGGCAGGGAGAGGCTGCCTAGAGGCTGGCAGGGAGAGGCTGCCTAGAGACTGGCAGGGAGAGACTGGCAGGGAGAGGCTGGCAGGGAGAGGCTGCCTAGAGGCTGGCTGGGAGAGGCTGCCTAGAGGCTGGCACAGCATTGTAATTGTAATTTTTTTCCCTATTTATAAAAAAAATATATAGGGTGAGACTGAATGGCTGTATGGTCAACACAAAACAACATCAACAAAAGCAACAACAGCAGCAGCAACAACAACAACAACAATAGCAATGGAGGACAAGTTCAGTGTAGTTCACAAGTAGGCTTTGACCTAAATAGTCTAGTCAATATTTGCAAAAAAAGTGCCGAGAAAAGAATTAATTGCAATAGTAATGCTTTTGCGATGATTGGATAGAAAAGTAGCTAACTATTAACATATCCAAAAAGTAGGGCGATCTAAGTTTCGGGAGGTCACTTTTTTAAAGATTTTATGACGTCATAAAATTTTGATTTTACCATATTTTTTAAACAGTTTGTAATATGGTCTTGTGGCATATCGTTGGAAAGCTTTCGACATACTGTTTACGAATTTGATAATAGAATCACTATTAAGCGCAAAATAAAGCAAAAATCAATGTAAATATACTGCTTATATGCTAAATTGAGCGTTAGCAGCCCATAAGCATGCAAAATCATGTATGCTTTCCTGCATTTTACCAGGATTAAACCAAAGTTTACGACCACTGTATAGTCCCCACGGCTGAGTAAAGTGCTAGTCTCTCCTTGAAGGTCAGAACTTCACAATGAGTATAAAATAAAACAATGCGGGTACAGGCAAACAGTATCAGAGTTAGTTCAAATAATCACTGTGGCAAGTCACTTCAGTCGGCATAATCAGAACATAGTTCCCAACGAAGAATCAGTACACATCTGATAGTTATGGAAAGCTCAGTTCTTCTAGTGCAGTCTTGCTGGGATGAAATGGAGCAGCAGAATAAATCAAAATCAGGCACACCTGGTGAATCAAATTCATCCACTTCCAGAAGGGTTAGTGCATTGAGACAGCTCCAGCCTTTGCATTGTCCGCATGCCACAGAACATAGGAGCCCATGTCTTTCTCTGCATGTACATCCCTTTGAACTGCAGTCCTCAGGACAGATGCATTGGATGGCCTTTAGTAGACTGTTTGTGGGGTCCATGTCTATAATGGAGAGAAATGTCAAGCTGCTCTAACTCTGATCTGAATAGTTTCCACTGCACACAGCTTGTATTATCCCTGATGATCCTGAACATGAGGAACAGAGAGGCCAGGATATGTGTGTGTGTGTGTGTGTGTGTGTATGTGTGTGTGTGTGTGTGTGTGTGTGTGTGTGTGTGTGTGTGTGTGTGTGTGTGTGTGTGTGTGTGTGTGTGTGTGTGTGTGCGCGTGTGCGCATTTTTGATTGTTTGAGACTGTTAATTTTCGTTGGTTGCATGACTGTGCAAGAATGGGTTGAGTGCAGCGCTGTGATTTGTCTTTGCAAGGTGCTATATAAATTCTACTTAGTAGTAGTAGTAGTAGTAGTAGTAGTAGTAGTAGTAGTAGTAGTAGTAGTAGTAGTAGTAGTAGTAGTAGTAGTAGTAGTAGTTACCACAGAAAATCCAGTGGCCTGGCTTTGTCAACAACACCAAAATCTTGTAATAGTTCGTGTGCTAATGACAAACGAGCTGCAGAATTTTCAAAGTAGGAAATGGGAACATTGTCTCTGGTGAAAATGTTAGATTCCATGTACAGCCTTACACTGTTTGGAGCCAGGGTTGGCTGCGCCAATAATGTCCATACCATGGAAGGTACCAGTTCTATCCAGTGTCCTGATCTGATAATCTACATTGTCAGCAACAAACTGGATCCAGATGAAGGGCTTTAATGCCTACCAAGTCTGTTCTCTGGTCAGCAGCAGCGCACATTTCAAACAGGCTGACCATATAATTATGAAGAACTAAACCCAAGCTTGTGGACACGTTCAGCAAGGTCTTTGGAGCCAGTCTGCTGGTGCATGGCAACCCCAAAAGCAATCTGAAGGGGAAGGATGAGTACTGTTGGTTGTGCTGCCTGCATCAGTGCCTGACCAAGAGAAGCAATTGTCAAGTCAGGATCTGTTTTCCTTCCCAGCAAAATTCAGAGAAACAGATCCAATGATTATGGGAAATAATTTCATTTGTGTGTAAAAAAAAAAAAAATCAGGTGTTTGTGATACTTGAAAGTTCTGCAGCAGAAGTATACTCTGTTGTTAAGGTAATGACGTTCTTCATGTCTGATAAGAGAAGTTTTGCAGTTGTCTGAATTATTCTGTTTTCCTCCTTTCTCTGCATCTTTCACTCTGGATTTTGCCCTTTTCTCCAGGATCTTCTCTGCATTTGACCTTAATGTAGGGACATTTTCTTTTCTTCTGACGCAGGTAATAATCACTTCATCACCAAAGTGACTTTCTACTTTCTGCCACATGTATTTCTCTGTGTAGGGAGTGTCACCATAGAGATACTCTTTCATCTTTGTGCACAAGTCCATGATAGTGGTTTGTTCATATTATTCTCTTTGAAACAAGCCATGACATGCATGAAGGCTTCATCACGAGGTCTGCCTGCAGTTGCCGAGGTTTGTTGCTGTGATCCGTGAAGAATGGCAAAAAGCAAGGATAGATTTCATAGCTGTGAAGTGGACACTGCACTGCTTGTGATGCACAGCATCTGTAGCATGAAGGTCACTGACAGTTTGCATTCTTTCACACACACTTTCCGCCCATTTCTTCTCTGGTCCATACTTGAAATAGCTTTCTTCAATCTGCTGCTGGAAACAAAACGTTCGATTTTAATATACAATTGTGTTTCGTTTCTTTCGGAAATCAATAATTGGCTGGTCGCAAAAGAGACATTCAGATGAATTATGAAATGTAGCTTTCTTGGATCAAAGAGCTAGGTTGTTCACATCTGAATAATACAAATATTACTCTTCTCTCTGTCTCTTCAGATCTTTTTTGATGGCAAGATGCTGCAATACATCTGCCAACATGCTCCGTGTACACTTTGCCACGATTTTGTAAAAGAGTTCACTGTCACCCCTCAAAGCATGCATTTTGGAAACCTGCAACACCTTTAACAGTCTGCTTCACTTCATCTTGGCTATCAGTCAGCAGTCTTTCTCCACATAACACACATAGACATAAAAAGTCAGTCCTTTCATCTGGACAAAAACGTAATCAGCCATTGGGTAAAATTCTGGGGTGAAAAGCCCAGCAAAATTGCAACGAAACAATGCTTTAGATCAGTGCTTTTGTAGAGCAGGTAACAAAGATAAACAAAACATTTTTAAAGTCACACATCACCCTAAGGTTAAAGTTAA
>CM060350.1:14129467-14134467 GCA_030674155.1 Stramonita haemastoma | reverse complement strand
ACGCACGCAGAACATCTTGAGCACATGTTAAATCCTGTTCCGCTTTTCGTAAGAGTAGGCCATCCGTGTGCTGGTGGGAACAGATGACATTTACTAAACTGCATACACACGGGACTGAATGTAAAAAAAAGCACAAGAGTGCTTATCCCATCATCCTCGATATAAAAAAATAAAATAAAATAACAAAAATCCCTTACTGTTTCACTTAACACGTTATATATGGGGTTTATTGATGTCACTGAAATCAATATGATTTTGCATGTAGCATGTATTGTATGTGTGGAACAGGGAGGAGCCGGAGATGAAGGTGTCACTGATGTTATTTGTGTGTGTGTGTGTGTGTTAGTATGTGTGCGTGCGTGCATGCGTGCGCGCGCGCGTGTTGTGTGTGAGTGTGTGCGTGTGAGTGTGTGTGTGTGTGTGTGTGTGTGTGTGTGTGTGTGTGTGTGTGTGTGTGTGTGTGTGTGTGTGTGTGTGGTGTGCGTGTGTGTGTGTGTGTGTGATGACAGCATAACATTAATCATCATAGTCTAGATAAAATGAAATGAAAACTGGAACAGGAAAACTGCTGATGTCAAACCTAAAGCAACGAGCAACTGCACTTTGAGGCAAAAATTCACAAATTCCGAATACTAATAAGAAGTCACTGAAAACATCTTTAAAGGAACAATCTGGAATGTCCGGCAAACAGGTTTTTAACATTTTACATTAAAAAATCAAATGAAAACTTGAAATATTTTCACCACAACAGCACATAGCTCCTTTTACAAATTTTGTTTTAAATGCATTTAGCTTTAATCTGTAAAGAAACGAGATAATTCGCCTGAGTTTTGCCATGCTGTAATGGTGAAAAATTGCAACCATATCTTTTAAGTTATAGGTCATTACAACATGCTCTTTAGAAATGTTACCAATTTCTCTATTTGATAACTTATTTCGATTTCGGGATTCTTTCTCCAATAAATGGTAACCCTCCGATATTGATAGTGGATAAACTATTTCTCTCGATCCTTCCTCGTGTTTTGCACCCCTTTTGGCTGCTCGATCAGCCCATTCATTACAAGAAAAGCCAAGATGAGAGGGAACCCAACAGAAACTCATATCTGCCCCTCTTAATGTCAAACAATGTATTAAATGATTAGTTTCGGTCACAATATTGGAATGCGTTTGTATTGAAACCGATCTAAGTGAATGTAATGCTGATTTTGAATCAACACAGATTAAAACTTGGAAGACAGGAAACGGTAATCCATTGATATAGTTCGTTCAGAACCTCAAGAATTGTGCTAAGTTCCGCGGTATATTCTTATAAACAGATCATCGATTTTTTCCAAGGTAGTATGATTTTTCAATTTTCAATTCTGGGATGACAAAGGCTGCACCGGCTTGTTGACTCCAGAGAAGTGATCCATCTGTATATATTTTTAGATGATTTGGGTATGTGTTTTCAATATGCAATCTGACGGAACTGATTAGAATGTGTGGGTTATCCTCTTTCGTGTTTGGTGTATGCTCAATGTCAAAGTGTGCTTTGTTTTGGTCCCACTTTGGACAAGGCGTGATTTTTTGCTCAACATCAACATTCTCAGGGATGACTCCTGCATTGTCTAGTAATTCTGTCGAATAGAGACCTAGATCTAATTGTGATCAATGAAAAAATGTCCTTTGCCCTTTTGGGGAAATCAACATCAGATTTAATGCCAACCTCTCCTGCGACAAAATTGCTGCATGGTGAATTTTTGACAGTGTGTGTGTGAGTGTGTGTGTGTGTGCGTGTGTGTACGTGTGTGCGCGCGTGTGTGTGCGTGTGTGTTGTTTTATTTAATATCTGTTCACTACTTCCCAATACTTAGTAAGCACCCATCAGTCGGATGACTATGGAGTTGCGCTTTAGTCTTTAGAGAGCAAAACCTGGGTAAGTATGGAGGGCAAGCTGTTACCCATGCAGCAGACCCCCCCCCCCCTCTCCACGCCACTGGAATGATCCATCGGAAAGGCGATGACCGATACGAATGGTTCCAGTACCGTCGCAGGAGCCACCAGAACTATATAAATACAGCCCCGAGCCGCCCTGGGACTCCAACTCCCCGAGTTTTCCTAAGGGATTGAGTCTAAACACGACACCTGTGTGCATGCTGGGTTTTTTTGGTTTTGTTTTTTAAAATAATTTTGTCATCCGCTCCTACCGGCACACGATGGCCTGCTCTTCCGAAAGGCGGAACGGGGTTTTAACGTGTGCACAATAACATATTGTTCTGCGTGCGTTCGCACACACGGGGCCTTGGTTTGTAGTCTCATCCGAATGACTTTGACATTCAGTTCGATTTTTTCGTTAAACTGGGAAGAAAGGGCGAGGCTGGGTACGAACCCAGAAACTCACGGTTTACATAATTATTGGCAGGCAACGATATACAAATTCTGCAGAAAAAAGCCACTCTGATAGGGAAACAAATACAGTTGCATGCAGGAAAAAAAAAGGGTCAAACCATATACAATAGACACACCTACAATCATACCATAAACACACATAAACTCCCATCTCTCTCTCTCTCCTCTCTCTCTCTCTCTCTCTCTCTCTCTCTCTCTCTCTCTTCTCTCTCTCTCTCTCTGTCTCTCTCTCTCGTCTCTCTCTCCTCTCTCTCTCTCTCTCTCTCTCTCTCTCTCTCTCTCTCTCTCTCTCTCTCTCTACTTATGTCTTATATAACTTATTTTGATGATAGATGGTGATGGATTGATGTTTTAAGTCATTTAACCTGTCATATTCTCATGTTTAGTCTTTAATTATTGCGCGTAACCATACCATAAACACACATAAACTCCCATCTCTCTCTCTCTCTCTCTCTCTCTCTCTCTCTCTCTCTCTCTCTCTCTCTCTCTCTCTCTCTCTCTCTCTCTCTCTCTCTCTCTCTCTCTCCCTCTCTCTCTACTTATGTCTTATATAACTTATTTTGATGATAGATGGTGATGGATTGATGTTTTAAGTCATTTAACCTGTCATATTCTCATGTTTAGTCTTTAATTATTGCGCGTAACCATACCATAAACACACATAAACTCCCATCTCTCTCTCTCTCCTCTCTCTCTCTCTCTCTCTCTCCTCTCTCTCTCTCTCTCTCTCTCTCTCTCTCTCTCTCTCTCCCTCTCTCTCTACTTATGTCTTATATAACTTATTTTGATGATAGATGGTGATGGATTGATGTTTTAAGTCATTTAACCTGTCATATTCTCATGTTTAGTCTTTAATTATTGCGCGTAACCATACCATAAACACACATAAACTCCCACCTCTCTCTCTCTCTCTCTCTCTCTCTCTCTCTCTCTCTCTCTCTCTCTCTCTCTCTCCTCTCTCTCCTCTCTCTCTCTCTCTCTCTCTCTACTTATGTCTTACATAACTTATTTTGATGATAGATGGTGATGGATTGATGTTTTAAGTCATTTAACCTGTCATATTCTCATGTTTAGTCTTTAATTATTGCGCGTTTTAAAAATTATTCAAATCAAAATCATCACTGATTCTTACTTCTTATTTTCGTTTCTGAATGAGTGCCTTTTTATATCATTACCTTGCTATTGTGTCTCTGTCTTATTTCTTACCTGTTGTTTGATACTCGGTATGGTTACTTGCTCTTGGTATTTGGATCATTATAATTGTTGTTGTTTAATTGAGGTTATCTTTTTATCTTGATGTTATCCCTGAAAAGGGTGGGGACTGGATGTAAAAAAGCACACGAGTGCTTATCTATTATTCTCGAATAAAAGAATTTTGCCTTGCCTTGCCTTGCCTTGTCTTGCCTTGCCTTCTCTCTCTCTCTCTCTCTCTCTCTCTCTCTCTCTCTCTCTCTCTCTCTCTCTCTCTCTCTCTCTCTCTCTCTCTCTCCCTCTCTCTCTCTCTCTCTCTCTGCTGTGGGGGGGGGGGGGGGGGGGGGGGGGCTGGCTGGGGGGGGGGGGGGGGGGGGGGGGGGGGGGGGGGGGGGGGGGGGCACATTTTATGGAAGACGGATTTCAGTTTGTTTGGGAGCAGCAAGGTGTGGGGGATGTTAAAGCATTCTTACGTTTATTTAAGCACAGACTTGTTGATACCTTTATACAAGACTTGTTTTCCACAATTGAAAATTGCAATGGATATGAACATTATACATCATTTCAAACAGTTTTTGATAGACAAAAATATTTTAATGATATTGATACATACTACTTTAGGGTTGCTATTTCTCAATTCAGATTTAACATCCTGCCACTAAATGCAAATGACTATTTCTCCACTGTTGCCAACAAAAACAGGAAAATGGCTCAATTTCTAAATATTGTGATAAAGGCTTTATTCTGTTAATTTTGAAAAGCCAAATGGTTAAAGATTTTGTAGCCATTATCAAAAACAGCAGCAGGTGGTTCGTATCTTCAGATATATGCAAATGAAGTTACCTGTTCCAAAAAATGTAACAGCATTTCACTGGGACACTGTTGTGTCTATAACTTTAAATGAAACCTGTATTTACAGCAAACAGTATTCAAAAGTGAAGTTACTACTTACTACCAACCACTAGACACAAAGAAACCAAAAACAATTTTTAAATTATGGGAGTAGGCACCTGCAATAAGTGTGACACTGTTATGTATGTTACAAGGGGGTAATGACAATATCACACAGCCAAGACATTCTGGACCAGTATTCAATGAATACCTCAGCATCATCTGTTATAGCATGTAGATTAAAGCCATGGAATGGAAACAGATTGTGCAAAACACAACTCTGATATGGGCCTTTTAAAGTTTGTGTGGTAACATTACGTGGACACCAATTATGACATTTAAAAAAAACAACAAAGCAAACTGGTTGATGTACAACAATACTTTTTTTACAGAATTGATGATTACATGGTCATGAACAGTAACTGACAAGAATTATCATAAAAATTTTCATTTGTTTGTTGTACATGGTTCAAAAAACAAAGAAATATAAAGAAAAAAACAAAACCTTTCTTCAGAATAAAAAATTAAAG
>CM060350.1:14114543-14129367 GCA_030674155.1 Stramonita haemastoma | reverse complement strand
AAGTTTTGGGTCGGAAGGGGATTCGAACCAGGCCCAGCGCATCGGAATTCGAAATCGGCTTGGGAGAGGATTATCTTCTTAGTCTTTTCTGTGCACAAAAAGGTTATAAGAATGGACGGAGAAGGCAGAAAGTCGACAAGAAGGAGGTGACAGGGTGAAAAGGAAGGAGCAAGGCGGAAACAGAGGGGTAGAAAGAAAGGGGGAATTCCTAGCACAGAATTTCCAGAAGAAAAGGATTCTATGTATATTGATTGACAGGCCCCAGGCATCCCTTTGGAGGAAGGAACTGCATTGCAATCCACCGTATAGTATTGCATTGCAATCCACCGTATAGTATTGGATTGCAATCCATCGTATAGTTTTCATTGCAATCCATCGTATCGTATTGGATTGCAATCCACCGAATAGTTTTGCATTGCAATCCATCGCGTAGTATTCATTGCATTGCAATCCACTGAATAGTTTTGCATTGCAATTCATCGTATGGTATGGCATTGCAATCCACCAAGTAATTTTGCATTGCAATCCACCGAAGAGTTTGGTATTGCAATCCACCAAATAGTTTTCCATTGCGACCCACCGTATAGTATTGCATTGCAATCCATCGTTTAGTATTGCATTGCAATCCACCGTATCGTATTGCATTGCAGTCCACCGAATAGTTTTGCATTGTAATCCACCGTATAGTATTGCATTGCAATCCACCGAATAGTTTTGCATTGCAATCCACCGTAAATAATTGCATTGCGATCCACCGTTTAGTATTGCATTGCAATCCACCGAATGGTTTTGTATCAAAATCCATCGTATAGTATTGGCTTGCAATCCACCGAATAGTTTTGCATTGCAAGCCACCGTACAGTATTGCATTGCAATCCACCGAATAGTTTTGCATTGCAATCCACCGTAAAGTTTTGCATTGCGATCCGTTGTATAGTAGTGCATTGCAATCCACCGAATAGTTTTGTATTGCAATCCACCGAATAGTTTTGTATCAAAATCCACCGTATAGTATTGGCTTGCAATCCACTTATAGTATTGCATTGCGTTACATTGTAAGGCCGTAAGTGTATTGTGTCCTATATTCCATTCACCACATCTGCTTTCCACGACAACAGCACGTAGTTTATGTCACCGCTTTTTTCCCTTACTAAATCACAACTGCTAACTTATCAATATATCGTTACTATACTATCTGTGTATATGAAGGTTAGTTTATCAGTGTATAATAACGGTCAGTTTATCAGTTGAATGCATAATCATAATGACGGTCTTTTATATATATATATTTTTTCTTTTTTTCTTTTTTTCTCTCCATAATGACGGTCAGTTTATCAGAGTATAATAACTTGCAATTTATCAGTGTATAAAAACGGTCAGTTTATCAGTGTATAAAAAACGGTCAGTTTATCAATGTATAATAACGGTCAGTTTATCAGTGTATAATAATGGTCAGTTTATCAGTGTATAATAACGGTCAGTTTATCAGTGTATAATAACGGTCAGTTTATCAGTGTATAAAAACGGTCAATTTATCAGTGTCATTTACCAGTGCATAACAACGGTCAGTTTATCAGTGTATAAAAACGGTCAATTTATCAGTGTCATTTACCAATGCATAACAACGGTCAGATTATCAGAGTATAAAAACGGTCAGTTTATCAGAGTACAACAACGGTCAGATTATCAGAGTACAACAACGGTCAGATTATCAGAGTATAAAAACGGTCAGTTTATCAGAGTACAACAACGGTCAGATTATCAGAGTATAAAAACGGTCAGATTATCAGAGTATAAAAACGGTCAGTTTATCAGAGTACAACAACGGTCAGTTTATCAGAGTATAAAAACGGTCAGTTTTATCAGAGTACAACAACGGTCAGTTTATCAGAGTATAAAAACGGTCAGATTATCAGAGTATAAAAACGGTCAGTTTATCAGAGTACAACAACGGTCAGTTTATCAGAGTACAACAACGGTCAGTTTATCAGAGTACAACAACGGTCAGTTTATCAGAGTACAACAACGGTCAGTTTATCAGAGTACAACAACGGTCAGTTTATCAGAGTAAACAACGGTCAGTTTATCAGAGTACAACAACGGTCAGTTTATCAGAGTACAACAACGGTCAGTTTATCAGAGTACAACAACGGTCAGTTTATCAGAGTACAACAACGGTCAGTTTAACAGTGCATTGAACTCTGAGCTTGATAATTATATCAGACTGCATTGATATGTTAATAGTATACATCAAAATCGGTAGAAGTCCAAATGTAATATTTCAATTCAGGTTGAAAGTTCAAACAAAACTTTAAAGACATATAACATTATTTAATAAACGCTTCAATTAAGTCACATTATGACAATTTATTCCTTCTATTAATGGAATGGAATATGTATTTGGATAGTATCATTATGACTGTGATAATGATCTGGGTGTATCATTATGACTGTGTTCTCCATTTGATATTTTCAGTAACTCTGAGTGACACTGGTAAGAGTTAATACACTGAGTAAAAAAAATGTTATCCTTAGATCGGAATAAATTGAGTGTTCAAACAAAAACCCAGGCCCTGTGCGAACGCACGCAGATCTTGCGCACACGTTAAATCCTGTTCCGCTTTTCGTAAGAGTAGGCCATCATGTGCCCGTGGGAACAGATGACAAAATTTTCAAAACTGCATATACACGGTACGGGGATTGTATGTAAAAAAAGCACATCAGTTCTTGTTCCATTATACTCGATATAAAGAGTAAATAAATAAATTACAAGTTTTCGGCTACGTAATACTTGTGTTATTCCTTAAACTTGAGTATTGATGGTATTCCTCGTTTTTGATGAAAGGGATGTTTACTGATCCATCATGTTCAGACCGGTGTATCGTGGTCGTACGTGGACATGGTGGTTCGGTGGTCTAGAGGTAACGCGCCTACCTAGAAAGCGAAAAAGACCGGGTGGGAGTGTGCGGTGGTTCGAATCCCGTTTGGACCCCAATTTTTTCCCCCATCCATTAGACCACGAGTGTGGTCTGGGCGCTAAGTCTTTCGGATGAGACGATAAACCGAGGTCCCGTGAGTTTCACAGCATTATTTAGCGCACGTAAAAGAACCCACAGAAAAAGAGGGTTGTTCCTGGCAAGATTTTGTAGAAAAAAGCCACTCACGTTGGGAAACAAATACAGTTGCTTACAGGAAAAAGAGAAGAAAAAATGGGTAGGCCCTGAGCTTGTGGCAACGCGCTCTCTCCGGGAGAGCATGCCCGAATTTCACGCAGGGAAATTTGCTGTGACATAAGTGGTATACAATAAAATAAAATGAAATAGATTATAGACTATAGACTGAAGTCAGTATGGCTTGACAGTTAGAGATTAGTACGGGGTATGTGCGTAAATCTCTTCATCATTTTTTCACTATTGTTTTGGGGGCATTCAGAGACAGTCTTTTAGACCGTGCGAGTGCGTGTACGTTGTGAGTGTGTGTGTGTGTGTGTGTGTGTGTGTGTGTGTGTGTGTGTGTGTGTGTGTGTGTGTTTTGTTGTGTGTGAAAGAGAGAGAGACAGAGAAAGAGAGAATTCCCCAGTATGAGAGAGATTGATTGATTGATTCTTTTATATCGAGGATAAGGAATAAGCTCTCTTGTGCTTTTTTACATGCAGTCCCCGTGTGTATGCAGTTTTGTAAATGTCATCTGTTTCCACCGGCACACGATGGCCTACTGTTACGAAAAGCGGAACAGGATTTAGCGTGTGCGCAAGATGTGCCGTGCGTTCGCATACGGGGCCTTGGTTTAAGTCTCATCCGAAGGACTTTTGGGGAGAGAGGAGTGAGCACTGATGTAAACTCCAGGGGAAAAATCTCCTCAACCGGACTGGAACCTGGGTCGTGAAATTGCCACATGTTTGTGTGTGTGTGTGTGTGTGTGTGTGTGTGTGTGTGTGTGTGTGTGGGTGGGGGGTGTGTGTGTGTGTGTTGTGTGTTGTTGTGTGTTGTGTGTGAGAGAGAGAGAAGAGAGAGAGAGAGAGAGAGAGAGAGAGAGAGAGAGAGAGAGAGAGAGAGAGAGAGAGAGAGAGAGAGAGAGAGAGAGAGAGAAGAGCTGGACTGATAAGTTTATTTACAGAAGATTTCTGAAGCCATCTAGTTCAGTAAGTCACCTCACCTACAGTGGAGTGGATAGACTACTTTAACAAAAGTCTCCTTGTGGTTCACGTCATGATTGTTTCCCACGCTGGCCTATCTCTTCCTACACCCCCCCCCCTCCCTTCTCCCAGCTCCCTTTTGCATGCCCCCCCCCCCCCCCCCCTCCTCTCACCTCCCTCTTCCAAGACCCTCTCTGCAAAACCAATTACCTCCCCTCCTCCCCCTTCTTCCTCTCCCCCCTGTCAGAGAAGATGCCAGACACTACAATAACATGGCCATGAAACACCTCCCCCCCCCCCGCCCCCTCTCTCTCTGTACACACCTGCCATCCTCCCTCTACCTACAGTGTTCTGTAGTACACCTGCCTGCCTGAATGCCTGCTGCCTGCACTTCATCATCATCATCATATTATTAATTTTTTATGTTTTTTGATTTTTTTTTTTTATATTATTATCATTATCAGCGCTGGCACTGCCAGCGTCGAGCGTGGTTACCAGTTGGATGGGTGACCGTTTGCCCTTGGCTTCAGTACAGTACAGTCCCCCAGTTCACCCAGCTGTCAAATGGATACCTGCCCTCTTTTGGGTTTAATTTTTTTTTTTTTATTCTATTGTTTCATATCGAGGTAAGAATAAGCACTCATATGCTTTTCTTTTACATCCAGTCCCCGTGTGATCATAGAATAAGCACTCATGTGCTTTTTTCCCATCCAGTCCCCGTGTGTATGCAGTTTTTTGTGAATTTTGTCATCTGTTCCCACCGGCACACAATGGCCTACTCTTACGAAAAGCGGAACAGGATTTAACGTGTGCCCAAGATGTTCTGCGTGGGTTCTCACACGGGGCCTCGGTTTTTAGTCTCATCTGAAGGACTTTTGGGGGAGGGGAGTCGGCACTGATGTTAACTCCAGGAGAAAAATCTCGACGAACAGGAATCACCCCGGTCGTCAAATTGCGAGGGCAATATTCCGAAGGGTCAGGGAAGGTAAAGCACGAGGGAGAGGAGATGGGCGCCGCCCTCAACTAACTGGCCCCTAGAGAAGCTGAGGTCTCTGACGCCTTGCTCCCCTAGACCACAAAGTTTATGTATGGGACACCTTCACCATAAAAAAAAAATCTTCTTCTTATTATCATCATCATCATCATCATCATCATCATTATTATTATTATATTATTGTAGTAGTAGTAGTAGTAGTAGTAGTAGTAGTAGTAGTAGTAGTAGTAGTAGTAGTAGTAGTAGTAGTAGTAGTATTGTAATTTTTTAATATATTTATCATCATATCATCATCATTATTCAATTATATATTATTATATTATTATTATTATTATTATTATTATTATTATTTAATTATACCGTCATATCAACACTTGAATTTTTTTTCCATGTCAGAATTCAGTTTGAGTTAACCTGTTTTATTCTATTTACCAGGTTCCTACAAAACTTCAGGATGAAAAATTTCTGGACTTTCTAAGGACTTTTAAGAACTTCATTAATTTTTTTAAAGGAATATTTGCTTTTAAAGAAAATTCACAGTTTGAAGCTAACAAACAAAGCACCATTTGTAGCCATGTTGTGCCATCTTCTTCATAAAAAGAATGAGTATTTTTGCCGCAGCTAATCAAAGAAGGGGATAGCTCAATGGTCAGAGCGCTCGCTTTCCCCCAGCCAAGTTAAGCTGAGTCCAGCGTGGATACCAGTTGGATGGGTGACCGTCTGTGCGCCTTGGCTACAGTACAGTTCCCCCAGTTCACCCAGCTGTTAATGGGTACCTGCCGTCTTTAGGGTTAGGGAAGGTAAAGCACCAAACGAGAGGAGATGGGCGCCGCCCTCAACATGCTGGTCCCTAGAGAAGCCAAGGTATCTGATGCCTCGCTCCCCTACGACCACACAGATTATGGCACACTTACCTTTTTTAATCAAAGAACAGGTTTTAACCCAACCTGTGCACTTAGCACAGAAGTTAGAACACTACGATCTAAGTGATCACCTCAACTATCCATTCCTTGATGTTGAAACACTTAAACAGTGTCCTGGAAAAGTAACACTGTAGAACAGAGGTTTGAAGTAGCTTATTTCAACCCTGAGAACTAGTGTTCGTTTATTTCGAGGATAATAAGCACTCACGTGTTTTTTTTTAAATTTTACATCCAGTCCCCGTGTTATGTTCTGTCATCTGTTCCCAAGGGCACACAATGGCCTCTTTCGAAAAGCGGAACAAGATATATCGTGTATGCAAGATGTTCTCACTTCTGCGTGTGTTCGCACACGAGATCTCGGTCTATACTCTCACTAAAAGGACTTTGGGGGCGAGGGGGGAGTGGAATGGGCACTGATGTTAACTCCTGGGGGAAAATCCCCTAGACCAGGATTCGATACAAGACATATAGAACAACCTTTTTTGTCTATTCGCGCGGGCGCGCGCGTGTATGTGTGTGTGTGTGTGTGTGTGTGTGTGTGTGTGTGTGTATGTGTGTGTGAGGGGGAGAGAGAGAGAGAGAGAGAGAGAGAGAGAGAGAGAGACTGCTGGAAGAGTTGGCAGCTCTTCTAAAGTTACAGGCACTGTGCTCAAGACAAGACAAAAGACAAGAGGGGGGGGGGGGGGTAGGGAGAAGAGAGAGAAGAAGGGAGTAAGTGTAGAGAGAGGGAGGGAGAGAGAGAGAGTGACGGTTGGGAAGAGCTGACAGCTCAATTACAGTACAACTTACAGGCACTGTGCTGAAGACAGGACAAAAAACAGGGGAGGGGAGAGGGGGGGGGGGGGTTGTGGAGGGGGGGGGGGTGGATGGCATGCGCAGAGAGAGGGTTCAACAGGTCACTCCACTGTCAGACACACAGACAGACAAACAGAGACACAGAGACAGAGTTCAAAATGACAGCTCCTGATATAAATTTTCAAATATCTAACCCTGTCCATGTGGTTAAAAAAAACAACAAAAAACCCCAGATTAAATGACACAATACCTATATCAGTTCATTCCTTAAGGCTAACCTATAACGAACCAGACTGTGCTGAGGATGCCAGCCATTCGGCTTAAATCTATCATCCCCAGGTCACCACATAAAAAATAAAAAGAAATACATTTCAAAGTTCAAAACTATAAATACATTAATTAAAAGTCATCATCATCATGGCTTGGTTTCGCGAACGAAGATTAAGGGCATTGTCCACGTCTGGTGCTGGCTCGCTGGTGGCTGTTCAGTCCAATGCGTGACAAACCAACCCGGCCCCAGCGGCTGCAGGGGAAAGTTGATTCTGGGGTTGATGTAGGGGGACGCGGTTCTTCCCCCTCATTCGCTTCTCCTCAAGTAAAATTAAAAGTAGCACGAGGGAAAATACCACTGTACAATAGCCATCCTGTTGAGTGTGCCCATCCCTAACAAATATCGCTACCTGGTCGCCAGCCCCAAACACAGGCAAAATGCATTATAACGAAAACATAATCTTTTGTTGAAAAAGGCAGGAGAGTGGACTGGGAAGGCAAAACAAAAAAGACCAGAGATGACAGTTAGGTTTGGAGAAAGACAGAAACAAAGAGAGAGATAGCAAAGTGGAAATTTCTTCTACAGAATTTTCTTCAGCTCGGGACGGTATTTTTACTGAAAGACCTCCCTCCCACTCCTGGGGAGTATAATCAAAAAAAGAGAAAATTCCAGGAGACAGTCCGAGACTGGAGTATAATGAAAAAAGAGAGAACTCCAGTCAAACCATTAACACATAAATTATAAAATAAAAGTAAGAAGAATCACAACCAGTTAATCAAAAACGAACAAGGAGAGAGGTATGCTCATGACTGTGTGCAACCACACACACACACACACACACACACACACACACACACACACACACACACACACACACACACAAACAAACAAACAAACAAACAAACAAACACACGTTTCAAGAATTACACAGCCGTCAGGGAAATGCTTAAGAGTTTCAAGAACAGCAACAATATAAAATGACTTACCTGACTTTTGCCTATGGCCCTCCAACAGACTAGCTCTGGGAGATCCTCTTCAGCTCGGCCCATGTCATTCCGGCTGCCTTCCTCTCTGCTTCGATGCTTCTGCGTCAGGTCTGTTTTGGTCGACCTACTTTCCGCTTCCCTTGTGGGTTCCAGTCAAGGGACTGCCTGGGGACATTTGAAGCAGGCTTTCGAGCATATCCCCATAACCTTTTCTTGATCTCAGACTCCATTGGAACGTGTCTGGTCCTGTCCCACAGCTGTTCGTTTGAGACTACTTCTGGCCACCTGACACCGAGGATGTTCCTGAGACATCTGTTGGTGAATGTCTGGAGTTTGTGGGTGTTGGTCTTTGTTACCCGCCAGGTTTCTAAGCCGTAATGTAGGACCGACTTGACGTTGGTGTTGAATATCCAGATCTTGTGTGAGTGAGAGGGCTGTTGATCTCTAGATTGGGCGATAGGTGTTGAAGGCATGACGGGCTTTATTTATTCGGCACTTGACATCTTCGTCTGTCCCCCCATCTTCACTGACCATGCTGCCCAGGTAGGTAAAATTGTCGACTTCCTTGATGTTTTCTTGGTGTAGTCGCACTGGGTCTTGTTTCTTGTTGTTCACCTTCATGACCTCTATGGAGGTCTATCTTTTCGGCTTCTTCCGCAACATGACATAGCTTCTCTTGTGCGTCTTGGTGCTTGTGGGAGAGAAGGCTGAAGTTGTCTGCAAACTCCAGGTCTGCCAGCTGCTTCGTGAAGGTCCACTGTATGCCAGTTCTCCTGCCTGCGCCTGTCGCATTAAAAACAACAAACAATTAAAATAAAAACAATTTAAAAAGCCTACAATATATACAAATTCGATCTACATGTCAAGTTCTGTCAATATTCATCCACAGCACTCAGACGGAATAGAAACAACATGATAAAAACAAAGGGAAGAACGCAGACGATGTTGCCCACACGTTAAAGCCTGTTCCACTTTTCGGAAGAGTAGGCCATTGTGTGCCGGTGAGAACGGATGACAAAATTTGCAAAGCTGTATACGCCGGGGACTGGATGTAAAAAAACAAACCCACATGACAGCTTCTTCCTTTATCCTGGAAATAAAAGAATAAAAACAACAACAACAACTAAATGATGAATAAACAAATAAATACATGAAGTAGTCACACAACGATCCTATCAATCACCAGTATCATCATTATTCTAAGGTTTCACGCAGAAGTCGGATGCGCTTGGCCCAACACGTCAGGCGCTTAAGGGCATGCAGTGCAAACGGGGGATGGATAGCCTAGTGGTCAGAACATTGCGCTCGCAATTTGACGACCCGGGTTCGAGTCTGGTCGAGGATATTTTTTTCCTGGAGTTAACATCAGTGCTGACCTCCACTCTCCCCAAAAGTCCTTTGGATGAGACTTGAAACCGAGGCCCCGTGTGCCAACGCGCGCAGAACATCTTGCGCGCATGTTAAATCCTGTTCCGCTTTTCGTAAGAGTAGGCCATCGTGTGCCGGTGGGAACAGATGACATTTACAAAAATGCATACACACGGGGACTGGATGTTAAAAAGCACAAGCGTGCTTATTCCATCATCCTCGATATAAAAGAATAATAGATAAATAAATAAATAAATAAATAAATAAATAAATGAATGAACGCCCCACGCCCACACGACAGACAGCAACAGCAGGTGCCGTATCAAAGTTCCACGAGGAGGACTATCAGGAATACAATGTCATAGTAACTGTTTTCACCACCCCGCAACCTCCCCCCCCCCCCAAAAAAAAAAAAAGTGCAAGGACCCTCGCCCAAACAAGTCAACAGACAACAGGTGCCGTATGAGCGTTGGACAAAGAAGAATCTAAGGAATACAAAGTCATAGTACGTTTAACTATTTTCAGCCTCCCCCCCCGTTCCCCCCCCCCCCCCCCAAAAAAAAAAGTGCGAGGACCCTCGCCCAAACAACAACAGGTGCCCTATTAGCGTTCGAGAAAGAAACAATATAAAGGAATACAATGTCATAGTAACTATTTTGTCCAACTGAACTGAATGTCAAAGTCATTCGTGTGCTGGTAGGAGCAGATGACAAAATTTTTTTTTTTAAATACCAGCATGCACACAGGTGTGGTGTTTAGACACCATCCCTGAGGAAAAACCGGGGAGTTGAGTCCCAGGGCGGCTCGGGGCTTTGCGCTCTAAAGACTAGAGCGCAACTCCATAGTCTTCCGAGACTGATGGGTGCCTACTACTACTATTGCCTGCTAGTACTAGTAACTATTTTCCACCCCCCCCCCCCCCCCCCCAAGTGCAACGGACCCTCGCCCACACAACAGACAACAACAGTTGCCGTATGAGCGTTCCAGGTAGAACAATAGTTATAGGGAATAAAATTTCATAGCAACCATCTTCAACAACTACAGACATCAACAGTTGCTGTATGAGCGTTCCAGGTAGAACAATAGTTATAGGGAATAAAAATTTCATAGTAACTATCTTCAACAACAACAACAAAGTCAAGTAATCATATAAGTTCATTCAATTACGTGAGATAGGAAGGGGGGAGAGAGAGAGAGAGAGAGAGAGAGAGAGAGAGAGAGAGAGAGAGAGAGAGAGAGAGAGAGAGAGAGAGAGAGAGAGAGAGAGAGAGGAGAGGGAGGGAGAGAGAGAGAGAGAGAGAGAGAGAGAGAGAGAGAGAGAGGAGAGAGAGAGAGAGAGAGAGAGAGAGAGGAGAGAGAGAGAGAGAGAGAGAGAGAGAGAGAGGAGAGAGAGAGAGAGAGCAAAGCAAAGCAAAGCAAAGCAAAGCAAAGCAAAGCAAAGCAAAGCAAAATATTTTATTCGAGGATAATAGATAAGCACTTGTGTGCTTTTTTTACATCCAGTCCCCGCCCTTTTCAGGGATACATCAAGTTGAAAAAATACTAAACAATAAAGCTTTATGCAAACCAAACAACACATAAGAATAAGGACACTATATATGATAAGGTAATAAAAATGCACTCGATCAGAAGACAAAAATCAGAAGTCACAATAAAAGATTTTGATAATGAAAGAATAGAAAAGTGTTAATAGGTAAAGAGCAAACAAGAGAAGAGAATAAACAACTGAAAACATCAATCCACCACCATCTGTCAAAAATTATACATGTGACATAAATCATACATTTGGATAAAAGGGGGAGAAAAATTTTTTTTAAACTAATATCCTTATTGGAGGGGGGGGGGAGATACTGCCAATAAAAATATAAATAAAATCAACAATTATAATGATCCAAATACCAAAAGTAAGGAACCATACCAAGTATCAAACAACAGGCAAGAATTAACACAGAGATACAATATTAAGGTAATGTTATAAAGTCACTGATTCAGAAACGAAAATGAGAAGTAAGAATCAATGATGATTTTGAGTTGAATAAAGAAAGCAAGAAAAACAAAGAAAAAAACAAAAACAAAACAAAACAAAGAAAAGGCGCAATAATTAAGAGTAAACATGAAAATATGATGAGGTTAAATGACTGAAAGCATCAATCTACCACCATCTAACATCAAATAAGTCCCATAAAACAAGATTTTGATAAAGGGGAGAAAGAACAACAACAACAGGTAAGGAATACGACAGAGATACAATATTAAGGTAATGTTATAAAAAGGCACTCATTCAGAAACAAAATATGGAGTAAGAATCAATGATTATTTTGATTTGGATGATAAAACAAAAACAAAACAAACAAAAAAACAAATAAGCAAACAAAAACGAAACAAAGCAAACAAAACAAAAAAAAAAAGAAAAAAAAAAGGCGCAATGATTAAAGAGCAAACATGAGAACATGATGAGGTTGAATGACTGAAAACATCAATCCACCACCATCTGTCATCAAAATAGTCCCATACAACATAAGTTTGATAAAAGGGGGGGAAGAACAACAACAACAAACCCAACTCACACACACACACTCACACACACACACACACACACACACACACACACACACACACACACACACACACACACACACACACACACACACACAAAAGGGCGCAATAATTAAAGAGCAAACAGAGAATATGATGAGGCTAATGACTGAAAACATCAATCCACCACCATCTAGCATCAAAATAGTCTCAGAGAGAGAGAGAGAGAGAGGAGAGAGAGAGAGAGAGAGAGAGAGAGAGAGAGAGAGAGGAGAGGGGGGGGGGAGGGAGAGGAGAAAGAGAGAGAGAGAGAGAGAGAGAGAGAGAGAGAGAGAGAGAGAGAGAGAGAGAGGAGAGAGAGAGAGAGAGAGAGAGAGAGTTTCTTCTTTTTTTTCCTGTTTGGCAAAATTTACTGTAAACTCTCAGATGACAAAAGGATAAAATAAAGCTTTCAGTAATGAGTATGTATGCTGTGTTCCTGTAGGGGCCTACTTAGTTAATAGACAGTTTTCTTTTTCTTTCTTTCTCCTGTCAGTGAAGTCATGATTCCCTCTTCATCTCTGGATGAAAATGTCTGGTACTGGTAGTTGAATGTTTGCTCCTGAAAGTGTCAGTTCATGGTTTATTCATTTTCACTTTTTTATTATTTTTTTTATTGATTCAGGTATTTGCTTTAGTTTTCTATTTTTCTTTCTCGTATCAGTTAAGTCATGATTCCCTCTTCATCTATGAATGAAAATGTCTGGTACTGGTAGTTGAATGTTTGCTCCTAAAAGTGTCGGTTCAAGGTTTGTTCATTTTCATTGATGTTTTTCCTCTGAAGTTGGAGTATGGCTGCCTATATGGCGAGGTACTTGAAAATAGTCATACGCAAACTTCTCTTTCAGTGTGCAATTTCAATCTCACAGTGATTCACAGGTAGGATAAGTGAGTCAGAGTGCACATTCGGGGAAACAACAACAACATTGATTAAATTTTTTTTTTTTTTATTGATTCAGGTATCTACTTTAGTTTTCTATTTTTCTTTCTCCTGTCAGTTAAGTCATGATTCCCTCTTCATCTATGGATGAAAATGTCTGGTACTGGTAGTTGAATGTTTGCTCCTGAAAGTGTGGTTCATGGTTCATTCATTTTTATTGATTAAAAAAAAAACTTTATTGATTCAGGTATCTACTTTACTGTCAAGTCATTTCCATTTGTTTTAAGCTCCGATCGTCATTATCATCGTATCCGTTATATTCATAATGTTAACAACGATACTGTTAATAACGACAATAATAATACAGTGAAAGGGTAGGGAAAGAGCAGACAGTGACAGGAGCTGTCAACACTGGCGAAATGACCTGTTGAACCCTTCCTTTCCTCCTTTCTCTACAGTCTACCATGCACGGCCACACTTCTCTCCCTCTCTCCCCCCCCCCCCCCTTTGTTACCTTGTTATCGGCAGGTGCATGCTGTAAGTTGTCATGGTACCAGAGCTGTTAGCTTTTACTTTCGAACCACCACTCCATCTATCTCTCTCTCTCTCTCCCTCCTCCCCCCTATGTCTCCACTCCCTCCCAACACACATACACACAATTCTCCGTCTCCCTGTGTGTGTGTGTGTGTGTGTGTGTGTGTGTGTGTGTGTGTGTGTGTGTGTGTGTGTGTGTGTGTGTGTGTGTGTGTGAGTCTGTCTCTCTCTCTGCTCACACACACACACATATAAAGAAGAGTTGTTTTCTCTCTCTCTCTCTCTCTCTCTCTCACACACACAAATGGGAGATTTTTAAATAGTGGACAAAACATAAGAAGTACTAACAGGAGTGCTCTTCATCAGCTTACATTGATTTATGCTTCTTGTACTGATGTTTGTGCCTTTCTGCTGTATTGTTTTGATTGAATACAATATTTTTTTTAAATTTGTGTTGTGACACATGATTTGTACAATTAAGACTTACTTTCTAGTCTGCTCACTGTGTTGTTGTTGTGTGTTCCCCAAGTGTAACCTTCTGGGGGTCACCCAGAGAGGGCACTCTGACTCACTCATCCCACCTTGGAATCACTGTGAGATTGAAAGTGCACACTGAAGGAGCAGTTTGCATGTATGACTGTTTCCATGTACCTCCCATAAGCAGCCATACTGCAACTTCAGAAGATTTTGTCTCCTTTAATTAAAGGAGAGTGCAGGTTGTTATTAAGAGCTTGTCATGGCTGAAGGCAATCTCAAAACAACATTTTACAACATTACAACATTCTAGTGTAGGCCTTGGCAATTAGCTGACATCAATACCCCACACAGCTTTTGGCCTGGGCCAAACTCACTGCCTTACTAAACATAAACAAATTAAATTGTCTTTATTGATTTTTTAAAAATTCCAGTCAGTTAATCATCTTTTTATATCTGAACTAATTGATTTGTCTTGATTTTATTGCTTTTGCATGATTCATGTCAGTTCACCATGTTTTATTCATGAGAAAGGTTTTGTTTTCTTTCTTTATATTTCTTTGTTTTTCTGAACCATGTACACAAACAAATGAAATTTTTTTTGATAATTCTTGTCAGTTACTGTTCATGACCATGTAATCATCAATTCTGTAATAAAAGTATTGTTGTACATCAACAGTTTGCTTTGTTGTTTTTTTAAATGTCATAATTGTGACGCTCCACCACGAAATGAGTCGCTTAGCACATTACCCAATCTTGCGCTAGGAGCCATTTTAGGCAGGTGGGGGTCAAGTTGTCAATTTTGAGATTTTGATTGATTATTAAACTAGATCTGTTTATCTACCTTATAATGAAATATCAAGACATAATTTTTATTCCTTTTGCTTTTA
>CM060350.1:14107043-14109543 GCA_030674155.1 Stramonita haemastoma | reverse complement strand
CCTAATTTTGCGCTAGGAGCCATTAAAGGCAGGTGGGGGTCAAGCTGTCGATTTTGAGATTTTGATTGATTATTAAACTAGATCTGTTTATTTATCTTATAATGAAATATCAAGGCATAATTTTGATTCCTTTTGCTTTTAAATGTGTTTTGAAAATACCAAAGCACTCATTCTGACAACCTGTTACTAAAATAAACTTGCCCGTTTCTCATTTTGTCACATCCTGCAGTCTATCATTTCAATTTGTAATAATGTTGCACAGAATTGTCCGATTTTCAATCTGTTTTTTTGTATTTAATAGCCACTTTATTGCACATTAATAACATGTCAATAACTAAAAAATGACCTCATGTGCACTCCGTCTCATTATGTGGTGGAGCGTCACAAATATATACAGATGGATCACTTCTCTGGAGTCAACAAGCCGGTGCAGCCATTGTCATCCCAGAATTTAAAATTGAAAAATTATACTACCTTGGAAAAAAATCGATGATCTGTTTATAAGAATATACCGCGGAACTTACCGCAATTCTTGTGGCTCTGAACGAACTATATCAATGAATTACCGTTTCCTGTCTTCCAAGTTTTAATCTGTGTTGATTCAAAATCCAGCATTACATTCACTTAGATCGGTTTCAATACAAACGCATTATAATATTGTGACCGAAATTAATCATTTAATACATTGTCTGACATTAAGAGGGACATATATGAGTTTCTGTTGGGTTCCCTCTCATCTTGGCTTTTCTTGTAATGAGTGGGCTGATCGAGCAGCCAAAAGGGGTGCAAAACACGAGGAAGAATTGAGAGAAATAGTTTATCCACTATCAATATCGGAGGCTCACCATTTATTGGAGAAAGAATCCCGAAATCGATTGAAGTTATCAGTTAGAGAATTTGGTAACATTTCTAAAAGAGCATGTTGTAATGTCCTATAACTTAAAAGATATAGTTTCAATTTTCCCCATTACAGCATGGCAAAGCTCAGGTGAATTATCTGCTTCTTTACAGATTAAAGCTAAATGCATTTAAACCAAAATTTGTAAAAGGAGCTATGTGCTGTTGTGGTGAAAATATTTCAAGTTTTCATTTGATTTTTTCATGTAAAATGTTAAAAACCTGTTTGCCGGACATTCCAGATTGTTCCTTTAAAAATGTTTTCAGTGACTTCTTATTAGTATTCGGAATTTGTGAATTTTTGCCTCAAAGTCCAGTTGCTCGTTACTTTAGGTTTGACATCAGCAGTTTTCCTGTTCCAGTTTTCATTTGTTTTATCTAGACTATGATGATTAACGTTTTGTCTGTCATAACACACCACACACACACACACACACACACACACACACACACACACACACACACACACACACACACACACTCACACACAACAGACACACGCACACGTGCGTGCACGCACGTACGCACGCGCGCACACATGCACACATGCGCACACGCGTGCTGCACGATTTCTGGCATTTATTTTAACGAAGTTTATGTTTTCCTTTGCTTGCTTTTTTGTATGATAATTCCATGAGTTTGTGATGGTTAGATCAGTTTTTCCTTTTTTGAGGGACAGATCATAGACAGTGGAGGATGAAATAAAATGTGATGCTCCACCCATAAGGAGTCCCCACATAAGAGGTGCATTGCACAAGAGGTCAATTTTTGGTTATTGGCATGTTATTAATCTGCAATAAAATGGCGATACAATACCAAAAAAAAACCAGATTGAAAATCGAACAATTTTATCAAAAGTTATTAGAGATTGAAATGATAGCATGCAGGAAAAGACAAAATGAGATATGGACAAGTTTAGCAGCCTAATAAGACTGAAGAAAACAAAATTCTGCCTTGATATTTCACTACAAGGTAGAATAAGTGCTATAGTTTTATAATCCATCAAAATCTCAAAATCGCCACCTCACCCCCACCTGCCTTTAATGGCTCCTAGTGGAAAAGTCGGATAGGTGCTAAGCAACTCATTTCGTGGTGGAGGGTCACAAAAAAGAAAGAGGAAGGAAGCATATAATTATTATTACAGCTGCTGGTCCATCCCATTCATAAAACCCCACACCCATTGTTGGTACACAGCCCCCCCCCCCCCCCCCCCCCCCCCCCCCCCCCCCCCCTTTTAGAAAAAGGTAATATCAGAGCTTATACAGTCTCTGGTAATATGCTACCTTAGCAAGCAGAGAAGGGAAGTAATCGGCATGGAGGAGTCACATCCCTTCACCTATTTTCGTGGGTTTCATTTTTTTCTCCCCATTTTATCTTCTTTTTCTTTTTTTCTTTTCGGGGATTTGCAAAAATTCGCAGAGATGTACCCTACCTGGTCTCTCTCTCTTGTTATCTCCCTTATTCTGGGTAAAAGTAAAATTTAAGCATTTTTAAACTACCTGGAGGAATATGGCTGATTTTTAAAGGACTGTCTATGCTTGGAAACAGGTAAGGACTATGAACAATCTTCACAATCCTAAACAAACACCCACATATTCCTCCA
>CM060350.1:14082043-14094543 GCA_030674155.1 Stramonita haemastoma | reverse complement strand
GGATGACTCAGGCACTCCACATCTCAAACGGTATTGATGGAGGCCACGCAGGGGTGTTATGGTAACACATTTATTGTTTCATTTACCAAACCCAACAACACACACCTGAAACAAATGCAAAATTCAGGTAACTATTCACATTTGAAACATACACCTGAAACAAATATAAAATTCAGGTAACTATCCACATTTACAACCACACCTGAAACAAATACGTGTAAAAGTCCTTCGGATGAGACTTTAAACCGAGGCCCCGTGTGCGAACGCACGCAGAACATCTTGCGCACACGTTAAATCCTGTTCTGCTTTTCGTAATTGTAGGCCATCGTGTGCCGGTGGGAACAGATGACAATATTTACAAAACTGCATACACACGGGGACCGGATGAAAAAAAGCACATGATTGCTTATTCTGTTATCCTCGATATAAAAGAATAAATAAATAAAATAAATATAATACGAAATCCATGTAACTACCCATAATTAACCAGGTACATAGCTCATGAAAGGCACACATAGCAAATACTATTGTCGTCTATGGTCTAGCCGAGTATCAGAAAACCAAACTCCTTTCATCACCCACACCAAGATACCAAGTTAATCACAGGGAACCAACAGAGAGTATGCAATTGTAAATAACAAATACAAATATTACAATTAACCAGGAAAATCCTTTCCTCAGTACTCTCAGCTGACATTATCCTAAATAATGTCCAACAGAACTTAGTTTATGCTAAGATCTTTTCCACAACATTGGTCCCTATCAAACCCGTGGATATCGTAACACAAGAGAGAGAGAGAGAGAGAGAGAGGAGAGAGAGAGAGGAGAGAGAGGGAGAGAGAGAGAGAGAGGAGAGAGAGAGAGAGAGAGAGGAGAGAGAGAGAGAGAGAGGGGGGGGGGGGTAAGGAAGAGATTGAGCAGGCATAATCTAGCGTCTCAAAAATCGCATACAAAACTAGCAGCTTTTGGCACACAAATGACTGACCATAGCCACACAATCATGGTTGCTGAAACCCCTTCTACAGTAGTAGAACAATTATCTCAAGGACCAAGCTAGTCCTTACTTTCAAATAACAGACTAACCAGACAACCTTCACAGTTTCCAACTCAACGTTGTCTATTCCGATTAAACTATACCATAATAGTTTAACACATTAAAATATACCATAATAGTTTAACACAATCACTTCGTACTAGTCCACATTAATTTATCTGCGATCACTGCGATTTATATAAACTTTGTCTCAGACTAACACGAAACCAATTCGATAAACATCCAATCAATCGTAAAATAAACCCAAGCTCTCACAATTAAATAATAAAAGTCTTACGATTCTCAGCCAACTTCTGTGTGTCAAAACAATACACACTCTCAATGAACCAAATCCATCATTAAATTCAGTTAGTATAGGCGATAGAATTTGTTTTCGAATCAACTAGTCTATCACCCTGATAAAACCAAACTACAATAAAAATGTTTCACTTACAGCTCAACCCGAAGAACAACTGCTGTATACTAGGCTAGTGTCGTTACATCGTTGCGCTCTAAGGCGCTCTACGGCCCACTAGTCGTCTTCTGTCCTCTGGCTGTCGCAGGGAATGGCTGAGTGACTGACCACTCCTCTTACTTACAGGAAGCCTCTTCTGCTCTAAAGTCTAAACCAATCATTTCAAAATGGAAATTTAAAAGAAACCAAGTCAGCAAAATTTCGACGACAACACCAAACTTGTTGAGCAATAGACTAGCAGGGACAAGCCCTCCAACCTGTTAATTGTCGCCAGCTTGTCTCAAGTGGGCAGCCACCTCGCCTGCCGACTCTCTTTCTCTAGTCCTACCCATCGCGCTAACAAAGAAAAGTAAGTGGGGTACACGAAGATCTTATGCCAGCCCCTGTAACACTCTTAGAAGAGAAGGGGAAGGAGGGGGGGGGGGAGGAGAGGGTTGTAGTTCGACAGTTAGTGTCTAGTTATAGTGTCTAAAGTGCACACTATAACATCATTATTATTAATATTATCTGCTAGGGAGAGCGGGTGCAAGACCATAAGGAGTGGAGGAAGCTGGCTGCAAAATCTTCAGTGGTACCCCCACGGTCCGCAGGACTACGGAACAGGTAAAGGTGAAGGTGAAGGCAGCGCAACGCATTTTTGATCACATGATCTGAGTGTTCGAGGAAGAAGAACAAGAAGCTTTGCACTTGTCTTCATTTCTCATACCAAACTGGGAACGCAGCACTTCACATGACGTTTTCTGATCAGGCAGGGGGAGCAGTGCTGTTCTCTCAGAGTACTGGAACCATTGGTATCGGTCATAGGCTACTCATTACCTTTCCAATGGATCATTCCAGTGGCGTGGAGAAGAGCGGGGGTCAGCTGCATGGGTAACAGCTTGCCCTCCATACTTACTTACCCAGGCTTTGCCTCTAAAGACTAGAGCGCAACTCCATAGTCTTCCGAGACTGACGGATGCCCACTGCTATACTGCCGAGCCTGACCAGTTTCGGACAACACCCATTTAGCGACACCACAACTGAACTAGCTGGGGGACAGTTCCCACAGTTTTTCTGCAGGTGCGCTGGAGGGAAAGAAAGGGGGAGGGGGGAGAGAATGGGAGGGGGGAGAGAATGGGAGGGGGGGGGAGGACAGTATAAATAAATACAGGAAGGAAACCACCACCAAGGTACTGTCTCTGTTTATCTCAGTCTATCTGTGTGTGTGTGTGTGTGGTGTGTGTGTGTGTGTGTGTGTGTGTGTGTGTGTGTGTGTGTGTGTGTGTGTGTGTGTGTGTGTGTGGGAGAGAGAGAGAGAGAGAGAGAGAGAGAGGAGAGAGAGAGAGAGAGTATATGTGGTGCGTGCGTGCGTGCGTGCGAGTGTGTGTTGTGGTTGTGTTGTGTGTGTGAGTGTGTGTGAGTGTGGTGATGGTGAGAGAGTGAAGAGAGATGTGTGGTGTGTGTGTGAGGAGGAGAGAGAGGAGAGGTAGAGGATGATGAGTGGAGGGTGTGTGGTGGGTGAGTGAGTGAGGAGGTATAGTGTGGTGGTGCGTGCGTGCTAGTGTGAGTGAGTGAGGATGAGTGATAGTGTGTTGGTGTGTGGTGTGTGTGTGTGTGTGTGTGGTGTGTGTGTAGAGAGAGATAGAGAGTGTGCGTGCGTGCGCGCGGTGTGTGTGTGTGTGTGTGTGTGTGTGTGTGTGTGTGTGTGTGTGTGTGTGTGTGTGTGTGGGTGTGTGTGTGTGTGTGTTTGTGTGTGTGTGTGAGTGCGTGCGTACATGCATGTGAGTGCGTGCGTGCATGCGTGCGTGCGTGCGTGCGTGCGTGCGTGTGTGTGTGTGTGTTCTTTTTTTCCTTCTTTTCTTCTTTAATTTCAAGTATAATACAAAAAGCACTCGTGTGTTTTTTTACGTCCAGTCCCGAGTGTACGTGTATGCAGTTTTGTAAATTTTGTCATCTGTTCCCACCGGCACACAATGGCCTACTCCTACGAAAAGCAGAACAGGATTTAACCGTGTGCGCAAGATGTTCTGCGTGCGTTCGCAAACGGGGCCTCGATTTATAGTCTCATCCGAAGGACTTTAGGGGAGAGTGGAGAAAAATCCCCTCGACTGGGAATCGAATCCCGGTCGTCAAATTGCCAGCACCACTAGGCTACAATCCCGTCCCCGTGTGGTGTGGGGGGGGGGGGGGGGGGGGGGGGGGGGGGAGGTGCATGTGCCTCTCTCTCTCTGTCTGTCTCTGTCTGTCTCTGTCTCTGTCTGTCTGTCTGTCTGTCTGTCTGTCTCTCTCTCTCTCTCTCTCTCTCTCTCTCTCTCTCTCTCTCTCTCTCTCTCTCTCTCTCTCTCTCCTCTCTCTCTCTCTCACCACACACACACACACACACACACACACACACACACACACACACACACACATTAACACTATAACACACATACCCTGTAGCCGCCGCTGTAGTCTAGTGGTTAGGGCGTTGGACTCGTAATCTAAAGGTTGTGGGTTCGATCCCAGCTTTCGGCTATGGCGTTGTGCCCTTGGAAAAGGCACTTTACGGCTATTTTCTCACCCCACCCAGGTGTAAAAGGGGTACCAACCTTGTGTTGGGGGTTAACCCTGCGATAGACTGGCGTCCTATCCAGGGGGGAGTCTATGACTCTCAGTCGCTTAACGCCACAGAAACCGGGATAAGCACCGGCCTGATGAGCCTCTATAGGCTCGGGACAGACTTTAACTTTAACTAACACATACCCTGTCCCCTTAATTACGGTTTAAAAATAACGTCCCACCCACAACAATAAGGGCCCACTTCACAGCACTGGGCGACTTAAAACTAAATAGCGAGTATTCAATATTATGAATAAACGGCACATGGAGGAAACAGGAGAGAAAAATCAGAACTGAGATTGCTACACAACAACAATAACACACACACACACACACACACACACCACACACACACACACACACACACACATAAGCACCCCCACGTGCGCGCGCGCGCACGCACACACACACACACACGCACACACATATACACTCACACACACGCACACACACACACGCGCGCACGCGCGCATCGCTCTCACACACACACACACACACACACACACACACACACGCGCGCGCGCGCATCGCTCACACACACACACACAAACACACACACACACACACACACCCCTTCTTGTTTGTAAAATGTGACGCTCCACCACGAAATGAGTCGCTTAGCACATATCCCACTTTCCCGCTAGGAACCATTAAAGGCAGGTGGGGTCAAGTTGGCAATTTTGAGATTTTGATTAATTATTAAAGTATAGCCATTATTCAACCTTATAATGAAATATCAAATCACAATTTTGTTTCCTTTTGCCTTTAAACGTGTTTTAAAGATACCCAAGCCCTCATTCTGACCACCTATTAGGATGATAAACTTGTCAATTTCTCATTTTGTCATTTCCTGCAGTCTAGCATTTCAACTTGTAATAACTTTTCCTAGAATTGTCCGATATTCAATCTGTTTTTTGCATTGTATAGCCATATTATTGCAGTTTGATAACATGTGAATAACTAAAAATTGACCTCTGGTGCAACGCGTCTCATTATGTGGTGGAGCGTCACAAATATGACCCTGAGACTGTAACAGCTTCCATGTCATAAGGATGGGCAATACTAGTTAGTACTGGTGCCGCTCTTAATTAAAACAGTTTTCAATTATTCTTAGTTCTAAGCTTTTGTTGTCTGTGCATTTCTTTGCCACGCTTTTTGCAACACTTCGTTTGTATTGTTTGAAATTATTATCATTCTAAAGCACACTAGTACCAACACGCATCTCTATGTTAAAGACAAAAGTCCTCATCTCATCACCTCTCCCCCACCCTTTCCTCTAATACCCATTCCTTCAAGGTAGGATTTTGGGGGTGGGATGGGGTGTAGGAATTGATAGCACTGTCATTCTGTAGCACTGTTATTCTGTAGCACTGTCATTCTGAAATATCTTTGATATTGCTTTGATTTGTTTTTGCAAGATATAGCGCTATATGAAATCCATGTATTATCATCATCATCATCATCATCATCATTATTATTATTATTATTATTATTATCATTATTATTATTATTATTATTATTATTATCATTATTATTATTATTATTATTATTATTATCATTTTTTATTATTATTAAACCTGAATGTGATAGCACTTTCTTATTTCCAAACTCTCTGATATACTGTATACCCGCTGCCGATTAAAACCGTGCAGAGTTTTGCTTTGGGGCAGGCTATAAATAATAAGCTGCTACTGCTAGTTTGTTGCTGCTCTCAATGTCATTGTGTATTATATATAACCATGCTTTTTCCTGAATGAACAATTTATTATACCAACTGAAAAAATGCACACAAGCATCGTTTACAGCAGCACTGGAGCAAAACCAATCATGACATGCACATAAACCAAAAAATCGGGAAAATACAAAACTGTGGACTTACCGATGACTGCAGGCAGGCAGACAGAAGGAAGGAGGGATGTCTACAGGCCACAGGACTAACAGCACCTGGTACTGTTATTGTGAAGGTGGTGGTGAAGCTTTGCAGAAACTTCCATCATGAAAACACGGCACTGACTTTCACTGATGGTTCCTGTGGGTATGACTGCATGTAATCATTGTTAATCTGACACTGAACAGATAATGACGATGTTTTTGTTACTTCTTTAAAACAACAACAACAACAAACCCATAAAGTCATTGATGATGGTGGTGTTTCTTTTAGTTTTACTCACATTTTGTTATCAAGAACAGTTTTGTCAATCCATAAAATGAACTGAAAGTAGGGGTAATCTCATTTTATCGTTGGAGAATGTTCTTGGAGAATGATCGACACTTGCACAGCGTTGTGGAGCGCAGCAGACCTCGTTAATATAATTATACTCGATATAAAAGAATAAATAAATAAATAAATAAAACAAGTGATGATGGTTATTTCCACTACACAACTTCACCAGCCAATATAACAACTGCCTGTTCCTTGTCAGATGAAGTTTAGGATCCACACAAAAGGAAAATCAGTCACCCACCAAGCCACATCAACAGCAGCCACCCTCAGCCTCCTATGTATGCTAATAATTAACCTACAGGCCTAGGCCTACCTACCAGTTTAATTATCTAGGCTAGGGCAGCAGCATTGTCTAAGATGGACAGAGGAACAGCACTGACAGGTCAGACCTTTGGCAGCTGCAAGGTCTGATATTGTGAAAGCGCACATCATTATTTGGCAGACACACACTCGTTGACACCTAGACACTATATCCACAGTATTTCACGTGACTGACAATGAAATTAATCATTGTCTTTCCACAGGATGCAACGAACTTCATATTCAGCCCAAGTAAGGCGCCAAACCAGACGACAATTAGCCTAGGCCTAGCAGCGGAATGGAAGAGGCACCAAGCAATCTGATTGGTCAGACGCAGACGGCATTTCACGCTGCTGTCCGCTAGGCTAGACTTAGTCTGATCGTGGACTAGGCCTACTTTAAATTTAACAAAAACCTTGTGTTGTGATTTATAATTTATTAAGTTTTTCAACAGATTAAAAAATTTAATATGCCTCTGTTTGAAAACTGTTGGAGACCAAGTTGGGAATGTTCGCAACTCTTGATAATAAAGCGTTATTTATCTCTACCCTAAACAAATTTCTGGCATGCTGCTGCCTTAGCAGACCGTTCCACTAGCCTACGGCGTAGGGAAAGCGGCTTCTATCAACAAGTGTACTAGCTTCAGGCCAGCCATACTGCGGCCTTATTTCACCCCCGTGAAACGGAATAGGCTAGGCCCAGGCCCAGCTCACAGCTGAGGCGGACTGGCGGCGTTTGGTTTGTACACACCCTTTACTTGACTAAAATGTACAAGTGACACTTTCCATCACATTTCTTTTATGAAGTACAATCCTCGATTACTGAGATATGCACACCATTTCATGGAACATTCATTCGTGGCAGATAAACTGTGAGAGTGGATATGCCTTGAAAAGCTATAAAGTTTCAGCAGAAAGAGCAATCAATGTCTTCGACCCAGACAGTTTTGTGTACCTAATTTTAGAATGCTAACCTGAAAAGATGGGATCAATGTGTGTGTGTGTGTGTGTGTGTGTGTGTGTGTGTGTGTGTGTGTGTGTGTGGTGTGTGTGTGTGTGTGTGTGTAGGGTGTGTGTGTAGTGTGTGTGTGTGTGTGTGTGTGTGTGTGTGTGTGTGTGTGTGTGTGAGAATTCTTTTTTTTTTTACCACTTTACGTCACAGCAGATTTCTCTGCACGAAATTCGGGCTGCTCTCCCGGGGAGAACGTGTCGCCACAAGTGCAGCGCCACCTTTTTTTTTCTTTTTCCTGTCTGCTACTGTATTTGATTACCTATAAGAGTGGCTTATTTTTCTACAAAATTTTGCCGGAACAACGCTCTTGTTGCGTGGGTTCTTTTGCTGCCCTAAGTATTGATGCCTAACACAAGAGACCTCGGCTTACGATCTCATCTGAAAGACTAGCACCCAGACCACCACTCATGGTCTAATGGATGGGGGGAAGTCTGGGGCCCAAACGGGATTAGAACCACCGTACACTTTGACCCCGACTTTTCTCTTTCTTATTTCATTTATTATTTACATATTTATTTGTACTTTGATATCGAGGGTAATTGAATAAGCACTCATGTGCTTTTCTACATTTAGTCCCCGTGAGTATGCATTTTGTGAATCTTGTCATCTGATCTCACTGGCACACAATGGCCTTCTCTTACGAAAAGCGGAACAGGATTTAACATGTGCACGAGATGTTCTGCGCGCGTTCGCACACTAGGCGTTGGTTTAAAGTCTCACTCGAAGGACTTGTGGGGAGAGTGGAATCAGCACTGATGTTAACTTCAGAGGAAAAATCCCCTCTACCGGGAATCGAACCCGGGTCGTCAAATTGCAAGCGCAATGTTCTGACCACTAGGCAGGCGAGTAATCTCTAGACCACTACCGATCTGTGTGTGTGTGTGTGTGTGTGTGTGTGTGTGTGTGTGTGTGTGTGTGTGTGTGTGTGTGTGTGTGTGTGTGTGTGTGTGTGTGTGAACAGATGATAAGATTTACAAAATTGCATACATACGGAGACTGGATGTAAAAAAGCACATGAGTGCTTATGCCACTATCCTCGATATAAAAGAATAAATAAATAAATAATAATAAATAATAAATAACACACACATACATGCACGCACACACGCTCTTGCACTCGCGCGCGCGCGCGCGCACACACACACACACACACACACACACACACACACACGCGCGCGCGCGCGCGCGCGCGCGCGCACACACTTCTGTTACCAAAGTAGTAGTAGTAGGCACTCATCAGTCTCGGTAGACTATGGAGTTGCGCTCTAGTCTTTAGAGCGCAAAGCCTGGGCAAGTATGTATGGAGGGCAAGCTGTTACCCATGCAGCAGACCCCCCCTCTCCACGGCACTGGAATGATCCATTGGAAGGGCATTGGCCGATACGAATGGTTCCAGTACCGTCGCAGGAGCCACCAGAACGTTGCCATTATACCTACAGCCCCGAGCCGCTCTGGGACTCCAACTCCCCGATTTTTCCTCAGGGATGGTGTCTAAACACGACACCTGTGTGCATGCTGGTTTGTTATAATTTTGTCATCCGCTCCTACCGACACACGATGGCCTACTCTTCCGAAAGGTGGAAGAGGGTTTTAACGTGTGCGCAAGATGTTCTGCGTGCATTCGCACACGGGGCCTCGGTTTCGAGTCTCATCCGAATGACTTTGACATTCAGTTCGATTTTTTCGTCAAACTGGGAAGAAAGGGCGAGGCTGGGTACGAACCAGAAACTCACGATTTACATATTGGCAGGCGAACGTCTTAACCATCCTGCCACCGTCCTTCCTACCAAAGTAATTATTTTTATATTAGGGGCCTAGGGTATGAAGAAAAACCTGACAACAGAGGGGAGACAACCTACGAACGGTTTTGTGCGGGGGGGGGGGGGGGGGGGGGGGGGGGGGGGGGTGGGGGGGGGGGGGGTGAGGGGGGGTGCCTTTACTTGTGAACTACAGTGAAGGCCTGTTCTCCATTGATGTTGTTGTTGTTACTGTTGTTGATGTTGTTTCTGTTGTTGCTGCTGTTGTTGTTACTGTTGCTGGATGCTGTTGTTGTTACTGTTGTTGCTATAGCTATTGCTGTTGTTTTTGCTGAGGTTGTTGTTGGTCTTGTTGCTGTTGCTGTTGTTGTTGTTGTTGTTGCTGCTGTTGTTTCTGTTGTTGCTGCTGTTGCTTCTGTTGTTGCTGCTGTTGTTGCAGTTGCTGTTGTTGTTACTGTTGTTGCTATAGCTATTGCTGTTGTTTTTGCTGGTGTTGTTGGTGCTCTTGTTGCTGTTGCTGTTGCTGTTGTTGTTGTTGTTGTTGTTGTTGTTGTTGTTGTTTCTGTTGTTGCTATAACTATTGCTGTTGTTTTTGCTGGTGTTGTTGGTGCTCTTTTGCTGTTGCTGTTGTTGTTGCTGTTGTTGTTGTTGCAGTTGCTGCTGTTGTTGTCGTTGCTGTTGTTGCTACTGTTGTTTCAGTTGCTGCTGCTGTTGCTGCTGTTGTTGCTGCTGCTGTTGTTTCTGTTGTTGCTGCTGTTGTTGCTGCTGTTGTTGTTACTGTTGCTGCTGTTGTTGCTGTTCTTGTTGTTTTCTGTTGACGATGATCATGACACCATTCAGTCTAACACTATATATATATTTACCACAAGGGACAACATTATTATGAACAAAATCTCACAAATAAAATACTGTGTTTCTTGTGGAAAAGTCTGATGATAATTATGAAGAGACGAAAACAGCTAAGCAACAACAACAACAACAAAATCAGTACTACAGCGAGGAACAACAACAACAACAACAACAACAAACAACAGTAGTAACACCACATACACACACAGCAGTTGGATTTTTAAAAAGCACATCAGTGCTAATTCCACTATCCTCGAAAAAGACGGGGAAAAAATACCGCCTCCTCCCCCACACAGACAGACAGACAGACAGACAGACAGATAGACACACACGCACGCACGTACGCACGCACGCACACACACACACACACACACACACACACACACACACACACACACACACACACACACACACACACACACACACACACACACACACACACACACACACTTTTGTTTTGGATTGCTATTGGTATCAGTATTTTTCTTCATTGACTTGGTTTTGTTGATGCCAGATTCAGATTGACAATTTAATCATAGTTGATCTTTTTACTGATAATAACCCGGGAAAAGCCTAGTGGTCAGAACATTGCGCTGGCAATTTGACGACCCGGATTTGAGTCCGGTCGAGGAAATTTTTCTCCTGGAGTTAACATCAGTGCCGACTCCACTCCCCAAAAGTCCTTCGGATGAGACTATAAACCGAGGCCCCGTTTGCGGACACACGCAAAACATCTTGTACACATGTTAATTCCTGTTCCGCTTTTCGTACGAGTAGGCCATCATGTGCTGGTGGAAACAGATGACGAGATTTACAAAACTGCATACACATGGGGACTGGATGTAAAAAAAAAGCACACAAGTGCTTATTCCATTATCCTCGATATAAAAGAATAAAATAAAAAATTAAAATTAAAACAAAATATCCCCCCTTCTCTCTCTTTCTTGAAATTATTGTTGTGATCATTAAGCAATAGACCCTACACAGGGAAAGTGCTGGATGAAGAAAAAATATGTCCATGCTTTTTTGTAACACTTGGGTACACAGATTAAAAAGGTAAAGGTGTCCCGTAGCCTGTGTGGTCGTAGGGGAGCGAGGCATCAGAGACCTCAGCTTCTCTAGGGGCCAGCATGTTGAGGGCGGCGCCTATCTCCTCTCCCTCGCTGTTTTACCTTCCCTGACCCTAAAGAGCGCAGGTTCCCATTTACAGCTGGGTGAACTGGGGGGGGGGGGGGGGGGCTGTACTGAAGCCAAGGCACACAAATGGTCACCCATCCATTTGGTAACAACGCTCCACGCTGCTTAACATTGGCTGGGGGAAATCGAGTGCTCTGACCACAAGGATGATCAACCAGTCAACCAACCAACCAACCAACCAGCCAACCAACCATTCAATCAATCAACCAGTCAATCGAAGAGAGGACTTCGGATTCTTTCCTAGAACATGAGCAGTTCTAGTAAGGGATGTAGTCCTAGAATTAAAGCAAAAAAGAAAGAAGACACCAGTTCTTTCCCTTTGATTACTGGCTACAGGATTACAACAGACCTACCTGACTGAGGGAGGAAGAGAGAGAGGGCATTCACACAAACACACACGCATGCACGTACGCACACACATGAGCACACACACACACACACACACACGCGCGCGCTCGCACACTCACGCACACATACACACTATATTCACACACGCACACACACACTTACACGTATGAACAGACACACACATGTAGGCCTGCGCACACACGCACGGAAGCACCCTCGCACGCGCGTGCACACACAAACACACACACATGCACGCACGGACACACACACACACACACACACACGCACAGACGCACCCACATACGCGCATGCACACGCGCGCTCGCACACACACGCAGATACACACACACTCACACGTACACACACACGTACACATGCACACACTCACGCACGCACCCACGCACACACTCACGCACGCACGCACACACACACACACGCACGCACGCACACACACATTCACACACACACACACGCACACACGCACACACACACACACACACACACACACACACACACCACACACACACACACACACACACACACACACACACACACACACTATTCTGCTGACAGCCGAGATGGAGGAGAAGTTTGCTGTCGTTGCCCGTGGTTACATTATTTTTCCAAGGTAGACTGTTTCTCAGCTGGGTCAGCGTTGTGGATGTTGGCTGTAGACAGACAGAGCCTTGTTGCTGCCTTCTTGCTGACTGTCACTGTTTCTCAGCT
>CM060350.1:14054543-14072043 GCA_030674155.1 Stramonita haemastoma | reverse complement strand
GATGTGAAAGGGTCTGACCCATCCACTGCATCCAAAGACATGGTTTCTGTAGTCAACCAGATCAAAACCCGACTCCCCAAAACAAAAGTAGTCATCAGCAGAACTGCTCCTGTAAAGAACAAAGATCTTGAAAGAAGGAGACAGCTCTTTAATGCTCTTTTGTTTTCTGAACCTTCTAACCAGCAAGTGTCTATTCTCTCCCATGAAAATATGAATGTGTATAATAACAAAATGATGTAAGATGACATTAATCCCTCAGATATAGGCACCAGCAGCCTGGCAGGAAACCTGGATCGACAGGTTCATTGTCTCTTCTGGGAACGTCCAAGGAGAAGGCTTGCCAGGAATCTTCGTCATGGTCGAGGGATACCCAGCAGCATGGAGAAGAGGCACAACCAGTGGTATGGAGATCCTGCAGGGTTTGCCGGATTTCGTCAGCCATGGTGATCCCATCATCGCCAGTGGAATTCATTCTCCCATCCATATGGCTGGTGACTTTGTCCATTTTAACCACAGAAAAATGTGTTGAATTTCACTATATTTCATGAAGACTGCTAATGACAACATTGTAATTTTTCAATGGAATTGTAGATCTCTCCTTAGAAATTTGCTTCATCTTGAAGCTCATATATCTCATCATAATTATTCAATTCTTGCACTACAGTCTCTTAATGTAGTTGCTAACTCACTCACTCAGTCCCATGTCCCAAAGGACGTAGGGGGGACATGAGAGAAGACGCAACAGAGATCTTTTTCCATGCTTCACCATCCTGTGTGGCTAGTTGGAGGGGTTGCAGGGGTTGGGCGGTCCAGTCTTTGATGTTGTCAACCCATGATTTCTTTTGGCGGCCTCTTCTTCTCTTGCCCTCGACTGTTCCTTGCAAGATGGTTTTCGCTAAGGTGTTGTGTCTTGTGGTGTGACCAAACCACATCAGCTTTCTCCTCTTTATGGTGGAGAGCAAAGGCTCTTGGGGGACCACACGCTTTTTGATTTCTTCTTTCACATAGTTATTGGTCTTGTGTTCTTTGTATGATATTTTGAGGAGTCTTCTGTGGCACTTGTTCTCGAATGCTTGAATTCTCCTCTCTAACTCTGCTGTCAGAGTCCATGATTCACAGCCATATAGGAGGATAGATATCACAAGGGATTTGTAAAGGTGGTATTTGGTGCAGAAGCTGATGTTGTTGCTTCTGATGATCCTCTCGAGTCTGACTAGAGCAGATGTTGCTGTTGCAATGCGAGCTTTCACTTCATTGTTTGATGTGCCATCTTTTGTTAGGATGGAGCCTAAGTATTTGAATTGGCTCACCTCTTCCAGTATTTCTCCATTCATCTTTATTTCCGTCATGTCATTACTTGTGCTGTTGACCATGATCTTTGATTTCTCTGTACTGACCTCCGCTCGTATGCGCTCGCTCGATCTGTTAGACTGTCTGTGAGGATTTGCAGTTCTTGTTTGTTGCTGCCCATGAAGTCAATGTCATCTGCAAATCTGAGGTTGCAAAGGGGTCTTCCACCAATGGAGATGGAAGTGTGGTAGTTTTGCAGTGTCTCTGTCATGATGTTTTTGAGGAAGAGGTTGAAGAGTACAGGTGAGAGAAGGCAGCCCTGGCGAACCCCAACCGTGGTCTTGAAGAACTCGCCCACATGATTGTTCATGAAAACTGCACTTCTTGCGTTCTCGTACAGTGCCTTGATGACTTCAATGAGGCAGCTGTCAATGTTGAAGTGCCTGAGTACTTGCCAGAGGCCGTCATGCCACACCCTGTCAAAGGCCTTTTTTAAGTCTATGAAATTGTGGTACAAGTCTTTTTGGTGTTGGAGATGCTTCTCTATCAGAATTCTCAGATTGAAAATTTGTTCCATTGTGCTGCGTTTTGGTCTAAAGCCTGCTTGTTCTTCTGCCAGGAGTTTTTCCGCTTGTTTTTTCAGTTGCTAACAAGCTTCCCAAATTTAACAATTTTTATTATCCATCATTGTACACTTGAAGCAGTGCAACCAAAACAGTCCAAACAGCAGTGTACATTAGAGCAGATTTAAGTTACCCTCCTCTGTCTTTACCCCCTGTTTCAACATCTACAGATGAGTTTTATGCAACAGCAGTCACTGTCAAAGTAAACAAGCAAACAGATTTAAATGTAGTATCTGTTTATTATCCTAAGGGTCCAAAAGCAGAGAATACTGACTGGATTGAACATATTGATCTGATAAGTAAAAAATGGATAGTTCTTGGAGATTTTAATGCACATGCTCCATTTTGGGAACCTAATTGTCGCAATGTGACTTGTAACAGATTAATAGAAAATATTGATTCAAAGCTGATTCTCCTAAATGATGGTAGTATAACAAGATTACCTGACATTGCAAGCCATAAACCATCATCAATTGATTTATCTTTAATATCACCTGAATTAGGAGTTAATGTAGTCTGGCATACCTATAATGATACATTAGGAAGCGACCATTTTCCTATAATATTAAAGTTAAAAGAAACCATGGTTGAAAAAGAAGCCAAGACTGATGATATACTCCCTAAATTTGTTTATAATTGTGCTAATTGGGATCTATATCAGTCCATATTATCTAATATAAACTGTTCATATCTTAAAGATGAAAGTATTGATTCATCATATAACAAATTTTGCAAAGCTATTTTACAGGCAGCAGAAAAATCTATTCCCAAATGTAAAATGAGGCAAGACTGGAAGTACTTTGGGAATGTGAGGTGGAATAATGAATGTGAGGAAGCAGTCTGCCTTAAAAAAAATAGCTTTTAAAAATGGTTGCGAGATGGATCAGAAGTAAACTTCATTGATATGAAACATGCTAAAAATCATAGTATCAGAGTTGTAGCTCTAGCCAAGAAAACAGTTTTCAAACTTTTGTAGGGATGAAATATCTGAATTTAAAGATTTACACAAAGTATGGAAAAAAGTTTAAAAAAAGAAAAAATGGAAACATTTTGCCTGTCTTTCTTATAAAACTCCATAATAATGAAATGCCTTCCTCCTTAGATAAAACTGAAGCCTTTGTGAAAACTTTTTCAGATAACAACACTCTGTCAAATCTGAATCAAATTGACAGAGGCTTTAGAGAGACAGAAGAAAGAAAAGATGAATATTAAGATCCGGCTTCCAAACAAGATTACTTTTTGAATTCTTCTATTACTTTTAAAGAATTTAACGAAGCTTTAGAATCATTCTCTTCAAATTACAGTGCTGTGGGCATTGATGGCATTTCATAGCAATTATTACAGCACTTGCCTTTAAAAGGGAAGGAATAACTACATTCATTTTACCAAAAATGTTGGTTAAATGGGACTCTACCTACACTCTGGAAGAGGTCAATTGTAATAATAATAATAATAATAATAATAATAATAATAATAATAATAATACATGGAATTTGAAAAGCGCTATATCTTGTAAAAACAAATCAAAGCGTCAATTGTAATACCGTTTCCAAAAAAGGGCAAGCCTAGATCATGTATTAATAATTTCAGACCAATAGCATTAACTTTGCAAGTAGGAAAAGTTTTAGAAAAAAATGTGCAAAGACACCTTTTGTATTTCATTGAAAAGAAAAATATTATTCCAGTGAATCAGGCTGGGTTCAGAAAAGGTCGTTGTACGACAGAACATTTAGTGAAGCCTACAAGTCATATCAAATACCAGTTTGCACACAGAAAAAACACACTTGCCACTTTCTTTGACATTAGTAAAGCTTATAATAGTGTATGGCATGCTAGATTATTATACAAACTGAAACTGATTGGAGTTAATGGTGAAATGTTTCAATATTTTAAGAGTTTCCTATCGGAAAGATCTATGTGTGTAAGACTAGGTTCAGTGTATTCTTCTTTCAAAAGTATTGATATTGGTATTCCTCAGGGGTCAATAATAGCTCCTATATTGTTTTTGATTCTTATTCATGACCTCCCAAAAGTTTTGTCAAACAATACAATAAGCTTGCACAATATGCTGATGATATTGCAATTTGGATGAATACAAGCATTAGGAAACATACGTCTGAAAGAATTATAAAAAAATGTCAGCAAAATCTATATATTAAAAATAGATAAATTAGATATTTATATGAAAGAAAATGGTCTTTCTCTTTCAGGAGAAAAAAAAAAGCTATTTCTTAATGGTGAAAGCCTTATTTGTTTACTAGCATTATACATAAATGGGGAAACCTGGAAATATTCACAAAATGTTAAGTTTCTGGGTGTGCATTTAAACCCCAAATTAAATTGAAGATTCTACATTGAGAATCTAGTAAACAAAGCAAGGAAACGATTAAACCTTCTCAAAATTATCACCATTCAGGCATGGGGTCAGGACACAAAGACTCTCCTTCACTTAGCAACTAATCTAGTCAGATCAACGTTGATTTATGGGCAGGAGGTTTACTATTCAGCTCCGCCTTTTTTATTGAAAAAGTTGCAAAACATTGATAGTAAATCAATTAAACTAGCTCTTGGAGTTCCATTGCACACAAATACACTGAATACATATAGAGAAGCTAATTTACTTTCTCTATCAGATCATCACCATTTATCTGTAGCTAAGTTTGTTACAAGAAGTCTTTCAGCATCACTCACTCACTCACTCAGTCCCATGTCCCAAAGGACGTAGGGGGGACATGAGAGAAGACGCAACAGAGATCTTTTTCCATGCTTCACGATCCTGTGTGGCTAGTAGGAGGTGTTGTAGGGGTTGGGCGGTCCAGTCTTTGATGTTGTCAACCCATGATTTCTTTTGGCGGCCTCTTCTTCTCTTGCCCTCGACTGTTCCTTGCAGGATGGTTTTTGCTAGGGTGTTGTGTCTTGTGGTGTGACCAAACCACATCAGCTTTCTCCTCTTTATGGTGGAGAGCAAAGGCTCTTGGGGGCCCACACGCTTTTTGATTTCTTCTTTCACATAGTCTTGTGTTCTTTGTATGATATTTTGAGAAGTCTTCTGTGGCACTTGTTCTCGAATGCTTGGATTCTCCTCTCTAACTCTGCTGTCAGAGTCCATGATTCACAGCCATATAGGAGGATAGATATCACGAGGGATTTGTAAAGGTGGTATTTGGTGCCGAAGCTGATGTTGTTGCTTCTGATGATCTTCTCGAGTCTGACTAGAGCAGATGTTGCTGTTGCAATGCGAGCTTTCACTTCATTGTTTGATGTGCCATCTTTTGTTAGGATGGAGCCTAAGTATTTGAATTGGCTCACCTCTTCCAGTATTTCTCCATTCATCTTTATTTCCGTCATGTCATTACTTGCGCTGTTGACCATGATCTTTGATTTCTCTGTACTGACCTCCATGCCGTATGCGCTCGCTCGATCTGTTAAATTGTCTGTGAGGATTTGCAGTTCTTGTTTGCTGCTGCCCATGAGGTCAATGTCATCTGCAAATCTGAGGTTGCAAAGGGGTCTTCCACCAATGGAGATGGAAGTGTGGTGGTTTTGCAGTGTCTCTGTCATGATGTTTTCGAGGAAGAGGTTGAAGAGTACAGGTGAGAGAAGGCAGCCCTGGCAGATCCCAACCGTGGTCTTGAAGAACTCGCCCACGTGGTTGTTCATGAAAACTGCACTTCTTGCATTCTCGTACAGAGCCTTGATGACTTCAATTAGGCAGCTGTCAATGTTGAAGTGCCTGAGTACTTGCCAGAGGCCGTCATGCCATACCCTGTCAAAGGCCTTTTTGAAGTCTATGAAATTGTGGTACAAGTCTTTTTCGTGTTGGAGATGCTTCTCTATCAGAATTCTCAGATTGAAAATTTGTTCCATTGTGCTGCGTTTTGGTCTAAAGCCCACTTGTTCTTCTGCCAGTAGTTTTTCCGCTTTGTTTTTCAGTCTGTTGAGGACTACCTGCAGCATTGTGAATCTTCTGACAAAGTTCTGTGAATCGCCTTGCTGTTTCAATCCCTCCATTTTTTATGAGTTCAGCTGGGATGTTATCGATTCCAGGGGACTTCCCCTTCTTCAATTGTTTAATAGCTGTGTTTACTTCACACCTTAGTATTCGTGGGTCTTTATCTTGGTGTTTAGGGGGTTTGTCAGAAACTATGTTGGTATCTGGGCGTAGTGGGTAGTTGTACAATCCCTCACAGTATTCTGTCCAGCGTTGGAGGTTGACTTGTGAACTTTTGTTTTTTAAGCTCTCTTCTTTTGTCACAGAGGTCAAGAACCTCATTTGTCACCCAGGGTTGTTTCTTTGTTCTGCTTCTTCCTAATGTTTCTTCTGCTGCTGTTGTTAGCACTTCTTTGATGTTCTTGGCTAGTGTGTCCACATCATTGTTGATGGCTGTGAATGCGGCGAACTTTCCTCCAAAGTTGGCTTGGAAGATCTCAACCACTGTTGGGTCTTTGAGTTTTTCCAGATCAAATCTTATGCTGTTGTTTTGCTTTCAGTTTCAGCCTGATGGTGGTAAGTACAAGGCCGTGGTCACTGCCAATGTCAGCTCCTGGGAATGTTCTTGTGTTTGCCTTGTTTATGCTGGATTTGAATCTTTGGGGTGACAGAATGTAGGCAATTTGATTATGAATCAGACCATTTGGTGAGTGCCAGGTTGATGTTCTAGATGGCTTGTGAGGGTGGAGTGTGTTAGCCAGAGTTAGTTTGTGCTTCTTTGTGAATTCCAGCAGCCGCTGTCCTCTGTCATTTGTTTCTCCTAGTCCAAAGCATCCTGTGGTTCCTGTCCAGGTGTCATAGACATCAGGTCCCACCTTAGCATTCCAGTCGCCTTCCACACTAATAATGTCTTTTGGGGGCATTTTGGAGATGACGTTTTCAAGTTCTTCATAGAATTCTTCTATCTGGTCATCATCGTAGTCAGATGTTGGAGCATACACTTTGATGATGGTGAGATTCTGGGGTTTTGCAGAGACTCTGATTGAGATGAGTCTGCTGGATACTATTTTATGATATTTTTTATCTGTGATAATGTTTTACCAAAATGTTGTACAAAGTGGAATGAAAAGCTGAATATTGCGAATGACTGGAAAAAATGTTTTTTGAATGTTCATAAGATCTCTGATATCAAAATGAAATGGTTTCAACTGGGGATTAATCATAGATGTCTTGGAACCAATGTTATATTAAAAGAGATGGGATTAACAGATAGCAATCTTTGTAATTTTTGCAACATAGAAATAGACAGTATTTGACACATGTTTTGGCAATGTACAGTTATTCAAATGTTTTCGCAAACACTAACAGAAGCAGTGAGTGAAATATGTATGAATGCGTATAATTTGCACATAACAGAGCCTTTAGCAATACTTGGATTTGACAAAAATATATGTGTTGATCATATCTTTTATTATTATTCTGTTTGCTAAACAATATATATACCATTGTAAATTCAATAGAAGTAGACATGTACTGCAGGTGTTCATCAAAAAGTTGAAAGGAAGATATTTGATGGAGGAGTACATAGCACAAAATTTTTTTACCCATAACACTATTGGTCTTGAATGGACTCCATATAAGGCCTTGGTTAGTGATGAAAATTAAGTCTTTGAACATCTGTTGAATGCTATAATTTACTATAATCATGGTTTACGTTAAATTACAGAACCTCCATAGAAAAAAAATATACTTATCCATGTAAAACATACCATCTATATTGCAACCTCTGTAGATATGTTTGTCTGTGTCTTCTATCTGTTTTTTCTCCGTCTAGCTATCTCATCTTTCTTCTCGCCATAACTTTAACATATTTGTGTGAGTATGTGTGTATGGTTTTTTGGTTTGTTTGTTTTTGTTTTTCTCTCTTCTTCTGATTTTGCTAATTTCTTTTATACTTTATTATATTTCATTATGCTTTGTGTTAATATTTTGCTTGCTTTTTTACATTTATATGAAAAATCGCATTTCATGATATACAACAATGTACAACATGATAAAACTGAATACAAATGGCTTTTAAAAAAAAGGAATGGAGGAGACTGGTTGTCAAGTCTTCAGGGGAGCCCCCACGGTCACCAGACTAATGGATATTTATTTATTTATTTATCTATTTATTTATTTATTTATTTATTCTTTTATATCAAGGATAATGAAATAAGCACCCATGTGATTTTTAACATCCAGTTCCTGTGTGTATGCAGTTTTGTATATCTTGTCATCTCTTCCCACCGGCACACAATGGCCTACTCTTACAAAAGCGGAACAGGATTTAACGTGTGCGCAAGATGTTCAGCGTGCATTCACACAGGGGCCTCGGTTTATAGCCTCATTCGAAGGACTTTTGGGGAGAGTGGAGTCAGCACTGATGTTAACTCGAGGGGAAAAATCCCCTTGAACAAATCAAACTTTGGTTGTCAAATTGCCAGTGCAATGTTTTGATCACTATGTTATCATGACCACCCCCCCCCCCCCCACACACACACACACCTTAGAGATATATAGAAGATGAAGAAGCAGAAGAAGAGGAATTTCAAAGAAGAAGAAGAATTCCCAAAAAAAAATTCAAAAGAAGACAAATTTCAACGAAGAATTCTTAAGAAGAAGAAGAAGCAGAAGAAGAAAAAGAAGAAGAAGAAGAAGCAGAAAAAGAAGAAGAAGAGGAAGAAGAAGAAGAAGAAGAAGAAGAAGAAGAAGAAGAAGAAGAAGAAGAAGAAGAAGAAGAAGTTGCAGAAAAAGAAGAAGCAGAAGCAGAAGAAGAAGCAGAAGAAGAAGAAGAAGAAGAAGAAGAAGCAGAAGAGGCCAGGACGTTGTTTCACTGGATTCACACATCAGAGACACTAGGAGCAAGACTGACAGTATTCGGAGTAGATTGTCTCCCTTCCACTGTTAGCTTTTCAAACTGCCATGCTGGATATGTGGAGTCACAGTGGTAGTTCCAGATGGTAGAAATTTTCTTTTTTTTATCAAGACATCAAATTATTTAGGGGGAAAAAAAACCAAACAAACAAAAAACAAAACAAACAAGCAAAAATAAAACAGCAAGCAAAATGCAAACACACACACACACACACATACACAAAACACAGATATACAAGCAGACAAGTAAAGACACAACACCCAAGTGTCTGGCAGAGCAAATTTTGGGTTTATTTCAAACCTTCTTCAGGCTAAAAGATTAGCCAACTGATAAAAAAATAAACACAGAAATGTATAACTAAAATATTACCAACCATTGATGCCTGCATGCATAGTCATTTTATCTCTATGGATTATGTGTCAGTTTTTTTTTAAACTATTTCAGCTATTTTCTCTGTGTGGATTAAATGTCTGTGTTTTTAGATGGCTGTATTAAAGTAGTTTTATTTTTGTGGATAAGACATTGGTGTTTTTAGATGGCTGTATTGAAGTCATTTTATCTGTGAGATTTACATGCTGGTTTTTTAGATGGCTGTATTATAGCCATGTTATCTGTGTGGCTTACATGTTTGTGTTTTTAGTTGACTGTATTTTAGTAATTTTATTTGTGTGGATTACACCTGTGTATTTGGATGACTGTGTTTTATCCATTTTATTTTGTGTGGATTATTAAATGCCTGTTTTTATGTGGCTGTGTTTTCGCTATTTTATTTGTATGGATTCCATGTTATTTAAAGATGGCAGTATTTTAGTTATTCTATTAGTGTGAGCTAATGGTAGACTGCCCCACCAAGAAAAAATATCTCCAAGGTAAATTGAGCACTCTAACGCCATCACCACAGAAAATTTTGGCAATTATGTGTGGATGTGAACAAGCTAGCTTCCCCCCCCCCCCCCCACCACTACAGTTAAAGGGAGACCACTCTAAAATTATGGAGACTACTCTTTTGTTGCTTGGCAACATCAGCTGCAAAAACGTGTAAAAACAATGGTTTCTAGCTCTTTTCTTTTTGGGGTGGGGGGTATTTTGAATGACTGCATGCCTGTGGTTGTTCAAAATGACTGATTCTTCTTATCAATGACTTTACACAGCTAAAGATGTGACAAAGTAGGTTTTAGATGAGCCTGACAGTGATGAAAAGGATCTTGTATGATTACCAGAACGTGAAGATGAAAAAAAATGACTGATATTTTGCCTTAACTTATGTGTGAAGCTTCTGAGATAGGTGGTACTCAGAATGACACTGGGATGACGAAAAAAAAAGTGTTGACATATTTTTGCTGTGAAATATTTTGATAACTACTTTCACCTTGCCTGAAAGCAATTTAGGAAATATATAGGCTACTCTCATTTGGCAAATATCAGGGTTATTCATATGGTATTTTCGAGTACTAGGGACATAAACATAGCAAGTGATACATAGGAATTTTATCTCCTGGCATATAGGTCGTTCTTGCATTGCACAGTTCAGAGGTTAAATGTCTGTGTTTGGAAGTGACTTTATTTTAGTCATTTTATTTGTATGGATTACATGTCTGTGTTTTTATTTGACTATATTTTAACAAGTTTATCTGTGTGGATTAAATGTTGGTATTTTTAGACAGCTCTATTTAAGTCATTTTATTTGTGTGGATTACACGTGGGTATTTTTAGATAGATGTAATCTAGTGATTCTATTTGTGTGGATAAATAATTTCTGTTTTTAGATGACTGTATTCCAGTCATTTGTTCTCTGTGGATTACATGTCTGTGTTTTTAGATGGCTGTATTTAAGTAATTCTATTTGTGTGGGTTAAATGTTGGTGTCTGAAGATGACTGTATTGGAGTCATTTTATTCATGGATTTACATGCAGGCATTTTTAGAGGGTTGTATTTTAGACATTTTGTCTGTGTGGAATATGTGTCTGGTGTTTTTAGATGACTGTGCACAAGTAATTTTATTCGTGTGGATGAAATGTTTGTGTATTAAGATGACTATACATTAGTCATTTTCCCTGTGTGGATTATGTGCCAGTGTATTTTAGTCCTTTTATTTCTGTATTTTAATCATTTTGTTTCTGTCTGCATTTTTAGATGTTTGTATTTTGCTGCTTTACCTGTTTGGTTTAAACATTTGTGGGTTTTTAAAAAAAAAATATTTAAATCATTTTATTTATCTATACTATGTTTTTAGAGGACTGTATTTTACTCATTTGATTAGTGTGTAGTATGTGTTTTTAGATGACTGTATTTTAGCTGTTTTGTCTGTGTGGATACATGCTGGTATTTTAAGATGGTAGCAATTTGGCCATTTTATATGTGTGGATTACACGCCAGTGTTTTAAAATAACTGTGTTTTAGCCATTTTATTAGTCTGTACTATGTTTTTAGAGAACAGCTTTTGAGCCGTTTTATAAGGCTGTACTTTGTTTTTAAAAGCACTGTATTTTAGCTGTTTTATCTGTGTGGATTGCATGCTGGTATTTTAAGATGGTAGTGCTTTAGCCATTTTATATGTGTTGATTATGTACCAGTGTTTTAAAATGACTGTATTTTAGCCATTTTATAATTCTGTGCTATCTGTTTTTAGAGAACAGTATTTCAGCTGTTTTACGAGGTTGTGCTTTGTGTTTTTAGAGGACTGTATTTTAGTTGTTTTATTGGCGTGGGTTGCATACAAGCATTTCAAGAAGACTGTATTTTAGCTGTTTTATTGGTCTGTACTGTGTTTTTAGAGGACGTATTTTAGCTATTTTATTAGTCTGTACTATGCGTTTTTAAAGAACAGTAATTTAGCCATTAGTGTGTTCTGCGTTTTTAGAGAACATTTTTCAACCGTTTTATTTGTCTGTACTATGTGTTTTTAGAAAAAAGTTTTTCAGCTGTTTTATTTGTCTGTACTGTGTGTTTTTAGAGAAAAGTTTTTCAGCCGTTTTATATGTCTGTACTATGTATTTTTAGAGAACAGTTTTTCAGCCGTTTTATTTATCTGTAGCATATTTTTTTAGAGAACAGTTTTTGAGCCGTTTTATTTGTTTGTATTATGTGTTTTTAGAGAACAGTTTTTCAGCCATTTTATTTGTATGTACTATGTGTTTTTAGAGAACAGTTTTTCAGTTGTTTTATTTGTCAGTACTATGTGTTTTAGAGAACAGTTTTTCAGTCATTTTATTTGTCTGTACTATGTGTTTTTAGAGAACAGTTTTTCAGCCGTTTTATTTGTCTGCACTATGTGTTTTTAAGAGGACTGTAGTTTAGCTGTAGTAGTACTTGTATGCATTTTTAGAGGACTGTAGTTTAGCTTAGTTTAGCTCAAGTCTGTACTATGTGTTTTTAGATAACAGTTTTTCAATTGTTTGATTTGTCTGCACTATGTGTTTTTAAGAGGACTGTAGTTTAGCTGTAGTAGTACTTGTATGCATTTTTAGAGGACTGTAGTTTAGCTTAGTTTAGCTCAAGTCTGTACTATGTGTTTTTAGAGAACAGTTTTTCAATTGTTTGATTTGTCTGCACTATGTGTTTTTAAGAGGACTGTAGTTTAGCTGTAGTAGTACTTGTATGCATTTTTAGAGGACTGTAGTTTAGCTTAGTTTAGCTCAAGTCTGTACTATGTGTTTTTAGATAACAGTTTTTCAGCCGTTTTATTTGTCTGCACTATGTGTTTTTAAGAGGACTGTAGTTTAGCTGTAGTAGTACTTGTATGCATTTTTAGAGGACTGTAGTTTAGCTTAGTTTAGCTCAAGTCTGTACTATGTGTTTTTAGATAACAGTTTTTCAATTGTTTGATTTGTCTGCACTATGTGTTTTTAAGAGGACTGTAGTTTAGCTGTAGTAGTACTTGTATGTGTTTTTAGAGGACTGTAGTTTAGCTTAGTTTAGCTCAAGTCTGTACTATGTGTTTTTAGAGAACAATTTTTCAATTGTTTGATTTGTCTGCACTATGTGTTTTTAAGAGGACTGTAGTTTAGCTGTAGTAGTACTTGTATGCATTTTTAGAGGACTGTAGTTTAGCTTAGTTTAGCTCAAGTCTGTACTATGTGTTTTTAGAGAACAGTTTTTCAATTGTTTGATTTGTCTGCACTATGTGTTTTTAAGAGGACTGTAGTTTAGCTGTAGTAGTACTTGTATGCATTTTTAGAGGACTGTAGTTTAGCTTAGTTTAGCTCAAGTCTGTACTATGTGTTTTTAGAGAACAGTTTTTCAATTGTTTGATTTGTCTGCACTATGTGTTTTTAAGAGGACTGTAGTTTAGCTGTAGTAGTACTTGTATGCATTTTTAGAGGACTGTAGTTTAGCTTAGTTTAGCTCAAGTCTGTACTATGTGTTTTTAGAGAACAGTTTTTCAATTGTTTGATTTGTCTGCACTATGTGTTTTTAAGAGGACTGTAGTTTAGCTGTAGTAGTACTTGTATGCATTTTTAGAGGACTGTAGTTTAGCTTAGTTTATCTCAAGTCTGTACTATGTGTTTTTAGAGAACAATTTTTCAATTGTTTGATTTGTCTGTACTATGTGTTTTTAGATAACAGTTTTTTAGCCGTTTTATTTATCTGTACTATGTGTTTTTAGATAAGTTTTTCAGCCGTTTTATTTGTCTGTATTGTGTTTTTGAAAACTTTTTCAGCATGTTTAATTTGACTGTGCTATGTGTTTTTAGAGAACATTTTTTCAGCCATTTTATTTGTCTGTACTATGTGTTTTTAAGACTGTAGTTTAGCAGTAGTACTACTTGTGTGTGTTTTTAGAGGACTGTAGTTTAGCTTAGGTTAGCTCAAGTCTGTACTATGTGTTTTCAGAGAACAATTTTTCAATTGTTTTATTAGTCTGTACTGTGTTTTTAGAGAACAGTTTTTCAGCTGTTTTCTTTATCTGTACTATGTGTTTTAGAGAACAGTTTTTAAGCTGTTTTATTTGTCTGTACTATGTGTTTTTAGAGAACAGTATTTTAGTCATTTTACAAGTCCGTACTATGTGTTTTTAGAGAACAGTATTTTAGTCATAAGTTTTATCCTGTGGATTACATGCCAGTGTTTTCAAAGGACTGTATTTTAGTCATTTTTTAAGTCTGTACTGCGTGTTTTTAGAGAACAGTATTTTAGCCGTTTCATCTGTGTGGATTGCATGCTGGTATCTCAAGATGGTAGTAATTTAGCCATTTGATATGTGTTGATTACGTGCCAGTGTTTTTAGAGGACTCTGTTTTAGCCATTATATAAGTCTGTACTACGTGCTTTTAAAAAACAGTATTTTGGTCATTTTATTAGTCTGTACTATGTGCTTTTAGAGAACAGTATTTTAGTCATTTTATAAGTCTGTACTATGTGTTTTTAGAGAACAGTACTTTAGCCATCCATGTGGATTGCATGCCAGTGTTTATAGAGGACTGTATTTTAGTCATTTTATTAGTCTGTACTGTGTTTTTAGAGGACTGTATTTTAGTCATTTTATTAGTCTGTACTGTGTTTTTAGAGGACTGTATTTTAGTCATTTTATTAGTCTGTACTGTTTTTAGAGGACTGTATTTTAGTCATTTTATTAGTCTGTACTGTGTTTTTTAGAGGACTGTATTTTAGTCATTTTATTAGTCTGTACTGTGTTTTTAGATGACTGGATTTTAGCCGTTCCATCTGTGGGGTTTACATGCTGGTATTTTAAGTACTTGAGCCATTTTCTATGTGTGAATTACATGCCAGTGTTTTTAAGAGGACTTTATTATAATCATTTTATCTGTGTGGATTACATGTTATGTTTTTAAGTCACTGTATTTTAGCAACATTATCCATGTGAATTACATGTTTATGTTTTTAAGTTGCTGTATTACAGCTATTTTTGTCTGTCTGGATTACATGTCAGTATTTTTTTATGACTCTACTTCAAGTTTAAGTTTAAGTGACTGTATTTCAGTCATTTTATCTGTGTAGAGTGTATATGCTTTTTTTTTTTTTTTTTTAGAAGACATGTCTCCTCAAAGTCATAATGCAGCTTCTTTTATGGTTCAGAAAATGGTCGAATATGCAAAATCTCATCATTGGTGAACCCATAGCTCTAGCCAAGGCAGCAGTAAGAAAGGGGCAAGGAGTTTTACTGACGAAACCCCCCCCCCCCCCCCCTCTCTCTCTCTCCCCCTCTCTTACACACATACACAAACACACCCTCAGAAAAACAAAACACAAGTCAGGCATGTGTGTGTATGAACCCCCCTCTGTACAGAAATTCACAAAGAAAGCTGTCCACAGTTTTGGAAATGAAGGTTACAAAGTGGCAGGTGGAGGGGAGTGAGGGGTGGGATGGTTGTGAAGACATTTTCTTTTATTTCAGCAGTCTCATCTCCTGCCTCCCAAGAAGATCTTGTGTGGCCGTGGTTTGATGTGGTGATGTGTTGCAAGATGTGTGGTTTGATGCGGTGATGTGTTGCAAGATGTGTGGCCATGGTTTGATACACACTTGTGCTGCCCACCGCCCCTTCCATCATGGACAGACACAATCTGCACACAGCAACATCAGTGACACATCAGTCACCACATAACAGTGACACAGTCATCACATAACACATCAGCACAAAACACATCAGTCAGCACATAACACATCAGTCAGCACATAACACATCAGTCAGCACACAAAACACATCAGTCACCACATAACACATCAGTCACCACATAACACATCAGTCACCACATAACACAGTAACACAACAGTCAGCACCTACCCAGACCTGTGCCCCTCATACTACTGAATTCAGTATTTTTGTGGCTATTTTCAACATTTTTTTTACAGAGTTCTAGTATTTTTGTACCTTATTTACCCACACCATTTTTCAACAGGGGGGATCTTTTTTTAATCTAATTTTGTTTGTAATTATGCTTTTTGTTTTTTTTGCTGTTGTTTTTGCTTCCCTCTATTTCTTTCCACTGTGTAATTCATCAGCCTTTTGTTTTTCTCATCAATAAGGAAATCTGCACAGGTCTGTACTGTTCAACATTTTAATTTCTTTTGAAGCTTTCAAAAAGGAATATATCAAAATAGGTGTGTGTGTGTGTGTGTGTGTGTGTGTGTGTGTGTGTGTGTGTGTGTGTGTGTGTGTGTGTGTGTGTGTGTGTGTGTGTTCCATTCTGAAATCACTTCAGAACAAGTCACTCTGCCATTTTAGCATTTAGTTAATTTTTCAAAGATGCAAACGGTTTGCTGTTTCATGAATATTGAACTTTTTAAATTTTATTTTATTTTATACAAATTAAAGTCACAGCAGATTTCTCTGGGTGAAATTTGCACTGCTCTCCCCTTGGAAAGTGTGCTATCACAAGAGCAGCACCACCCATTATTATTTTTTTCTTTTCCTGTCTGCAACTGTATTTGTTTCCCAATCAGAGTACCTTTTTTCTACAGAATTTTGCCAGGGTATGTTGCTACTTTGCTAGTCTAGCCTCCTCTAACTCCTAGCTTAGCTGATGTCAGTTACAGGGGGGTTAAAAAATTTTTGACTTCCTTTGTTGTTTGAACACTGAAGATAAAAATACATCTTCACAATGTGTGGCACTGCTTTTGAGATGATACACTGAAATTTGAAGCAGAGAATTCTGCTGTGACTGACAGTGGTGTCCACAGCACTCACCTGCCCTGTAGATCCCCAGTCAGCAAGTCCCGTCTCCTCTCTCTCTGCACAGTCTTCAGCTGTCTACATGCACCAACCCTGTGAACACACAATAAATATATTAGTCATTGGCAATGCATCACACACACACATGCAAAAAAAAAAGACTCCTCTCATAATCCTGTATGTAGAAAGACACTAATTTGAAGACTTAATAAACACCACACTCACCTGTGCACACCTACATAAATGAACATCAAACTCACCTGTGCACACCTAACTAAATAAACACATTTCTAAAATAACACACTCAGTAAATTCCCCCGACCCCCACCCAATGACTGGCCATTTGTGTTGGTTAGTAAAAACATGACCAACAAAAAGGAAGTAACAGTGGATTGGTGACATGCTCTTAGGTGGGAAGAAAATAGCCAGCCTCTGACCTTCTCACCTTTCATCTTTCAGTCACAGGTAAATACTAACACAATTGCACACACACACACACACACACACACACACACACACACACACACACACACACACACACACACACACACACACAGAGTACACTTAATTTTGCCGGGTAGTTGCACTTTGTAGTCTAGCCTCCTCTAACCCCTAGCTTAGCTGATGTCAGTTACAGGGGGGTTAAAAAATTTTTGACTTCCTTGTTGTTTGAACATGAAGATAAAAATACATCTTCCTGTGTGGCATGCTTTTGGTGATACACTGAAATTTGAAGCAGGGGAATTCTGCTGTGATGACAGTGGGTCCACAGCATCACCTCCCCTGTAGATCCCCATACCCAAGTCCCGTTCCTCTTCTCTGCACCCGCCCCGTAAAGAAAAAAAAATACCCCAAATAACCCCCCCCAACCCCACAGGAATCTCCATTCTTTGAATTTTTTTTTAGGGGAACCAAAAAGGGGGTTTTTTTTGTTGGGGTTTTTTTGGGTTTTTTTTGTTTCCACTAATATTAAACAATTAAATTTCCAAATTTTTAAATTCGACAAAATGAAAGGTTTGTGTTTTGTATTTAAACTTTTTTTTTTTTTTTTTTTTTTTAAAAATTGGGACAAGTTTTTGGGGAAATTTTTCCGCCTCCCCCGGACCT
>CM060350.1:14019962-14054443 GCA_030674155.1 Stramonita haemastoma | reverse complement strand
TGACTTTTCTGAAATTGTATTTGTTTCATTTTTAATTGTTAGTGTTCTGTCTCCCCCCCACCACGCGCTTTTTTTTTTTTTTTTTTTTTTTTTTTTTTTAGCTGTGGTCAAACTTTTAAGGCCAGATCCTGTTTGGTCAGTAAGAAGCCAGGTAGGGTCAACTCTAACAGATCTCTCTTTGGTCGGTAAGAGCCAGGTAGGGTCAACTCTGCAGATCTCTCTTTGGTCAGTAAGAAGCCAGGTAGGGTCAACTCTACAGATCTCTCTTTGGTCAGTAAGAAGCCAGGTATGGTAAAACTCTGCAGATCTCTCTTTGGTCAGTATGAAGCCAGGTAGGGTCAACTCTGCAGATCTCTCTTTTATTCTCTTATTTCATTTCTTTGAATGTTTAGACACCAGCTTAACTTAATTCCTCACACAGCTGTCTGCCCTTCACGTTTTGCCCTTTCTTCTGGATTCTCACTGGTTTCCCCAAATAGACTTTCTCAGCAAAGTCAAAGGAGAATTACCTGGAAATCTTCCTTTACTTTACATTTTTCTTCAACAATGTATTCTGCCTCATCATCTAGTGATACATGTGGCCAGCTCTTTTAAAGTATTTTTTATGTTTATGGAGTCTGCATAATGAGAATCCTTACAGATTCTTTCCTCTTTTTGGGGGTAAAATTTTTCTTTGTGAAAACTTTGTCACTGGAAAGGGAAAAGTTGGACTTTGATTTCATTGTATTGTGAGTGTTTATTGTTTGTGTTGTCTGACCATTCTCCAATTTCTTGTCTGCTCAGAAAATCATCTTTCCCGTTGTTTGCTTCATACCACAAACATCCTCTCATTTTTGAAAGTCGGACTGAGTTTGGGATGTTTCTGCTCCAGTTTCTTGTGAAAGTTTTCTTCGTTGTGCTTTTTCCATGCAGTGTCTGTGACTGCCTGTACTCAGGTTAGGTGTTCAGTGTTCAGGTGTGTCTGTGGCACTCCCCTTCTTCCACAGTTTTTCTCTCCTTTTTTTCGCCATCCTGTCTACCCCACCCCTCCCTGTCCTTTGTGTGGGTTGTGACATGTGGAAAATATGGATTACACCTATAGAGTGGAGTGGAAAAGTGTGTGTGAATCTTATGTTTGTGTGTGTGTGTTTGTTTGTGTGTGTGTGTGTTTGTGTGTGTGTGTGTGTGTGTGTGTGTGTGTGTGTGTGTGTGTGTGTGTGTGTGTGTGTGTGTGTGTGTGTGTGTGTGTAGTAGTTGCTGTAAAGGTAGTAAACTGTAATGATAGCAGAAGCATTAATGGTAGTAATCCATCTAATATTTGTCTACACCAGTGATACTAAACACACGTGTGAATTAGATAAGACAGATAGACAAACAGACAGATAGATATTCATAGATCGATCGATCGATCGATCGTTAGATAGATAGAGAATTGAATTAAATTGAATAATCTTTATTTTTCAAGGGTAACAGAGTAAGCATTTACATATTTTTTTCTTAGAGAGAGACTGAGCGTGTGTGTGTGGTGTGTGTATGTGCATGCTTGTACTGCTTCCACCCCATGAAGGTCCTTCACAACATGCTGTGCCCTGTTTAAACAGCCAGTCATCTGATGTGGCTGGTGGTTGCCAAAGGTGGTCATAGCCCGGGAGTGGGGATAGACTCCCACTACTGAGAAAGTGCTCCTTTGTGTTTGTGTATCTCCAAAAGTTTCTGACAACCAAAGTCCACCTCTTATCCTTCCTGTGTAGCTTAGCCTGGAACTAAGCCTGGTACGACAGTTTTCACTGATAAGACAACTGCTTAGTCTTGAAATGTTGGGGGGGTTGGGGGGGGAGAGGGAAGGGGAAAAACTCATTACTTGGAATAGAGTTTTCAGATAGGAGGGAGGGAAAACTTGTTATCCTGGAATGTACTTTTCAGTTGTTGGTTTTTGTTGGGTAATTTTAGGGGGGGGGGGGAAGGAAAAAAGAACCCTGATGGAAAATTTGTGCTGCCTTGTACCCATGTCCAGTCATAGAAAAAGCTGTGGAAGTCTACCTAGAAAAACAATGCAGAGTGGAGCTTCTAAAGTGTGAAGAAAGTCTTCCTTCATTCCTTCCTTCATTCCTTCCTTCCTTTCTTCCACAACTCCAGCAGCCAAACCAGACAGTTGTCCAGAAGACTGCAGGGAAAGAGGATGCAGCCATTGTCTGCCCACAAGACTGCAGGGAAAGAGGATGCAGCCATTGTCTGTCCACAAGACTGCAGGGAAAGAGGATACAGCCATTGTCTGTCCACAAAACTGCAGGGAAAGAGGATGCAGCCATTGTCTGCCCACAAGACTGCAGGGAAAGAGGATACAGCCATTGTCTGTGCAGACAGAGGAAGCCTACAGCAACATTGTTGGGTAAGAAGGGCAGGGCAGCTAGGGCTGATGGTATGGAGGACAGACAGAGGGAGCCAGTCAACACTAGAAGCATATAGTATTAACACATAATAACACAGGATAAGACACATAACTTCTAAAAGAACCCAGGACAGTATACATGAATACACATGTTAACACACAGTGCAGTTGAACCCCCCCCCCAAACACACCCCCCCCCCCAAATAAATCAGACAGTAAACATTGTAAACAGCTGACACAAAGAAGTAGGGTGTAGTGCATGTGATGGAAAGAACAGACATGGTCAATACATGATTAAACTCCCACATACAAGAACCACAAGTGCATTTTTAACACATTTTTTTAAAAACCCAACATAAGTGCATTTCTTTAAAAAAAAATCACAAGTGCATTTTTTTAAAAGAACACAAAGTGCCTTTCTGAAAAGTACACAAGTGCATTTCTTGGCAGACATGGTACAGCATTTATAGGGTGCTGCTCATGTGGTGACACCTGTGGAAAATTGACAACTGAAACTGTCAATGACTCCCTATTTTAGGTCTTATTTCAATTTGTGATTTTGAAAGTGTAGAGGTAACATGGTTGAAATCACAAGTCTGTCTTTAAGAAGTGACATGCAAGAGTTGGAGCATAGCTGATAATAGTAGCAACTAAATAAGTCCATTGCTAGTTTTGTATTGGTCAGAGTATAGCCAATAATAGCAGCAGCCCAGCAAAGGTACATTGCTAGTTCTGCCCTTGTTCAAAGAGTATGGCCAATAATAGCAGCAACCAGCATAAGTACATTTTAGTTCTGCCCTTGTTCAAAGAGTGGGACCAATAATAGCAGCAGCCAGCAAAAACTCTGTTGCTAGTTCTGCCCTTGTTCAAAGCTGACACCTGTCAGTGCATTCAGCATCCTGGATAGATTTACATTGGTCAGAGTGATGTCCAAGACCTTCTACAAACCAGCTTTGAATGAACAGCCTACAAGTGTTATTTTTACTTTTGAAATTTTGAAATTAGATTTTTAAAGTCACTTCAGCCACAGTTGTATTGAAGTCTTCCAAAGTCAACTGCTATGACACATCAGACAGGAGTGAGTGTGAACTGCTCTGCACATTCAGCTTTCTCCATTCATGTCAGACATGGATCCCTGACAGCACATGGGAGAAAACAGATTCCAAGCCATGGACACAAAGTTTCACTGCAAGATAGGGAACATCAGATAAACTGAGCTGTCACCAGTGGACAAGTGTCACCAGATACAGTTTCATTGTCCATGTGTCAGTATGTAATTCAGGGCTCCACTATCCATGTGTCAGCAAGTGTAACACACCCATGGAAATACAGGCAACCTGTCTGTATATGTGTCACAATGTCTGTTCCTTGTGCGTGTGTGTTGTGTGTTCTGGTATGTGTGTGTGTGGTGTGTTATGTGTGTGTTTCTATTTGTGTGTGTAATGTGTGTGTTTTGTTTTGTGTTGTGAGTGTGTGTTTGTGTGTGAATGTGTGTGTTTGTGTGTGTGTTTATGTGTGTGTGCGTGCTTTTGTGTGTGCTTTTGTGTGTATTGTGGTGTGTACATGCAATATATCAAGGATAATAGAATAAGCAGTCATAAGCTTTTTAACATCCAGTCACCCGTGTATGCAATTTTGTAAATGTCGTCTTTCCCACTGGCACACAATGGCCCTACTCTTACAAAAAGTGGAACAGGATAATAATGTGTGTGCAAGATGTTCTGAATGCGTTCGCACTCAGGTGTTGGTTTTATAAAAGTCCGAAAGACTTTAGGGGGGGGGGGGAGGGGGAGAGTGGAGTCAGCACTAATGTTAACCCCAGAGGAAAAATCCCCTTGACCATGAATCCAAACATGGGTTGTGAAATTACGAGCACAATGTTCCAAGGACTAGGCTATATCCGGCCCCCTGTGCCTGAGTGTGTGTGATGTACATACACTTCATTGTACAAATACTGTAGCAAACAAAATTATTTTTTCTATTACATGACTAGTGTATCAAGGAGCTGAAGACATCTGAGCATAGGGGGAAGAGTATTGAGCAGGGGGGGGGGGGGGGAGGGGGTTGATAATGCTGCAAATGTTGTTTGTGGACATTGTGTACACACATGTTCATTCTGTGAGTTGCAAGGTTGGTGTGTGGAGATTGTGGAGGACAAGACTGGGAGGAAGACAGTCAGGACACTGGCAGAGGTAATTACTCTGTGTGTGTGTGTTGTGTGTGCATTGTGTGTGCATGTGTGTGTATGTGATGTGTTTGTGAATGTGTGTGTGTTTGTGAGTGTTGTGTGTTTGTTTGTGTGTGTGTGAGTGTGTGTGTTTGTGAGTGTGTGTAGTGTGTGTGAGTGTGTGTGTGTTGTGTGGTTTGGTGTGGTGTGAGTGTGTGTGTTTGTGTGTGTGAGTGTGTGTGTTTGTGTGTTTGTGAGTGTGTGTGTGTGTTTCTTAGGCAGACAGGGTGCTGGGGTACATTGTTTAAAACATGGCATCAGCAATGTTGTATGTGTGTGTTTGCAGAGCTGCTGTTTCAAAAAACAGATTTGTGTGCAAGGTAATAGAAGGTAACTGAACTTGTTTATCTCTGTGTGTGTGAAAGAGAGAGACAGACCACACACAAAGAGACAAAGAGAACTTTAAGTATTTACTCACAAAAAGGCCATTGGCCCAACACAGAAGGGGGTTGCCCAACTGCTTAGTATTTTGGTGGAGAGAGAGAAAGGGAGAGGGAGAGAGTGTGTTCTGTTTTTATAGAGTTCTTTTTCATGACCAGTTTTATTAGAGTACTTTTATTTTCTGTGTTGTTTTGTTTAAGTCTGTGTATTTATTTTTACATGTTCACTTTTAAAATATGTTTGTTTTCCTTTCGTGTGTGTTCATTTTGTGTGTTTGGTGTCACAGGTTTTGGTGAATCCCAAGATATCTGAAAGACAATGGGAAGGGACAGTTGGGGGCTGGGGTCTGACTCTGAGGTGTGTATGTGTGTGTGTTTTATTTTTATTTTATTTTTTTTTAATTTTTATTCTTTTATATCAAGGATAATGGTTATAAGCACTCTTGTGCTTTTTGACATCCAGTCCCCGTGTGTATGCTGTTTTGTAAATGTCATTTGTTCCTACTGGCACATGATGGCGTACTCTTACTAAAAGCGGAACAGGATTTAATGTGTATGCAAGATGTTCTGCTTGCGTTCACACACGGGCCTTGTTTATGGTCTCATCCAAATGACTTTGAGGCAAGTGTGTGTGTGTGTGAAATTAAACATAATTGTAAAAATAGTATTGGTAAAAACAAAATCTCTGTTTTCTACCTGATTAGTGCATCAAGAACATAAAAGACATCTGGACATAGGGTGATATGCTGCAAAATGTTGTTGTGGAAATTATGTACAGACATGTTTTATCTGTGAGTTGCAAGGTTGGTGTGTGGAGACAGCAGAGGACAGAAATTGGAGAAGTACAGTCAAAATTTTGACACAGGTAAATATTATCTCTGAGAGGGGTGTTGGGGAAGGGGGGGCGCATCACATTCTACTGATGGTTTATGTTGCAGTCCCAGGGTTCCTATACCAAAGCAATCAGACAATCAGGTGGCTGGAAGATTTTTTTAATATCATGTAAGTAATCTCTCTCTCTCTCTCTCTCTCTCTTCTCTCTCTCTCTCTCTCTCTCTCTCTCTCTGTTTTCTTTTTCATTATTTTTAATTTTGATTTTTTAAGGGTTATAGAGTAAGTATTCACATGCCTTTATTAATCAAGCCCTTGCCATAATTAGGGAATAGCAAAAAAAAAAACTATTTAAAAAAAATGTCACACCATCACCAACAATAAAAGTTCAACCTATGATTTAAAAAAAAAAGGTATAAAATCCTATAGTGACAGAGTAAGTAAAAATAGAAAGTAGTTCTGTTTGACAGAAATCTTGTTGATAAAATTAAAAAAAGTTATTTATTTTGGTGTTTTCATTTGTGTGTGTCTCTTTTGTTTGTTTAATTTTTGTGTCTGTTTTGTCTTTACTTTTTGTTTTTATTTTTTGCGTGTTTATTTTTGCATGTTAAAAACTGTTTTCTTTTGTGTTTATCTTTGTGTTTATTTTGTGTGTTCATTTTGTATGCTTTTAATGTCACAGGTTTGATGAATCTCAAGACATATGAAGACAATGGGAAGGGACAGTTGGGGGCTGGAGTCTGCCTCTGAGGTGTTGTATTAGATTACTCACACTTTTAAAAATAATTTACAAAAAAAACCTTATTATTTTCACATGGGGGCCCCAAGGGGAGGGGGGGGGTAGAATGTTGCAAATGCCTTTGTGGACATTATGTACACACACGTTTTATCTGTGAGTTGCAAGGTGGTTGGTGTGTGCAGACAGTGGAGGGCAGGACTGGGAGGAAGATTAGTCAGGACTTTGGCAGAGGTAATTATTCTGTGTGTGTGTGTGTGTGTGTGTGTGTGTGTGTGTGTGTGTGTGGTGTGTGTGTGTGTGTGTGTGTGTGAATGAGTGAGTGAGTGAGTGAGTGAGTGAGTGAGTGAGTGAGTGAGTAAATGAAAGGAGGAGGTAGTTCTGTTTTTATAGAGACCTTTTTTAAGACACAAGTGTTAAGTAGTTTAGTTTGATGTTTCCCTTTTTGTGTTTTTGTTGTTTTGTTTTTTTTGTGAGTTTGTTTTTGTGTGTTTGCCTGTAGCAAAAAAAAAAAGCTTTCCTTTGGTGTTAATTTTTGTGTGTGTATTAATATTTGTGTGTTCATTTTGTGTTTTTTGATGTCACAGGTTTGATGAATTTCAAGATATGTGAAGACAATGGGAAGGGACAGTTGGGGACCAGAGTGTGCCTAAGAGGTGTGTGGTAGATTAAATCATACCTGAACAAGCTATAATGTACAAAATAACCCTGATCACACACTCTCTCTCTCTCTCTCTCTCTCTCTCTCTCTCTCTCTCTCTCTCTCTCTCTCTCTCTCTCTCTCTCTCTCTCTCTCTCTCTCTTATCCCCCCCTCCTTCTCTCTCTGGGGGGTGAGATAGTCTAGTGGTCAGAACATTGCACTTGCAATTTGACGACCCAGATCAATTCCAGTTTGAGGGGATTTTTCCCCTGGAGTTCACATCAGTGCTGACTCTACTCACCCAAAAGTCTTTTAGATGAGACTATAAATCTAAAGCCCCATGTGCAAACCCCCGCAGAAATCTTATATATTTATTCCCTTTTTTTGAGTTACAGATTGGTGTACCCAAATGGCTGAGGACTGATGGCGCCATCTTTTTTACTTTGGTAAGTACTCAGTCTGTACATTTTGGGGTGGGAGGGGGGTGGGTTGGATGGTGGGGTGGTGGGGTGGGGTATAGATAGTATCTATATTTATTCCTTTTTTTGAGTTACAGATTGGTGTACCCAATTGGCTGAGGACTGATGGTGCCATCTTTTTTCTTTGGTAAGTATTCAGTCTGTACATTTTGGGGGAGGGGGGAAGGGATGGTGGGAGGGGGAGAGGAATTGGTTATAAGTTGGTTTTTATATAGTGTCTATATTTATTCCTTTTGTTGAGTTACAGATTGGTGTTCCAGACAGCTGAGGACTGATGATGCCATTTTTTCTATGGTAAGTACTCAGTTTGTACATTTGGGGGGGGGGGGGGGGGGAGGGGGGGGTTATAGATAGTATTTATATCTATTCTTGTGTGAGTTACAGAGTTGGTGTACCCATACAGCTGAGGACTGATGGTGCCATGTTTTTTTTCTTTGGTAAGTACCCAGTCTGTACATTTCGGGGTGGGAGGGGGGTGGATGGTGGGGTGGGGTATAGGTAGTTTTTATATCTATTTCTTTTTGTGAGTTACAGAGTTGGTGTACCCAAATGGCTGGGGACTGATGGTGCCATCTTTTTTTTCTATGGTAAGTACTAAGTCTGTACATTATTAGGTGGGAGGGGGGGTTGGATGGTGGGTAAAGGGGTGAGGGAGGGGGGTGGGGTGTAGATAGTGTCTACATATATATTTCTTTTTTTGCATTACAGAGTTAGTGTTCCCTGATGGCTGAGGACTGATGGTGCCATCTTTTCTTTTCTGTGGTAAGTACTGTCTGTACATTTGGGGGGGGGGGGGGGGGGAAGTGGGGGTAGGGATGGGGGGGGGGTATAGATAGTATCTATATATTTTTTTGTGTGTGTTACAGGTTGGTGTTCCCAGATGGCTGAGGACTGATAGTGCCATTTTTTCTGTGGTAAGTACTCAGTCTGTACTTTTTTTTTTTTTTGGGGGGGGGGGGGGGGGGGTTGGAAGGGAAGGGGGTATAGATAGTATCTATGTTTCAAGTTCAAATTTAAATATTTTGGTGGGTATCGATAGTACTTATCAATATTTCAATTTCAAATTTAAATATTTTTATTATCTCACACACAGAGAAAGTTTATGCTGGTTACAAGCCATACATAAAACAGCAAATAGTAAAAATATTTATCACAGAGGAATGACACAGCACAGTAAACAACCATTACCTGTCACACAGTGCAAGACAATTCTTATACCAATACCAATACCAGCACTTATATCAAAGAGGAATTGATGTGGTCACAAGCCAAATACTCACAAAAATGATAAACAGAAACACTTCTCACAGAAATAATAATATTCAATCTTTGAAAACAAATACACAGCTTATGCTAATTATAGCAGAAACTGAGGGGCTTAAGCTTGGTAAAGGGAAGGGGAGCACTAATTTTAGCACTGGGCCCTGGGCCTGTGACTGAGTTCTGCTGGATTTGTGTGTTGATTGACTGATGGGGCCATTTTTTACTGTTGGTAAGTACTCAAGTCTCTACATTTGGGGGTGGGGGGTAGATAATATCTATATTCTTTTTTGTGCCTTACAGAGGTGGTGTTGCAAGGATTAGGGGGGGGGGGAAGTGGGGCAGGGTCAGGAGGAGGGGTGGAGAGTTGGGTATAGATAGTGTCTATATCTGTTCCTTTTTGTGGTTACAGAGCTGGTGTTCCCAGATGGCTGAGGACTAATGATGCCATCTTTTTTTTCTGTGGTAAGTACTCAGTCTGTACAGTTTTGGGTGGGAGGAGGGAGGCGGTGGGAGGAGGGATGGGGTGGGAGGGGAGGGGTGGGTGAGGAGGGGGGTAGGAGTGGGGAAGGGGGAGGAGGGGGAGTAGGGATGGATGTGTGGGGAGGAGGAGTCAGGGTGGGGGTAGGGGGTGAGGGGGGTAGGGTATAAATACTATCTATATTTGTTCTTTTTTGTGTGTTTAAGATGTGGTGTTCCCAAATGGCTGAGGACTGATGGTGCCATCTTTTTTTTCAGTGGTAAGTACTCAGTCTGTACATTTCAGGGTGGGAGGGGGGGCTAGTAGTAGGGATTGGGGAATACAGAGGGGTGGGGATTGATGGGACATAGGGCTCAGGCGGGGGGAGGGGGGAGGGGGGCTGGAGGTGTGTTTTGGGTGGTCTGGGGGTGGTGGGGGGGGGTATAGATAATATCTATATCTGTTCCTTTTTGTGCATTACAGAGCTGGTGTTCCCAGATGGCTGAGGACTGATGGTGCCATCTTTTTTTTTCAGTGTTAAGTTACTCATTCTGTACAGTTTGGGGTGGGAGGGGGGGTAGTAGTGGGGGTGGGGGGGTAAGCGTGGGGATGGGGTGAGGAGGGAGAGTAAGGGTGGGGGTGTGGGGAGGGGGAGATGGGGCTGGGGTGTGGGGAGGGGGAGTAGGGGGTAGGGGGTGAGGGGGTTGGGGTATAAATAGCATCTATATCGGTTCCTTTTTGTGGGTTACAGAGTTGGTGTTCCCAGATGGCTGAGGACTGATGGTGCCTTTTTTTCTGTGGTAAGTACTCAGTCTGTACATTTTGGGGTGGGAGGTGGGGAAGGGGGAGGGGGGGAGGAGAGAGGGGGTGGGAGGAGAGAGGGGATGGGAAGAGAGAGGAGGTGGGAGGGGTTGGGGGTACGTATAGATAAAATATCTATTATTCCATTTTGTGCATTACAGAGTTGATGTACCCAGAGATGGCTGAAGACTGGTGGTGCCTTTTTTATGTGGTAAGTACACTGAACATTTCGGGGTGGGAAGGGGAGAGGCAGGTAAAGACGGGGGGTAGGAGGTGGAGTTGGGGTGAGGAGGGGGAGTAGGGGTGGGGGGGTGAGGAGAGGGGGTGGGGGGGTGAGGAGGGGGGTAGGGGTGGGGATGGGGGGTGAGGGGGGGTATAAATAGTCTCTATATCTGTTCCTTTTTGTGCATTACAGAGTTGATGTTCCCAGACAGCTGAGGACTGATGGTGCCATTTTTTTTTCTGTGGTAAGTATTCAGTCGCTATACTTTTTTTGGGGGAGAGGGGGCTGGGGTGTAAAGAGAGCATCTATATTTCAAATTAAAACTCAAATATTTTCATTATTTCACAGAGAAATTCATGAGGTTTACAAGCTGTACATAAAAAAGTTAATAGGAAAAACATTTATCACAGAGGAATGACACAACACAGTATAAAACCATAATCTCACACCACATTACACGACATTACCTATACCAATAGCAATACTAGCACTTCAGCAAAAAAATAATATATATAGTGTCTATATTTTATTCCTTTTTGTGCGTTACAGAGTTGGTGTTCCCAGACAGCTGAGGACTGATGGTGCCATCTATTTTTCTGTGGTAAGTACTCAGTCTGTACATTTGGTGTGTGTGGGGGTGGTGGTGGTGGGGTAAGATAGGTGGGGGTTGAGTGAGGGTGGGTGGGTTGGAGTATAAATAGTATCTACATCTATTTTTTGTGAGTTACAGAGTTGCTGTTCCCAGAAGGCCGAGGACTGATGGTGGCATCATTTTTCTGTGGTAAGTACTCAGTCTGTACTGTTTTGGGTGGGGTGGGTGGGTGGAGGGAGTTTGGGAGGGGGAGGAGGTTGGGTATAGATAGTGTCTATACCTATTTCTTTTTGTGCCTTACAGAGTTGGTGTTTCCAGATGGCTGAGGACTGATGGTACCATCTTTTTTTTCAGTGGTAAGTATTCAGTCTGTATATATATATATATATATATATATACACATAAATACATATATATACATATATGTATATATATATTTATCTTTTTATCGGGGGGGGGGGGGGTAGAGAGTATCTATATTCCAAATTAAAATTAAAAACATTTTCAGTATCTCACAGAGAAATTCATGCGGTTTACAAGCCATACATAAAAAAGTAAATAGGAAAAACATGGTATAGAAAAATACATAACTTGCTTACCACAGGTATGTGTTGACACTCAAATGTCATTGCAGTTGTCACAAGCACCCTGTTAAGGTTAGACATTTTCTTAATATTTCACACAGAAAGAAAGAGTGTATTCCAAATGCAATTAGTTGGATTCTACCTGACTTTGGTGTATATTACAATGAAAAACTGTGTGTTGTGCGCACACTTCATCCATGTAGTGATGTAGCTGTTATTTCTACCTCTCTACTGCTGTGTGTTACAGGGCTGGTGAACCGAGATGAAAGAGGATGAAGGGATCAGGACAGGAGGCTGCCATCTCCATCACAAGTTAAGTGTACTATATATATATATATGTGTGTGTGTGTGTGTGTGTGTGTGTGTGTTGTGTGTGGTGTGTGTGTGTGTGTGTGTGTGTGTTGGTATTTACCTGTGACTGAAAGATGAAAGGTGAGAAGGTCAGAGGCTGACTATTTTCTCCCACCTAAGAGCATGTCACCAATCCACTGTTACTTCCTTTTTGTTGTTTTTACTAACCTACACAAACATCCAGTCATGGCGGGGGGGGGGGGGGGGGGGGGGGGGGGGGGGGGTGTTATTTACTGAGTATGATATTTGAGAATTGTGTTAATGTAGTTAGGTGTGCACAGGTGAGTTTGATGTTCATTTATGTAGGTGTGCACAGGTGAGTGTGATGTTCATTTAGGTTTCAAATTAATATCTTTTACGTGCAGGATTATGAGAAGAATCAGGGTTTTTTATGCATGTGTGTGTGTGTGATGCATTGGCAATGACTAAAGTGTTAATTGTGTGTTAACAGGGTTGGCGCATGCAGACAGCTGAAGACTGTGCAGAGAGAGAGGAGACAGGACTTGCTGACTGGGGATCTACAGGGCAGGTGAGTGCTGTGCACACCACTGTCAGTTCACAGCAGAATTCTCTGCATCAAATTTCAGCACATCATCTCAAAAGCAGTGCCACACATTTGAAGATGTATTTTTATCTTCAGAGTTCAAACAACAAAGGAAGTCAAAAACTTGAACCCCCCACCCCCTGTAACTGACAACAGCTAAGCTAGGAGGCTAGACTAAGGAAGTAGCAACATACCCTGGCAAAAATTCTGTAGAAAAAAGGTACTCTGATTGGGAAACAAATACAGTTGCAGACAGGAAAAGAAAATATAATGGGTGGTGCTGCTCTTGTGGTGACATACTGTGATCCAAGGGGAGAGCAGCGCAATTTTCACCCAGAGAAATCTGATGTGACTTACAAGTAAAATGAAATAAAATAAAATAGACTAAATATTCATGAAACAGCAAACCTTTTGCATCTTTGAAAAATCAAATGAATGTTAAAATGGTAGAGTAACTTGTTCTGAAGTGATTTCAGCATGGAACACACACCACACACACACACCACACACACACACACACACACCACCACACACACACACACACACACACCCCTATTTTGATATCCTCCTATTTAAAAGCTTCAAAAGAAATGTTGAGCAGTGTAGACCTGTGTGTGTGCTTCATGCATGTAGTGAGGTAGCTGTTGTTTCTGTTACAGGGGCTGGTGAACCAAGATGAAAAGAGGATGAAGGGATCAGGATAGGAGGCTGCCATCTGCATCACAAGTTAAGTGTTACTCTGTGTGTGTGTGTGTGTGTGTGTGTGTGTGTGTGTGTGTGTTGTGTGTGTGTGTGTGTGTGCAATTTGTGTTAGTATTTACCTGTGACTGAAAGATGAAAGGTGAGAAGGTCTGAGGCTGGCTATTTTCTTCCCACCTAAGAGCATGTCACCAATCCCCTGTTACTTCCTTTTTGTTGGTCATGTTTTTACTAACCAACACAAATGGCTAGTCATTGGGTGGGGGGGGGGGGGGGGGGGCGGGAATTTACTGAGTGTGTTATTTGAGAATTGTGTTTATTTAGTTAGGTGTGCACAGGTGAGTTTTGATGTTCATTTATGTAGGTGTGCACAGGTGAGTGTGGTGTTTTTAAGTCTTCAAATTAGGGTCTTTATACATACAGGATTATGAGAGGAGTCTTTTTTTTTTGCATGTGTGTGTGATGCATTGTCAATGACTAATATATTTATTGTGTGTTCACAGGGTTGGTGCATGTAGACAGCTGAAGACTGTGCAGAGAGAGAGGAGACAGGACTTGCTGACTGGGATCTACAGGGCAGGTGAGTGCTGTGCACACCACTGTCAGTCACAGCAGAATTCTCTGCTTCAAATTTCAGTGTATCATCTCAAAAGCAGTGCCACACATTTTGAAGATGTATTATTTTATCTTCAGAGTTCAAACAACAAAGTAGGTCAAAATTTTTACCCCCCCTCCCCCCCTGTAACTGATATAAGCTAAGCTAGGAGGCTACTCACAAAGTAGTAACATACCCTGGCAAAATTCTGTAGAAAAAAGCCACTCTGATGGGGAAACAAATACAGTTGCAGACAGGAAAAGAAAAAAAAGAATAATGGGTGGTGCTACTCTTTGGTAGCACACTTGCCAAGGGGAGAGTAGCGCAATTTTCACCCAGAGAAATCTGCTGTGACTTAGAGTTTTATCAAATAGAATAAAAAAATATATATTATAAATAAATATTCATGAAAGAGCAAACCGTTTGCATCTTTGAAAAATTAACAAAATGTTAGAATGGCAGAGTGACCTTATTCTGAAGTGATTTCAGAATGGAACACACACACACACACACACACACACAACACACACACACACACACACACACAACACACACACACACACACACACACACCTATTTTGATATCTTCCTTTTTTGAAAGCTTCAAAAGAAATTTAAATGTTGAACAGTGTAGACCTGTGCAAATTTCCTTATTGATGAGAAAAAACAAAAGGCTGATAAATTACACAGTGGAAAGAAATAGAGGGAAGCAAAAACAACAGCAAAAAAAGACAAAAAGCATAGTTACAAACAAATATAGATAAAAAATATTGCCCTGTTTGAAAAATGTCGTAGTAAACAAGGTGCAAAAAATACTAGAACTCTGTGAAAAATGCTGAAAATAGCCACAAAAATACTGAAATCAGTAGTATGAGGGGCACAGGTCTGGGTATGTGCTAACTGTTGTGTTTTACTGTGTTATGTGCTGACTGATGTGTTATGTGCTGGACTGATGTGTATGCGTCACTGTTATGTGATGACTGATGAGTCATTGATGTTGCTGTGTGCAGATGGTGTCTGTCCATGATGGAAGGGGGGAGTGGGCAGCACAAGTGTGTATCAAAACCACGGGCCACACATCTTGCAACACATCATCGCATCAAACCACCGCCACAACATCTTGCAACACATCATCATCGTATCAAAACCACCGCCACACATCTTGCAAACGCATCTTCTTGGGAGGCAGGAGAGGAGACTGCTGAAAATAAAAGAAAATGTCTTCACAACCACCCCCACCCCCACCCCCCTCCACCTGCCACTTTGTAACCTTCATTTCCAAATATGTGAACAGCTTTCTTTGTGAATTTCTGTACAGAGGGGGGTTCATACACACACATGCTTGACTTGTGTTTTTGTCTTTTCGGAGGGTGTGTGTTTGTGTATGTGTGTGAGAGAGGGGGAAGAGAGAGAGAGAGAGGAGAGGGGGGGGGGGGGGGTTTCGTCAGTAAAACTCCTTGCCCGTTTTTACTGCATGCCTTGGCTAGAGCTATGGGTTCACCAAGGATGAGATTTTGCATATTCGACCATTTTCCGAACCATAAAGAAGCTGCATTATGACTTGAGGAGACATGTCTTCTAAAAGCAGATACACGCTCTATACAGATAAAATGACTGAAATACAGTCAACTTAAACTTGAAGTAGAGTCATAAAAAAAATACTGACATGTAATCCAGACAGACAAAAATAGCTGTAATGCAGCTACTTAAAAACATAAACATGTAATTCACATGGATAATGTTGCTAAAATTACTGTGACTTAAAAACATAACATGTAATCCACACAGATAAAATGATTATAATAAAGTCCTCTTAAAAACACTGGCATATAATGCACACATAGAAAATGGCTCAAGTACTTAAAATACCAGCATGTAAACCCCACAGATGGAATGGCTAAAATCCAGTCATCTAAAAACACATAGTACATACTAATAAAATGACTAAAATACAGTCCTCTAAAAAAACACTGGCATGCAATCCTAATGGACGGCTAAAGTACTATTCTCTAAAAACACATAGTACAGACTTATAAAATGACTAAAATACTGTTCTCTAAAAACAATAGTACCGACTATTAAAATGACTAAACTACTTTTTTCTTAAAAACCACAAAGTACAGACAAATAAAATGACTAAACTACTCTGCTCTCTAAAAACACGTAGTACATACTTATGAAATGGCTAAAATACAGTCGTCTTAAAACATTGGCATTGTAATCAACTCATAAAAGGCTAAATCATTACATCTTAAGTTACCAGCGTGCAATCACACAGATGAAACAGCTAAAAAATACAGTGGTCTAAAAACACATAGTACAGACTTACAAAATAACTAAAAAAACAGTCCTCTAAAAACATTGGCATGCAATTCAGGGGCTCAAATACTGTTCTCTAAAAACCCATAGTACAGACAAATAAAACGGCCTGAAAAAACTGTTCTCTAAAAAACATAGTACAGACTTATAAAATGACTAAAAATACTGTTCTCTAAAAACACATAGTTACAGACAAAACGGCTGAAAAAACTGTTCTCTAAAAACACAGTACAGACAAAACAGCTAAAAAACTGTTCTCTAAAAACACATAGTACAGACAAATAAAACAACTCAAAAACTGTTCTCTAAAAACACACAGTACAGACAAATAAAACGGCGGAAAAAAAACTGTTTTCTAAAAAACACATAGTACAGACAAATAAAAAATGGCTGAAAAACTGTTCTCTAAAAACACATAGTATAGACAAATAAAACAGCGGGAAAATGACTAATGTATAATCAATCTTAATACACAAACATTTAATCAACCACAATAAAATGACTTGTGCACAGTCATCTTAAAAACACCATATATGTATTCCACACAGACAAAATGTCTAAAATACAACCCTCTAAAAATGCCTGCATGTAAATCCATGAATAAAATGACTCCAATACAGTCATCTTCAGACACCAACATTTAACCCACACAAATAGAATTAATTAAATACAGCCATCTAAAAACACAAACATGTAATCCACAGAGAACAAATGACTGGAATACAGTCATCTAAAAACAGAAAATTATTTATCCACACAAAAACAGTCATTATATTCCATCTATCTAAAATACCCACATGTAATTCCACACAAATAAATGACTTAAAAAGAAGTCTAAAAATACTAACATTTAATCCACACAGATAAAATTGTTAAAATATAGTAAAATAAAAATACAGACATGTAATCCACACAAATAAAATGACTAAAATAAAGTCACTTCAAACACAGACATATTTTAACCTATGAAATGTCTAATGCAAGAAACACCTATATGCCAGGGAATAAAATTCCTATGTATCACTTGCTATATTTATGTCCCTAGTACTGGAAAATACCATACGAATAACCCTGATATTCTGCCAAATGACAGTAGCCTATATATTTTGTAGATTGCTCTCAGGCAAGTTCAAAGTAGTTATCCAAAATATTGCCACAGCAAAAAATATGTCAAAACTTTTTTTTTTCTTCATCCCCACTGTCATTCTGAGTACCACCTATCTCAGAAGCTTCACACATAAGTTAAGGCAAAATATCAGTCATTTTTTAAACTTCACGATATGTGGTCAATCATACAAGATCCTTTTCATCATTGTCAGGCTATTTTAAAACCTAATTTGTCACTTTTCCAGCTGCCCTAAAGTCATTGATAAGAAGAATCAGTCATTTTGAACAACCACAGGCATGCAGTCATGCAAAATAACCAAAAAATATGAGCTAAAAACGGATTGTTTGTACACGTTTTTGCAGCTCGATGTTTGCCAAGCAACAAAAGAGTAATCTCCATAATTTTTTGAGTGGTTTCCCTTCAACAGTAGTCAGGGAAGCTAGCTTTGTTTACATCCAGTCAGAAACAAACGGGAAATTTTCGGCTTGATGGCGTATAGAGTGCGCATTTTACCTTGGAAAAAAATCCAGGTAGGGCAGTCTACAGTCAACTCACACCCAATAGAATAACTAAAATACTGCCATCTTTAAATAACATGGAATCCAGACAAATATAATAGCAAAAACACAGCCACTTAAAAACAGACATTTAATCCACACAAAATAAAATGGATAAAATACAGTCATCCAAATACACAGGTGTAATCTACACTATTAAAACTACTAAAATACAGTCAACTAAAAACACAAACATGTAAGCCAACAAATAAAATTGCTATAATACATCCATCTTAAATGCCAGCATGTAAATCTCACAGATGAAATGACTTCAATACAGTCATCTAAAAACACCAAACATCTTATCCACAAAAATAAAACTACTTTAATACAGCCATCTAAAAACACTAGCTGAAATAGTTATCTAAAAACACTGACACATAATCCATAGAGATAAAATGACTATGCATGCAGGCATCAATGGTTGGTAATGTTTTAGTTATACATTTCTGTGTTGTTTTTATCAGTTGGCCCATCATTTAACCTGAAGAAGGTTTGAAATAAACAAAAAAAAAAAAATTGCTCTGCCAGACACTTGGGTGTTGTGTCTTTACTTGTCTACTTGTATATGGTTTTTTTTTTTGGTTTTTTTTTTCATTTTGCTTGCTGTTTTAGTTTTGCTTGTTTGTTTTGTTGGTTTTTTTGTTTGGTTTTTTTTTTTTTAAACCCAAATAGATGTCTTGATGAAAAAAGAAAATTTCTGCCACCTGGAACTAAAACTTTGACTTGACATATCCAGCATGGCATTTTGAAAAGCTAACAGTGGAAGGGAGACAATGTACTGGAAATACTGTCAGCCTGCTCCAAGTGTCTCTGAGGTGTGAATCCAGTGAAACAATATCCTGGTTTCTTCTTCTTCTTCTTCTTCTTCTTTCTTCTTCTTCTTCTTCTTCTTCTTCTTCTTCTTCTTCTTCTTCTTCTTCTTCTTCTTCTTCTTTTTCTGCTTTTTTCTTTCTCTTCTTCTTCTTCTGCTTCTTCTTCTTCTTCTTCTTTTTCTTCTTCTGCTTCTTCTTCTGCTTCTTCTTAAGAAATCTTTGTCGGAATTTGTCTTCTTTGGAATTTTTTTTGGGGGAATTCTTCTTCTTCTTTGAAATTTCTCTTCTTCTGCTTCTTCATCTTCTATATATCTCTAATAAGGGGGGGGGGGGGGGGGGGGGGGGGTGGGGGGGGGGGGGGGTCGTGATAACATAATGATCAAAAACATTGCACTGGCAATTTGACAACCACAGTTTGATTTGTTCGAGGGGATTTTTCCTTGGAGTTAACATCAGTGCTGACTCCACTCTTCCCAAAAGTCCTTCGGATGAGGCTATAAACCGAGGCTGTGTGTGAATGCATGCTGAACATCTTGTGCACACGTTAAATCCTGTTCCGCTTTTGTAAGAGTAGGCCATTGTGTGCCTCTGGGAACAGATGACAATATTTACAAAACTGCATACACACAGGGACTGGATGTTAAAAATCACATGGGTGCTCATTCCATTATCCTTGATATAAATGAATAAATAAATAATAAATAACCCTTAGTCTGGTGATGGCGGGGGCACCCCTGAAAACTTGACAACCAGTCTCCTCCATTCCTTTTTTTTTAAGCCATTTTTCTTCAGTTTTATCAAGTTGTACATTGTTGTATATCATGAAATGTGATTTTGTATATACATGTAAAAAGCAAGCAAAATATTCACACAAAGTATAATGAAATATAATAAAGTATAAAAGAAATGAGGAAAATCAGAAGAAGAGAGAAAAAAAAAAACAACCCCCCCAACCCCCCCCCCCCCCCCCCCCCCCCCCCCCCACATACTCACACAAATATGTTTAAGTTATGGAAGAAGAAAGATGAGATAGCTAGATGGAGAAACAAACAGATAGAAGACACAGACAAACATATCTACGCGGTCGCAATATTAGAAGGTATGTTGGGTTAGTATAATTTTTTTTCTATGAAGGTTCTGTAATCTAACATAAACCATGATTATAGTAAATAAAAGCATTCAACAGATGTTCAAAGACTTAATTTTCATCACTAACCAAGCCTTATATGGAGTCCATTCAAGAGCAAAAGTGTTATGGGTAAAAAAAATTGTGCTATGTACTCCTCCATCAAATATCTTCCTTTCAACTTTTTGATGAACACCTGCAGTACAGGTCTACTTCTACTTAATTTACAATGGTATATATATTGTTTAGCAAACATAATAATAAAATAAAAATATGATCAATGCATATATTTTTGTCAAATCCAAGTATTGCTAAAGACGCTGTTATGTGCAAATAGTGCGCATTCATACATCTTTCACTCACTGCTTCTGTTAGTGTTTGCCAAAACCTTTGAATAACTGTCCATTGCCAAAACATATGTCGAATTACTGGCTATTTCTGTGTTGCAAAAATTACAAAGATTGCTATCTGTTACTTCCATCTCTTTTGATATAACATTGGTTCCAAGACATCTATGAATAATCCTCAGTTGAAACCATTTCATTTTGATATTGGAGATCTTATGAACATTCAAAAAACATTTTTTTCCAGTCATTCTCAATATTCAGCTTTTCATTCCACTTCGTACAACATTTTGGTAAAACATTATCACAAATAAAAATATCATAAAATAGTTTTGATCCTTTTGGTACTGACCTTATCCTTTCTTGACAAAGTGGCATACTTAAGCATTCATTTATCATTGACTTATACTTGTTTTCTGTATATACTCAGCCAATGCTATTTTGTATCCATAAAAAGTAACAAAGTCAATATCAACATTATGTTTTATTTTAAACTGTTCTTGCCAAAAATTTTCCGTTTTCTAATAGAAAATGTGCTATGCAATGTATGCCTTATTGATCAATGTCTTTTTCTTAATATACTTATTTCCTACCTGTATTCTATTATTGAAAAAGATCAGTTCTGCTAACAGTTCATGGGAGCTACTGCAACTAGTTTTGTAGAAAAAGTCTTTATATATTGTAAAAACTTCTGTCCAAAAGGCATTTGCCTTTGAAAATTGAGAAACTATTTTCAGGCCCATATTTTGTGAGGCTTTCAAGAATTGGAAAGTTGAACATTGCAATGGTCTTCCATTTATGACTTGTTGTCTCTGTTTTTCTTAGCCATGTCAATTTAAGTGAATTTGCAAATGTTTGCAGTTCTGGTAACCCAAGCCCACCATTTTTGACACTCTTGTGTAATGTTTTTCTACTTATTTTGTCTTGTTTATTATTCCATACAAATTTATAACAGCATTTTTGCAAGTTTCAAAGACTGCATCTGGTGGATTTGGTGTAAAAATAGATAAATAGATAAATCAATTTCGACAGAATCTAGTGATTTTAGTATTGTACTCTCCCTAGAAGTGTTAACTATCTTTTAACCCAGATTTTGAATAATTGTTTCACATCATCTAATTTTGCAGAATAATTAATATATGGACAGTTTTGCAAATTGTTTGTGAACCAAATTCCTAAGATTTTGAATTTTGGTGGATTCCATTCCATATTTAAATTTTCCAAGCAACATATTTCTGATTTTTTATTGCTTCCTAACCAAATTACACTTGTTTTTTCAGGATTCATTCTTAAACCAGATTTAGAACCAAATAAATTGATAGCCTTAATGCAAGATTCAAATGATTTTTTTGTCTCCTGCTAAAAGGAATTCCGTATCATCTGCATACTGGGAAAGTTTGCTTTCAATATTATTGACTGTCACACCATGTATATCTTGATTTTCCAAGCTATTATTGCTAATATTTCTACACATAAAACAAACACATGTGGAGATAGCGGATCACCTTGTCTGCATCCTCGTTTGACACCAAACCAGTCCGATACTTGACCATTAACAATTACACAAGCTTTGATATTTGTATAAAATGTTTCTATCCATTTACAGATGTCACATTAAAATCCAAATGCTTTTAGAACTTAAAACATAAAACTCCAACTGACAGAATCAAAGGCCTTTTCAAAATCAATATTCAATAGCATTCCTGGCAGATTGTGTTCTTCTAGATAAGCTATTGTGTCATAAATAAATCCTATATGATCTCCTATATATCTGTTACTGATAAATCCCGTTTGATCCTCATTGATAAGTTTAGGCAATACACTTTTTAAACGATTAGCTACACATGCTGATTCATATTTGTATACAACATTTAGCAGGGATATTGGTCTCCAGTTTTTTTAATATAACATCTTGGTTTATCTCTTTTCACTCACTCAGTCCCATGTCCCAAAGGACGTAGAGGGGACATGAGAGAAGACACAACAGAGATATTTTTTTCATGCTTCACGATCCTGTGTGGCTAGTAGGAGGTGTTGCAGGGGTTGGGTGGTCCAGTCTTTGATGTTGTCAACCCATGATTTCTTTTGGTGGCCTCTTCTTCTCTTGCCCTCGACTGGTCCTTACAAGATGGTTTTTGCTAAGGTGTTGTGTCTTGTGGTGTGACCAAACCACATCAAGAGGCCCACACGCTTTTTGATTTCTCCTTTCACATAGTTATTGGTCTTGCGTTCTTGTGTCTTGTATGATATTTTGAGGAGTCTTCTGTAGCACTTGTTCTCGAATGCTTGGATTCTCCTCTCTAACTCTGCTGTCAGAGTCCATGATTCACAGCCATATAGGAGGACAGATATCACGAGGGATTTGTAGAGGTGGTATTTGGTGCAGAAGCTGATGTTGTTGCTTCTGATGATCCTCTCAAGTCTGACTAGAGCAGATGTTACTGTTGCAATTCGAGCTTTCACTTCATTGTTTGATGTGCCACCTTTTGTTAGGATGGAGCCTAAGTATTTGAATTGGCTCACCTCTTCCAGTATTTCTCCATTCATCTTCATTTGCGTGATGTCATTGCTTTCGCTGTTGACCATGATCTTTGATTTCTCTGTACTGACCTCCATGCCGTATGTGCTTGCTCGATCTGTTAGGCTGTCTGTGAGGATTTGCAATTCTTGTTTGCTGCTGCCCATGAGGTCAATGTCATCTGCAATTCTGAGGTTGCAAGGGGTCTTCCACCAATGGAGATGGAAGTGTGGTGGTTTTGCAGTGTCTCTGTCATGATGTTTTTGAGGAAGAGGTTGAAGAGTACAGGTGAAAGAAGGAAGCCTGGCGGACCCCAACCGTGGTCTTGAAGAACTCGCCCACATGATTGTTAATGAAAACTGCACTTCTTGCGTTCTCAAACAGTGCCTTGATGACTTCAATTAGGCAGTTGTCAATGTTGAAGTGCCTGAGTACATGCCAGAGGCCGTCATGCCATACCCTGTCAAAGGCCTTTTTGAAGTCAATGAAATTGTGGTAATTTTAAGCCATCCTAGCAAGCTCATGCTGCAGGTAGTACTCAACAGACTGAAAAACCAAGCTGAAAAAACTCATGGCAGAAGAACAAGCAGGTTTTAGACCAAAATGCAGCACAATGGAACAAATTTTCAATCTGAGAATTCTGATAGAGAAGCATCTCCAACACCAAAAAGACTTGTACCACAATTTCATTGACTTGAAAAAGGCCTTTGACAGGATTTGGCATGACGGCCTCTGGTAAGTATCTCCTTTAGGTATAAATGTAATAACGCCTTGCTTTTGAATACACAATAACTCCCCCTTTCTGAATCCAGCATTAAGTGCCCTAACAACAAAACCACCTAGTTTACCCAAAAGCACTTAAAGAATTCAGAGGCAAAACCGTCTGAACCTGGACTTTTGTTGTTTTTCATATTTCTTAATGCTAACCTTCCCTCTTCTAGTCTAAGCTCACCTTCTAGACTATTTGCTTCATCCATATCTAGATGTGGAATATTTTTTACTAGTTGATCTCTTTCACAATCTTCAACATTTGATTTTTTTATACAATTCTTCATAAAAACTCTAGTTTCCTGGAAAACTTTTTCCTGATTGTTTAGCAAATTCCCATGTTTATCAATTAATATATTCATACTTTTACTAATATAGTGCCGTTTCTCCAACTTACAAAAATAACTAGTTACTTTTTCTCCCTCAGCTATCCATCTTGCTCTTGATCTTAAAAGTAACCCCTCTACTCTTTTTTCCCTAATAGCCTTTAACTGCTCTTCCTTTATATCTATATCCTGAATATCCTCTTCAGTTTTCCCCATCTTTTCTTTCACGTTGCTGAATATCTTTTTGCAATTTAGATTCTTCTTCATTCATTTTTTTCTTTTTCATAGTGGCATATGTAGTCCTCTCCATTCCTCTTGCTGATGTTGTCCTCCCCTCTCTTCCTTGGTCTGCCTCTTTTTCTTCCTCCTTGGACAGTGCCTGGCAGTATTGTTTTTGCAAGCCCATTAGATCTTGTGACATGCCTGTACCATTTAAGTTTACGCAGCACCATTTAAATTTAGGCTTCTTTATGATTGATAGAATATTTTTTGTAGGGTCCAATGATTTGCTGGATTCTGTTATGCACGTCTTCGCTGCTTATGTGGTCTCTGCATGAGATGCCAAGGAGGCTCCGGAAGCATCTCTTCTTTTTTTTTTTTTTAAATTCTTTTTATATCGAGGATAACAGAATAAGCAATCATGTGCTTTTTTTCATCCGGTCCCCATGTGTATGCAGTTTTGTAAATATTGTCATCTGTTCCCACCGGCACACGATGGCCTACTCTTACGAAAAGCGGAACAGGATTTAACGTGTGCGCAAGATGTTCTGCGTGCGTTTGCACACGGGGCCTTGGTTTAAAGTCTCATCCGAAGGACTTTTTGTACCACCTGTACTTTTCTCTCCAAATCAGCAGTCAGGGTTCACAATTCACAGGCATGTCTGATACAATGGCTCCCAAGTACTTGAAGCTTTGAACCATTTCTGTCTTCTGGTCATTGTTAATGATATTAGTGCTGATGCCCTTGGCATTATTGGTCATTAGTTTAGTTTTCTCTGCACTGATTTCCATACCTTATATTTTGTAGGCCTTTTTCAGGTTCTGTTAGGCTGGCAAGCTCTTGTTCTGGTCCTGCTAGTCCGTCAATTTTATCTGCAAAGTGGAGATTAGTGATCATTCTGCCATCAATGCTGACTGATCCTTTATGGTGTCCCAGTGCATCAGCCATCATTCTCTCGTGGAAGATGTTGAAAAGAGTGGGTGAGAGTAGACAGCCATGCCTTACTCCAACTGTTGATCGAAACCACTCTTCAATGTTGCTGTTGTAGTACACTGCACTGGTGGCCTTGTTGTACAGCTCTTTGATGACTCTGATGAGGTTTGCATTGAAGCTGTACAAATTCATGGTTGCCCACAAAGCTGCATGCCACACCCTGTCAAATGCCTTCTTAAAATCAATAAATATGTGGTAGAGGTCTTGTTGGTGTTGAAGGTACTGCTCAGGGAGTATTCTGAGGTTGAATATCTGTTCAGTTGTACTACACTCTGCTCTGAAATCTGCTTCTTCCTCAGCAATAATGAATGGTCTCTGCTTTTGGCTTCAGTTTGTTTAGTTATATTCTTGAACGTGACCTTGCTTGGGTGACATACGAGGCTGACTGTGCTGCAATTCTGGCACTGTTGTTGAATTTCCTTTCTTGAGGAGGGTGATGATGAGTGACTGTGTCCATGTTGTTGACCATTTTCCTTTCTGCCAGATCTTGTTACAGATTTTTAGTAGAGCGTTGATCATGGCTTCCCCTCCAGCTTGGACCAACTCAACTGGAATGTTGTCAGCCCCTGCTGACTTCCTCTTTTTCAGCAATCTGACTGCTGTTTCCACTTCTTCTTAGAGGATAAGTGGCTGTCTGTATCTGTGCTTGTGGGGACATTGAGGACTTCTGGATCTCCTGTGCTTTTGTAGTAATACAGGTCAGAGCAGTATTCTGTCCATCTGTTCTGAATATCCTTGTCATCAGTGAGGCACTTCCCATTCTTGTCTTGGCTTTTGAGCTTGTTCCCTGTTTTGTGCCAGTCCGGTCTTTCACCAGTTGATATGCTTTCTTGGTGTTGTTTTTTGTGATGTTTTCTTCAATGTTCTGGCACTGTTTGCCAATTTATTTCTCTTTTGCTTCTGTTACAGACTTCCTGATTCTTTTGTTGATTGCCCTATGTTGTTCTGCTCTTTCTTCTGTTTTGTTTTTCTTTTTCTTAAACTCTCTATGTTTGTTACATCATTGATGGATGTAGGTGTGACCCAAGGTTTTTTGACAGGTTGATATTTGCCAAGAAGCTCGCTTGCTGTTTCATTCACTGCTGTGTTGAAACCATCCATCAAAGTATCTATATCCATATCATCTGAGTCTGTCAGAGTGAGTGCTGCAAACTTCCCACCTATCCTTGCCTGAAAAATGTCTGCTACCTCTGGATCCTTCAGCTTCTCAAGGACAAAATTGGTCCTGATCTTGTACTGCTTGTGATTTATTTTTTTAGAAGGAGTCAGAATGTCATCATTACAAGATCAGGGTCACTCCCTATGTCTGCTCCTGGAAAGCTTCGTATCTGTGCAGTGTTTATGCTGGACCGGAATCGTCTCTTCACCATGAAGTAATCTATTTGGCAATGGTTTTCACCATTTGTGTGGACCAAACCTTCTAGACGTTGGACATGGCATAGCCCAGGAGAAGATAACCACAATCAAATTGACAACATAATGGTCAAACAAAACTTCCAATCAGGTGTTAATATTGCAAAGACCATGAGCTTTCCAGGAGCAGACATAGGAAGCAATCATGAGCTTGTGATGATGACATTTAGACTTCACTTCAAAAGTATTAAGAAACAGGGCAATTTAAGAATAAAGTTCAATCTTGACAGGCTAAAGGACCCAATTGTAGCAGAAAATTTTAAAGCTACAATAGGAGAAAAATTTGCCCCACTACTTGTTCTGGATAACCAGGATACTGAAGTGGACACCCTGATTAATAGCTTTAACACTGCAGTGACTGAAATAGCTAGCAACATTCTCAGCAAACACTGGGCAACCAAAAAGCCCTGGGTCACAGAAGACATACTGAAGTTGTGCAACAAACGCAGAGAACTAAAGCAAAGGAAGAAAGAGGCAGAGATTGCAATAGTCAAAGTCAAGTCAAAGTCAAAAGTCAATATTATACAGATAAATCAATCAAAAAGTTAAAAAAGGCATGAGAAAAGCAAAGGAGACATGGATCGAAGAACAATGCAAAGCTATCAAGGAAAACTTGCAGAAAAACAACAGCAAGAAAGCTTAAAAGCCTGCGAAAGATCTAACAAGCCCAAAACAAGGGAGAACCCCTACCATCCAAGACAAAGCAGGGAAATGCCTCACTGAAGATCAAGGTATTTTAAAGAGGTGGACTGAGTACTGCTCTGAGCTCTGCTCTGAGAACCCACACAACAACAGGAGACCCTAAGGTGCTAAATATTCCTCCGTCAACCAACAACAGCAGCTACCCCATCCTACAGGAAGAAGTTGAAAGTGCAAAAAATCACTAAAAAGAGGGAAGTCAGCAGAAGTGGACAACATTCCATCAGAACTGGTCTAGGCGGGAGGAGAGACCATGATAGAAGACTTACTATCTGCAATAAGACCTGGGAGACAGGGGAGTGGCCAACACCTTGGAAACAGTCCATGATCATCACTCTCCCAAAGAAAGGCAACTTACAACTCTGCCTAAACTACCTTACCATCAGCCTGATCAGTCATCCAAGTAAAGTGATGCTCTAAATACTCCTAAACAGATAAAGCCTCAAGCTGAGATCATCAAAGAAGAGCAAGCAAGGTTCAGAGCAGGACGGAGCACAACTGAACAAATTTTCAATCTTAGAATACTCTGAGAAATACTTGCATCACCAACGGGTTCTTTACCACATCTTTGTGGACTTTAAGAAGGCGTTTGACAGAGTCTGGCATGCAGCTCTGTGGGCAACCATGAGGTTGTATAACATCAATGCCAACCTGATCAGAGCAATAAAATGCTTGTAAAACAAGGCAACCAGTGCAGTCTACTGTAACAACAACATAGGAGATTAGTTCCGAACCACAATTGGAGTACGCCAAGGATGCCTGCTCTCTCCCACCCTCTTCATCATCTTCTTAGAAAGAAAAATGGCTGATGCACTTGAAAATCATGAGGGAACATTCAGTATTGGGGACAGGACAATCACAAAGTTATTTTTGCTGATGATATCGATGGCCTAGCTGGAGAACAGAACTAGTCAGCCTGGTAAATAACCTTGATTAAGCCTCATCAGTATATGGCAGGCACATCAGTGCAGAGAAAACCCAGCTGATGATGAATAGTGCCAATGGCATCAGCAATGACATAATTATAGATGGTAAAAAAATTGGGACAATACATAGCTTCAAATATCTGGGAGCGATAATGTCAGATGAAGGATCAAAACCTGAAATTCTCTCCAGGATAGCCCAGACCACAGCTGCAATGACCAAATTTAAAGTCCTCTGGAATGATAAGAACATAGCCATCAGCATCAAGATCAGACTGATGCATTCCCTGATCATGTCCATATTTTTGCATGCATGTAAAACATGGACCATAACAGCAGGCATTGAAAGAAGGATACAGGCAATGGAGATGAGATGCTTTCGCAAACTCCTTGGCATTTCATACAGAGATCACATCACTAATGAAAAAGTGAAAACTAGAATAAAGAATGCCATTGGTCCATATGAAGAGCTCCTAACTACAGTGAAAAAAACGCAAGCTAAAGCCATAGGCATGTCACACGAACATCTGGACTGGCCAAGACAGTCTTTCAGGGAACAGTAAAGGGAGGGAGATGAAGAGGCAGAGAGAAGAAATGATGGGAAGACAACATCAGGGAGTGGACAGGCCTTGAGTGGAACGATCTGCTATGGAGAGCGGAGGACCGTGGGAAGTGGAGGAGGCTGGTTGCAGAATCTTCAGTTGTGCCCCCATAGGACAATGGGACTGGTGAAGGTTCACCATATGGGCTATGCCATGTCCATCTTCTAGATCTTTTATGTAGGCCAAGTGTATTCACTAGCTTGTACGGCCAAGTACAAGATTGTTGTTTCTGGCAAACTCTAGTAGTCTCAAGCCACTTTCATTTGTTCCTTTGTTGCAGTGTTGTCCACAAATGCCCTCCCAGTCTTTGTGGGCATCTACTCCTATCTTGGCATTCCAGTCACCTTGTACAAGGATGTCTTTCCTGAGAGTTTGATTTAGAATCCCTTGTACTTGGCCGTACAAATCTTCTATTTCTTCATGTCTTCTTGTTGATGACTGGCTAAACAACATAAATGACAATAAGTTCACTGGGTATTGTTTGTTGACTTTACCAAGGCTTTTGATGTCATTGACCATAGTCTCTTACCTCGTAAAATGGTTTTATATAACATTTCTGACAGTGATTTATCTCTCCTAAAGTCATTCCTAACAGATCGTACCTATACTGTCTTTCTTGGTAAAAAAGAGTCTGGATTTCTTACCCAGAAGTTTGGTGTCCCTCAAGGGTCTGTACTTGGTCCTCTTCTTTTTTCTCTTTATATAAATGATCTGCCGCTTTTCATTACAAAAGGCCAGTGTGAATTTTTCGCTGATGACACTTCTATTTATGCCTCTCATCCTGACTTGGAACAACTTGTTATTTCTTTACTTCAGCTCTCCTGGGCTTATGGGTTCTTTTACATGCGTTAAATGTGTGTTGCAAATTGGGTCATCTATTTATCGTCTATCTGAGTGAGATGAGAAGAGAACTGGAGGTCCCCTGAGCCACATGCATTAAGCTCATGGAAAACAACCCACAATCCTAGGAAAACTGTCCTTGGAAACAGTCTGTGGAGAAAGCCACTTTCATGGGGATATGCACCCGTGCGTGTACACACACACACACACACAATTTTTGCAATTGTTCGGCTTACAGTTTTAGATTTTAAAGTTCTCTATTGTTCAATTGTTTTTGTTATTATTTGCATTTCTTATGCCATGTTTTGCAACATTCTTGTTATGTAGTTTTGTAATCAGTCTTCTTATGTACATAATTACCAACACACTTTTTAAAAACCCTTATCTCTTTATTGCCCCCCCCCCCTCCCTTGTCTAATATCACTTTAAGTGTACAGATGTAAAATCAAAGACACACACACACACACACACACACACACACACACACACACACACACACACACACACACACACACACACACACACACACACACACACACACAGGAAGACAAAAAAAGGTGGTGCTATATGATGCCCTCTCCCTGGGGAGAGCACAAAGAGGGGTCTGCTGTGACCCACAGCGGAAAACAAATCAACACAGCACAACACAGCACAGCACAACACAGCACAACCCAATGCATATCAGCAAAACAGGAACGTTCCTACTGGACGATGCTCATTGAAAAGGGAGTGTGATCAGCTAGGAAGAAGAAAAACGTTTTTTTTTAAATTGCTGAGCTTCTAGGCCTAGAATCTGACACACACCAACACTTGAACTGATGTGGAAGATTCTATGCTTCTGTCAAAAAACTAATGTACTGCCAAGAAGTCTTCTTTTTTCCCCTTTAATTGGCCCTGAAAGTGGAATAGTTTTTGTTCCTCCATAAAAAAGAAAACTTTCATGAGAAAGGGTATTGCATTTTTCAGTGTGAATGACTTTGTTGGCTTAGCGAAATGTACTAGAAAATGAGAATGAAATATGTTTTTGTTTTTTATGTATATCTATTTTTTTATGATGAAACATGTTTTTGTTTTTAACTTATAATTTTTGAATGATAAAACAATGTGGATATTTTCTTCATGCGTTAACTTTTTGAAGTGATTTTTTTCAATTTGTTTGAATTTTTTCACACTCATTCTGAAAAGCTCTTGTTGATGGGAAGTAGCAAATCTGCATGGACTACAGAACAGTACAGACAGAACTGTGACATTTTTGTTTTTTCTGATGTAGTTGATGAACAACGCGTCTGTGTTTTCTGATGATGTTGATGATGAAGTGTGGCAACGTGATTGTCAGCAGTGTGTGACACCAGTCCCTGAAATCTGTGGGAATTTTTGTGCGGCTGTTATGATTAAGAATTTGATTTTTATTATTATCATCTTTATTTATTTTTTTTATAAGAATGTCATTTTTTACATTCATATTTTTAAAATTTTTGCTGATGAAAATAACTCCGGAGTTGGTTTTTAATTTTTTTTATTTATTTACTGTGTTGTGCACAAGTTTTTTGCTGATGACAGAAATAAACTGTTTTACCAGTGTCTGTGGATTTCAATCTGTGCTCTTTTTCTGTGACACCTGGTCTCTATCCCTTCCTCCTCCCTCTCTTTCTCCTGTCTGTCCCTCCCTTTCATCCCTCTCTCTTTCTCCTGTCTGTCCCTCCCTTTCATCCCTCTCTCTTCTTTTTCTTGTCTGTCCCTCCCTTTCATTTTTCTTTCTTTTTGTTTCCTCTCTGTCTCCTGTCTGTCCCTCCCTTTCATTTCTCTTTCTCTTTGTTTCCTCTCTTTCTCTTGTCTGTCCCTCCCTTTCATTTCTCTCTTTCTCTGGTTGTTTCCTCTTTCTCTCCTCTCTTTCTGGTTATTTTTTCTTTTGTCTGTCGCTTCTTTCCATGTCTTACTGCACTCTCTGTCTTGTTCCCCCTGCCCCCCCCCCCCCCCCCTCCCTCCCAGGTTCTGAACATCAGCATGCACCCATCACAATATAAAGAGCACCCACAAATCGGCAATACCTCAGCCAGTTATAAACTCGGGTAAAAATAAACATTTGTGTGTGCATCAGTATGCCCACGCATCCACACACTCTTGTCTACTTGCTGGTACATGCGCACACACACACAAGATTGAAAATATTTGCACACACATTTTTATGACATAAACCAAATTTTTATTGTATGATAAAGAAATATCAATGAAATTAGTACTCTATTCTATTAAGATAGTGACACGGTCTTAAGAAAAAAAAGAAAAAGGGTGTGCACACCCACGTGTGCGCAGGGCGTGCATAAACCAAACTTAAAACATGTTGTATAATTAAACGAATATCGATGAAATTAAATACTTTGTCCATTAAAAATACACCCAGAAGTATTATCAATACTAACAGGAACTGAGAAGCAATAATTCGCTGCAAAATGATCAACCATATTAAAGACTTGAGATATTAAAAGAATTATTTCAACAAGAGATAAAAACCTTACGAATTCAAATATACTGTCTCAAAAACAGAACTTCTTGTGGGTTACAAACATTGGTTTATGTCATAAAAATGCGTGTGCAAATATTTTCAATGTTGTGTGTGTAATGATGTAATATGTATTACACACATATTACACACATATGTATATATATATACACACACAGCACAATGCAAGCTCCTGACATTAGACACACACCCATCACAGTATAAAGAGCACCCACAAGTCAGCAATATCTTAGCCAGTTATAAGCTCCTCGATATAAAAGAATAAATAAATTTTTTAAAATCGCAAACATTCCTGTGCCCACCAGTATGCACACAGCTCGCACAGCCCCTCCCCCCCCCCCCCCCCACACACACACAACATTGAAGACATCTGCACACGCATTTTTATGACATAATGTTATAATTTTGATAAGAGATATATCAATTAAATTAGTACTCTATTCTATTATGATATGTTATTTTGAACATGCAACTTCTTCCTGAGTGCTGACTCTACTCTCCCCGAAAGTCCTTCTGGTGAGACTATAAACCATAGAGTTCTGTGTCTGTTATATAATGTATTTAGATGTGTTCTGTGTAATGTCATGTGTACGTTGATTTGCTATATAATAAATGTGTTGTGTGTCTGTTCTATATTGAGATGTGTTAGTCTGTGTCTTGTTATATAATGTATTTAGATGTGAAGTTTTGTGTCTGTAGATTTCTGTTATATAATATGTTAATTTTGTGTCTGTTATATAATGTATTTAGATGTGTTGTTCTGTGTTTGTTATATGATGTATTTAGATGTGTTGTCCTGCGTTTGTTATATGCTTGGATGTGTTATTGTGTGTCAATTATATTGTATTTAGATGTCCTGTTGTGTTTGTTACATAATGTATTTAGGTGTGTTGTTCTCTGTCTGTCATATAATGTATTTATATGCATTTTCAGTGTGTATTTAGATGTGTTGTTGTGTCTGTTGTACTGCATTTAGATGTGTTGTTCTGCCTGTTATATAATGTATTTAGATGTGTTGTTCCGTGTCCGTTATAAATGTATTTAGATGCGTTGTTCTGCCTGTTATATAATGTATTTAGATGTTGTTCTGTGTCTGTTATACAATGTATTTAGATGTGTTGTTCTGCCTGTTATATAATATATTTAGACGTGTTATTGTGTCTGTTATATAATGTTTTTAGGTGTGTGTTCCGTGTCTGTTATATAATGTTTGGATGTGTTGTTATGTGTCTGTTATATAATGTATTTAGGTGTGTTCTTCTGTGTTATATGTATTTAGATGTGTGTTATTCTGTGTTTGTTATATGATGTATTTATGTGTGTTATTCTGTGTTTGTTATATGTATTTAGATGTGTTATTCTGTGTTTATGTATTTAGATGTGTGTTATTCTGTGTTATATTATTTAAATGTGTTGTTCTGTGTTTGTTACATGATGTATTAATGTGTGTTATTCAGTGTGTTATATGCTTGGATGTGTTATTGTGCGTCTGTTATATACCATATTTAGATGTGTTTTTCTGTGTCCATTATATAATGTATATAGATGTGTTGTTCTGTGTCTGCTATGTAATGTATTTAGGTGTGTTATTCAGTGTGTGTTATGTTTTGTATTGTGTTATTGTGTGTGTGTTATAATGTATTTAGGTGTGTTGTTATGTGTCTGTTATATAATGTATTTAGATGTGTGTTATTTGTGTTTGTCTGTTATATATGTTTAAATGTGTTATTCTTTGTTATATAATATAATGTGATAAGTATTCTATGTTTTTATATATGTATTATTTAATGTATTTGTGCGTATTATTTAGGGTTATATGTATTTATTTGTACCACATTTAGTGTTTAATAATGTATATATGTTATGTTTTCATGTTATGCGTTTATATATGTTAAATCATGTATTTGTATGTTTAGTGTTATATGTATATTTTTTATATGTTATTAATGTTATATGTATTTTTATGTGTTTAGCATTATATGTATTCATATATGTGTTTAGTGTTCTATGTAGTTATGTTATTTAGGGTTATATAATTTATTTATTGGCTATTAAATGTTATCTGTATTCATACATTTGTGTATGTTATATAATGTCTGTTTTATAACGTATTTAGATGTGTTTTTGCTACATACTGTATTTCAATGTGTTATTCCATGCATGAAAGTGTCTATTATATAATGCATTTAGGTGGTGTTTTTTTTATTATTATTCTGTCATATGTAATGTATGTAGATCTGTTATTCAGTGTCTGTAGGTGTCCATGTATTTAAATGTGCCATACATAATGTATGTAATGTTATTCAGTGTAGGTGTCCATTATATAATGTATTTAGATGTGTTATTCAGTGCCGGTTATATAATGTATTTAGATGTGTTATTCAGTGCCGGTTATATAATGTGTTTAGATGTGTTATATATTGTAGATGTATTATACACTGCTGGTTATATATTTAGATGTTATTCAGTGTTGGTGATGTAATGTATTTAGATGCGTTATATAATGTATTCAGATGTGTTATATAATGTATTCAGATGTGTTATTCAGCGTGTTATATAATTTAGATGTTATTTATTGTCAGTTGTATTACGTATTTAAACGTTATTCAGTGTTGGTT
>CM060350.1:13989045-14019862 GCA_030674155.1 Stramonita haemastoma | reverse complement strand
ATGCTGTGTTCACTGTTCAGTTCTTCCTCTTGCAGGATGTGTTGTGTGGGATGTGGGAAAAGTCATGTCAGTGTGTGCCCCAAGGTGAGTGTGGCAGACCTGTCTGTCGTCAGCTATCCCCACACTGTGTCAAGGGAGGCAGTGGGGGTCTAGGAGTAAGTTGCCCACCTGAGAAGAAAGAGGTTTGTGGTTCAAATCCTATTTGAAACTTAGGTCTCCATTGCTTTGTTATTAGTGGGTGGGTGCTAGTTATTCAGTTTAGGGAGGCGGTTGATAATGTGAATCTTTGTGTATAATCCAGAATACTGCTTTTAAGTTATGTAGAAAATTATATAGAATATATGAACTACTTGTTTTCTCATATAGAAGACTATTATCAACTCAGAAGATAGTCTGGAATTTTCCTTACCCTCAGCTCATGAAGAAGATAATCTTGAAATACTCCTACTCATACTTAACTTGCGCAGAAAATAATATGGAATTTCCCCTTACTCTTACTTAACTTATGTAGAAGATAATATGGAGTTTTAACCATCTCTTACTTAATTCATGGAGAAGATAATCTGGATTTTCCCCTACTCTTATTTCATATAAAAGATAATATGAAATTTTCACCATCTCATACTTAACTCATGTAGAAGATGAATTTTCCTTACTCATACTGAACTCATGAAAACATAATCTGGAATTTTCTCTTACTCATATTAGCTTATGCAGAAGACATTATGGAATTTTCCCAACTCTTTTTTCATAAATGTGACGCTCCACCACATAATAAGACGGAGTGCACCAGAGGTCAATTTTTAGTTATTGACATGTTATTAATGTACAATAAAGTGGCTATCAAATACAAAAAACAGATAGAAAATCGGACAATTCTGTGCACAGTTATTACAAATTGAAATGATAGACTGCAGGACGTGACAAAATGAGAAACGGTCAAGTTTATTTTCGTAACAGGTTGTCAGAATGAGGGCTTGGGTATTTTCAAAACACATTTAAAAGCAAAAGGAAAAAAAATTATGCCTTGATTATTTTATTATAAGGTAGATAAATGGATATTGTTTAATAATCAATCAAAATCTCAAAATTGACAACTTGACCCCCAACTGCCTTTAATGGCTCCTAGCGCAAAATTGGGTAGTGTGCTAAGCGACTCATTTCGTGGTGGAGCGCCACAAATAAGATATTCTGAAAATTTGCTCTTTTCATAATTAACTCATGTAGAAGATAATCTGGAATGTTCCCCTACTCTTACTTCATGTAGAAGATAATCTGGAATGTTCCCCTACTCTTACTTCATGTAGAAGATAATCTGGAATGTTCCCCTACTCTTACTTCATGTAGAAGATAATCTGCATTTTTTCCCTTCTCTTACATAACCCATGTAGAAGATCACCAGAAATTTTACCGTACTTTTGACTCATGTAACAGAATGTATGGCAGTGAGTGTTTTCTAAAAGGAGATTGTGCAGAAAAACCTGCAGATCAGCTGATAGCAGTCAGGCTGAAGAAGAAGATTTTAGACATGTTGTCCCTACACTGAGGTGGAATGCACTTCCCTGAAGAGAACTTGAATTTCACACAGAGAACTCTTCACCACACCACAGGATGGATCAGGGAGGGAAAGGGGGGGAGGGTTGGTTATTGCAACTATTATCTGTCAAGCAGTTTAACTTATGCAGAGGAGAGTTTTGTATTGGATGTGAGGCTTATGATTATGAATTAACAGTGTGAGGGGAGGAGCTTGTGTGTCAGTGTGTGAGTTTGCTTCTGTGTGTGTAACATACATTGCTGGTGTGTGTGTGTGTGTGTGTGTGTGTGTGTGTGTGTGTGTGTGTGTGTGTGTGTGTGTGAAGTATTAGATTTTCCATGTTTTTGTATCTGTAATATTACATCAGAATGATGATAATATGAGAGAGAGAAGAACAGAGAGAGAGAGAGAGAGAGAGAGAGAGAGAGAGGGGGGGGGGGACAGGGAGAGAGAGAGAGGGAGAGAGACAGAGAATGTGTGTGTGTCTGAGTGTGAGTGAGTGAGTGAAGTATTATATTTTTCATGTTTTCATATCTTTAATATTACATAATAATGATAATAATAATAATAATAATAATAATAATAATAATAATAATAAATAATAATAATAATAATAATATCAGAGAGAGAAGAACAGAGACAGAGACAGAGAGGGGGGGGAGGGGGGACAGGACAGGGAGAGAGAGAGACAGAGGGAGAGAGGGACAGAGACAGAGAGAATGTGTGTGTGTGTGCCTGCATGTGCATGCACGCTTGTTAGTCTTCTGAGAGAAATAGAAGAGAGAGATTGTACTTGTGTGGAAAGTGTGTTGTGAGTGCTTGACTGTGCATGTGTCCATGATTGTGTGTGAAGAGTTGATTGCTGTCAGAGATTGAAAAGTGACAGAGATCAGAAGCCATGGCATGTTGTCATGAAAAGTCTGTTACACTGATTTACCAGTGCTTGGTGGAGATTGAGTTCAGTTGAAACTTAATGGATGATCATCATAACACAGCAGATCACACAGAAAGTGGTGATTTGTGTAAGAGAACTAAGAAAACAATATCAAACATTTGGTCAGTTTTCTTTAACTTTATTTCTATGATTAGCTTTAGTGTTTGCTAAAAGAAGTGATGGAGTCATGTTGTTTTTTAATATGAAGGGAAGTGAAAGTAGATAAACATGCAAGATATAGCGTTATATAAATTCCATTTTTTATTATTATTATTATTATTATTATTATTATTATTATTATTAAACATGAGCTTATTCATGTCTGAAACAAAGAATAGAACCAGAGAAAATGAATAGGCAACCAACACCAATCACAGAAAACAGACTGAACAACAGACATGGTGTATTAAACAGAGCACAGACACCAGCCTATCAGCCCCCAATGACAGAAGCAAAAGCAGTCAACCCCAGCAATGAACTGAATCCTCTCCACAGCAGCTGAAGGACAGAAGACACAGGAAGAGACAAAGTAGATTACATGCACCAGCATATCAGTCAGTCCCTTGCAGCATTACCCATTTTCCTTTTCATACTACTGGCATCATGTTTCACAAACTGTCTGCAGTCAGTTAATGTAGGCAGGCCACAGTTTTCCAACTGCAGATGTTAGAAAGTTCCAATCATGAGATTTTAGTGTTTCCAATAGGGAATACCAGGGAAAACTCAATGTCTCTGAAATTGTTGATATATATATCTAATTGAAATCACAACTTTTAATGGTTTTGCACCTGAAATTATAGAGAGTTTTATTAGATTTTAGAGTTCTCTATACTGCATATCAGGAAAAACATGTGTATGTGTAACTGTTCATATTCATCTGATTGAACTTAGATTATATTTCAGTGATTTCTCACTTGAGATTTTAGGAAGTTCTCATGTGATTTTAGAATTCCCTATACTGCATACCAGGAAAAACTCTTGGTGTGTGTGTGTGTGTGTGTGTGTGTGTGTGTGTGTGTGTGTGTGTGTGTGTGTGTGTGTGTAACTGTGTGTGTGTGTAACTGTGTGTGTGTGTGTAACTTTGTCTGTGTGTGTGTGTGCGTGTGTGTGTGTGTGTGTGTGTGTGTGTGTGTGTGTGTGTGTGTGTGTGTGTTATTGTAGAGTCCTGTTATGGCCATTGTGGCTGGCTGGATGTCAACAAAATGTGTGGAGAAAATCTGCTTTGACAGTGTGTGTGTGTGTTGGGGGGGGTGTAACTCTCTCTCTCTCTCTCTCTCTCTCTCTCTCTCTCTCTCTCTTCTCTCTCTCTCTCTCTCTCTCTCTCTCTCTCTCTCTCTCTCTCTCTCTCTCTCTGTGTAAGTGTGTGTGTGTGTGCATTTCTGTGTAATAGTGAGAAGATTTTTTTTAAAAGTATGGGATTGTAGTAAGGTTTCAGAATGACTGCCCATTTATTCTCATTATAGTAATGGTGAAAATAATCACGATGGTAATGATAACAAAAAATGACAATAATACAAATTAACTCTCTCCATGTACTGATCCTGGTGCATATTAACAGTGACTATAGCCTTCTGACCTTCAAAAATTTGCATAAGTGACGTAATGACCCTGTCCTAGACAGAGCCCTCCATGGTACAGTCTAATTATAGCACACTTCAGCCTTACACCAATGGAGATACTGGTGAGCGTATACTGGCTGTGCTGCACAGTTATTTTTTTAGCATTGGGTCCTCCCTGTGTTCACATGAACAGCAATGGCTTGGGAACCTAGTATGAGTAGAGCAGAGCAGACAAGAAAGGCGTGTTTACAATTTATAGGAAGCCTGCAGAACTGGTCCCAACTGGTCCAAAGGGAAGATCAGATGTAGAAAACGTTGAAGAAGACAGTGAGAGTGACTTTGCTCTACCTGAGGGGAGTGACCATGAAATTTTGGACATCCCACTTGATGTGGAAGAGGAGAGAGGCGTGGCCAGTGACACTGACATTGATCTGTCAATAATGGGGAAGGAGGAGGAGAGAGGCGTGGCCAGTGACACTGACATTGACCTGTCAATAATGGGGAAGGAGGAGGGGGGAAGGAGGGGCCAGTGCACATGCCCAGTGGATGACCAGAGCATGGAGTGTGTCCTTCAGTGCAGGAAAAAACCCTGGCATGAAGAGTTCACATTTTGTCCCGGCCATCTCACCATACAGCACCATGAAATGCACAGACTGCATTGCTATATGAAAATTATGAATTCGCCGATTTCATTTTACTAATATTAGCTAATTTGTAGCATGCAGACACACTCACATAGCCATTTTTATTTACATTGTACACAATTTCTCAATATGATTTATGTTGAAAAAAAAAGTTTTTGAACAATGCTGAAAATTGTCCTTTTATGCATTTGCAACCACCCTGAATTATGTTGTTTTAAAAAGGAAACTATTGGGGTTTTTTACAACAGCTACGATAAAGAACCATAAAAGTGAGGCCTATGAAACTTTATGCGGCTTATTCCATTTATGAATAAATATGTCTCAAAATTTCAAGTAATTGTGTTCAGCCATTATTTTTGGTGATTTAAAAAAAACCACTATACACATGCCCAATATCCAGATGAACACATACATACAAAGAGCCCAGAACCTAGAGAGTTGATGATAATGATCTGCCAGGTGACTGATTAATTTGTTATCATTTAGGTCATGAGCGTATCCAATTTTTTCCCTTGGCTCTCAGAGTCCCCAAGATGCTGCACTGAAGAGGTGGTGACCCAGTTCCTTCCTGGGGTTGTCAGTGGTGTCATTGTGAATTCTCTACATGAAAGAGAGGTACAACAAATATCATTTGAACTTTTTCCCAGTGTATTCTCTGCAGGAAAGAGGTGTACACTACACCCTGCATCCCTCAACTCTTTCCCTGTGCATTCTCTGAACTCTTTCCCTGTGCATTCTCTGAACTCTTTCCCTGTGCATTCTCTGCAGGAAAGAGGTGTACACTACACCCAGCATCACTCAACTCTGTCCCTGTGCATTCTCTGCAGGAAGAGGTGTACACTACACCCAGCATCACTCAACTCATTCCCTGTGCATTCTCTGCAGGATAGAGGTGTACACCCAGCATCACTCAACTCTTTCCCTGTGCATTCTCTGCAGGGAGAGGTGTACACTACACCCAGCATCACTCAACTCTGTCCCTGTGCATTCCCTGCAGGAAAGAGGTGTACACTACACCCAGCATCACTCAACTCTGTCCCTGTGCATTCCCTGCAGGAAAGAGGTGTACACTACACCCTGCATCACTCAACTCTGTCCCTGTGCATTCTCTGCAGGAAGAGGTGTACCCTACACCCAGCATCACTCAACTCAGCAGCTGCACCTGTTTTCCCTCCTGCTGCTAGCTGTCAGACCTGAAGAAAGTTGCTTTGTTTTCACATCACTAGTGTCCATGAATTCATGTTGAAATGAAAAGCAGAGCACTTTCCAGACCACAGCAATATTCTTCAAGCAATAAGACCAGTGACTTTGTCGGTGCAGGATAAAAAAACACCATAGTATGCACATGACAATGTGTGCTATGGAGGCAGAAGCTCATTCTTTTTTTCCACACCACAACATGTGTTACATTACTGAGGAAGAAAGAGTAGCGCAGGAAGGCGTGTGCAACATGGGGAAAAGTATGAACAGTGGAGGAGACCACAAATGAGCAGAAGTAAGCTGCAGCTGAAGAACAGGACAGCCATTATCTCCATGAGAATGGAACTCAGTGTGACAGCAGTCAGAAGGCACTCACCCTGGCCATGGTAGAGGACTTCTATCCAAGACAGGGAAGGATTCATGTCTACACAGACAGATCAGCTACAGATGCTGTCTCCAATGGAGGAGCAGGAGTGCTGATCAAGTTCCATCTGGAGAAGGAGAAACAGCAAACCTCTCAACAGGAACACACTGCACCAACTACCGTGCAGAACCCCAAGCCCTGAAACAACCTGCTGCCGTGGTCAGTGACTCCTAAGATGAATGCCAGCAAGGGGTTTTCTTCACTGCTGCCCTGTCAGTCACTCCAAAGAGGAATGCCAGCAAGTGGTTTTCTTCACTGCTGCCCTGTCAGTCACTCCAAAGAGGAATGCCAGCAAGTGGTTTTCTTCACTGCTGCCCTGTCAGTCACTCCAAAGAGGAATGCCAGCAAGTGGTTTTCTTCACTGCTGCCCTGTCAGTCACTCCAAAGAGGAATGCCAGCAAGTGGTTTTCTTCACTGCTGCCATGGTCAGTCACTCCAAAGAGGAATGCCAGCAAGTGGTTTTCTTCACTGCTGCCATGGTCAGACACTCCAAAGATGAATGCCAGCAAGTGGTTTTCTTCACTGCTGCCCTGTCAGTTCTACAAGCCCTGTCTGCAGACAAAGAAACAGAGCTTTGAAGGGAACAAGAGCTCCTTATACAAAACAATGTGTAACCCTGCAATGGATCCCTGCCCACTGTGGTATACCTGACAACAAACAGACTGACGGACTTGCAAAACAAGGGGCACAGAAAGAACAGTGTCAAAGCAGCCTCACCTTCCATGAAAAGAAAACAATAATGAAATCTATGGCCTGACCTAAGAGTAGAAAAGGATGACTACCACCACCTCACAAGAGAAGATCAAGTCATCATTCTAAGACTCCACACTGGGCACAACAGGCTAAATCCTCACATGTCCACAAAGGTGAATTCTGAAAAGAGTCCTGCTGTAAGGTACCACAGCAGGTGGAGTTTCAATCACCGCCGGACCTCTGATGAGGGCTCATCCAGGAGCCAAAACTCTAGTCAGGTCAGGCCAAAGGCATGGTTCTTGCTTAAAAATGCCTACAATACTGCCATTGAAAGACATTATTCCCTAGAATTTATTTTCATTTCAAATTTTTAAATATTGAATCTTTGATAAATCATTTTCAAAATGATTGAGGAGTTGGTACCTGCACTTGTTTTTCCTCCACTACTTTTTCCTCACTATGTCCACAAAGCTGAAAGTTGTTTCTCCCTGTGTGCCTGTGGTAAAGAAAACCAGACAAGTGAGCACATTCTCTAAAAGGTGCATATGATATAGCGGCCTGCAGAAGAAAGGGTGACCAACGGAGATAGCCCTGCAAAGCAAGCTGAACAGCCCACAAGAAGAGCTGGAAAGAGCATGGCATTGTTTTTCCCAGACACATCTGATGGTGTCAAAAGAGAATGAGAGAAGATGTATCTTCATGCCCAATGAGGTGACTCCATACTGGCTGTGTGAAGGCATATACCCAAAAAAGCAACAGATAAATAACAAACAAGTCCTGACTGGATGATTGTCTTGTGAAGGTTGTGAAGATACCAGGGAAGAGCAGCAAATGAATAAACAACAAGTCCTAACTCCATACTGTCTGTGAAGGCTGTGAAGATAGGTACCAGAAAAAGCAGCAGATAAATAACAAACAAGTCCTGAATCCATACTGTCTGTATGAAGACTGTGAAGAAAGATACCAGGATGTCTGCTCTTCTCATAATAATGGTGGTATTAATGATATTAACAATGAGGATAATAATATTGATAACAATGTTGATATAATATTATAACAATACTGATAACAACAATAATACCGACACAAGTCCTGAGATGGCTGTTATGCTAACTGGGCTTTGACAGATAATAAATACCCTCTCTGTAGCTAATGGCTTCTATAAGAATGATGACAATAAATCTCTATATTTCATTTTTACAGCAGTAGCTGAAAAGGCTTTACACATCCACTGTGGAAAACACTGACAACTTGACCTGTAGACATACATCTTGCAGTCAATTCACACACTGATGACAAAGATTCCACATTGATCCCTCCCCCTTCCCTTCCACATGACATGAACCTCTCTTACCTACCCCCTCCTGCAGTTTTCCTACCATCACCCCCACGCCCCACACATACAGACATCACAGATCCCCCCACCATTCCCCCTCCCATGTTTCCCACCCTCACCCCCCCCAACAGGCATACACATGCATCACATACCTTCCCAATTACTCCCCCCATGCTTTTCATCCTCCCCCCCCACACACACACACATACAGGCCTCCTAGACCCCACCCCCATCATTCCCCCTTCCCATGCTGCCCACCTTCACCCACACCCCACATACACACATCACAAACCCAACCCCCTCTCCACCATCATCCCCCCCTACATACACAAAGAGGTGTGCATTCATGCACAGACACACACAGACACACACAGACACACAGACAGACAGACAGACAGACAGACCACACACACACACACACACACACACACACACACACACACACAAGGTTGTGGATCAAATGGAGAGGGGGGGGGGGGGGGCGGACACAGCTTGTGATGCCTTGAGGGAGAGTGGTGTAATAGTTCTGAGGGGGTGATCCTGTGGTGCTGGAGGGTCTTTGGAGGTGGGAGGGAGGGGGGGGGTTAACACTGGGGTTGTTTTGGTCAACAATCTGCTATGAACATAAAGAGGAGGTTTTCCAGGTGAAATTTTGTCTTTGCAGATAAAGAAAAATTCACTGTGTGAGACTTCAGTTTCTTACAAAGAACTCTTGACTTTTAAACACAGACAGTGACACACACATACACATACACATACACATACACATACACATACACACACATACATACATACATACATACATACATACATACATACATACATACATACATACATACATACATACATACATACATACACAGTGACACACACAAACACGCACAGTGACACATACATACAGACACACACGTGCACACAGACACAGACACACACACACCTGTGCACACATCTTTTCCCTTGTCATCCTGTTCTTCATGATCACACAGTGGTTGGTATAAACAGTTCCTTCATTTTCATTGGATATTCATCTTTGCTGGGTATTTCATCTTTGCTGGATATTTCATCTTTACTGGGTATTTCATAATTGCTGGGTATTTCATAATTGCTGGGTATTTCATAATTGCTGGGTATTTCATCTTTGCTGGGTATTTCATAATTGCTGGGTATTTCATCTTTGCTGAGTATTTCATAGTTGCTGGGTATTTCATCTTTGCTGGGTATTTCATCATTGCTAGGTATTTCATCTTTGCTGGGTATTTCATCTTTGCTGGAATGACAGCCCTGATATGGCTTCTGTGGCTGACTGGGCATGGTGACTAACTGCAGATGTAACTGCTATGACCCCCCCTCCACACACACACATATATACACACCTGGAAATAAAACTTTGCCTTCCTTGCTTCCTGCACCCTCCCCCCTCCCCTAACAAAGACACACACACATACACACACATACACACACACCTGAAAATATAACTTTGGCTTTCTTGCTTCCCCCCCCCTCTCACACACACGCTCAAACACACACACACACACACACACACACACACACACACACACACACACACACACACACACACACACACACAAGGCCATGAATGGGGGTTTAATTATGATGCTCTAGCAATCTGAGAATGGTAGTACTCATGAGGCTTTCTGCTGACATTATAAGGATGGTTATAATTATCAGGCTTCTGCTGCTGACATCATTACAAGGATGGTTATAAATATCTCTTTTTTCTGCTGCTGAAATAGTTATGGATGGTTATAATTTCCAAGCTGCCTCCAGCTGACATGATTACAAATAATTATAGCTATCAGGCATCTGCTGCTGAAATAGCTATAAGGATGGTTTTAATTATCAGGCTTTCTGCTGACATCTTTATCAGGATGGCGAGGATTATCAGGCTTTTGCTGCTGATATGAAATCAAAGACAGTTATAATTATCTGGATTTCTGCTGCTGATATCATTATAAGGATGGTGATGATTATCAAGCTTCTGTTGCTAATGTAAAGATAATTATGATTATCAGGATTTCTACTGCTGACATAACTACAAGGATGGTTAAAATTATCAGGTTTCTGCTGCTGACATAACTACAAGGATGGTTATAATTATTAGGTTTCTGCTGCTGACATAACTACAAGGATGGTTATAATTATCAGGTTTCTTCTGCTGACATAACTACAAGGATGGTTATAATTATCAGGCTTTCTGCTGCTGACATAACTACAAGGATGGTTATAATTATCAGGCTTTCTGCTGCTGGCATAATCTTAAGGATAGCTATAAATTCCAGGCTTTCTGCTGATGAAATGAATATGGATGGTTATAATTTTCAAGCATCTGCTGCTGATATGATTACAAATGATTATGGCTATCAGGCCTCTGCTGCTGAAACAATTTTGGATGGTCATAATTTTCAAGCTTCTGCTGCTGACATAATTTTAAGGATGGTTATAAATATCTGGTTTTCTGCTTCTGACATGATTACAAGGATGGTTATAATTATCATGTTTCTGCTGCTGACATAACTACAAGGATGGTTATAATTATCAGGTTTCTTCTGCTGACATAACTACAAGGATGGTTATAATTATCAGGTTTCTGCTGCTGACATAATTACAAGGATGGTTATAATTGTCAGGTTTCTGCTGCTGACATAATTACAAGGATGGTTATAATTATCAGGTTTCTGCTGCTGACATAATTACAAGGATGGTTATAATTATCAGGCTTTCTACTGCTGAAATAATTATGGATGGTTATGATTTTCAAGCTTTCTGCTGTTGACATGATTACAAAAGATTATAGCTACCAGCCTTTCTGCTGCTGACAATTACAAGGATGGTTATAATTATCAAACTTTATGCTGCTGACATAATTGTATGGTTGCTTATAATTATCAGATTTTCTACTGCTGGCATAATTGTATGGAGGACTATAATTATCAGACTTTCTGCTGGTGACATATTTATAAGGGTGGTTATAATTATCATGATTTCTGTTCTTCACATCAAAGAAAGGTTTATGTTTTTGCACATGTCTGTCTACAAACTGTAGGGATGTTGGTCTCATCAGGAATTTTGTTTCTGCACAAGTCTGTCTGTGTCTGTCTACAGACCCCATGCTCACACTTCAGCCTTGGTATGGCCTCTGTGGTCGGCTTGGCTGAAAGCATCAGGATTGATTGAAGCAGTTTTCAACAGCCAGGTGTTGTGATAGTGATACAGATGGCTTTTAGAATCTGCTGTGTTTCATATCAGTAATCTGTGAGAAATCAGAGAGAGAGAGAGGGGGGGGGGGCATGTTTGTGTGTGTGAGAGAGAGAAGAGGGAGTGTGGGCATGTGTGTGTGTTTGTGTGTGAGAGAGAGAGAGTGAATGTATGTGTATGTGTGTGTGTTTGAGAGGAGAGAGAGAGAGAGAGAGAGAGAGAGAGAGAGAGAGAGAGAGAGAGAGAGGGTATCAATTTCTGTGCATGCAGTATTGGGACTTTAAAATCTAAAGAGGACTTTCTAAAGACCTGACAGGAATTCCCTGAAATTAAAGACAGAGTCTTTGAATTCAAAAAAAAAAGGAAAGAAAGATCCTTAAGTCTTGTGTGGACTGTTACATTTCCCAGAGACTTTCCCAAGTCTCCTAGGATTCATTGTAAATCCCTACCACAGCAAGTATGAAACCAGCCATGTAAAGAATAATGAGACAAGTAAAACAAGCAGACATACAGACAAGCAAACAGCAATTATTTTATTTATTTATTTATTCTTTTATATCGAGGATAACAGAATAAGCAATCATGTGCTTTTTTTCATCCGGTCCCGTGTGTATGCAGTTTTGTAAATATTGTCATCTGTTCCCACCGGCACACGATGGCCTACTCTTACGAAAAGCGGAACAGGATTTAACGTGTGCGCAAGATGTTCTGCGTGCGTTCGCACACGGGGCCTCGTTTAAAGTCTCATCCGAAGGACTTTTGGGGATCACACATGTAGCCAGTTATAAGAGAAGACAGTGACACAGACACAGGACACAGACAGTGACACAGACAGTGACACAGATACAGACAATGACACAGACAGTGACACAGACAGTGACAGATACAGACCCCTACAGATAAGTAGACAATTCCTGGAGAAGGATCATCAGTTCAGCTGTTTGGAGTGATTGACTGTTATTGCTACAGACCAAACTGTACAGATGTCAGTGTTCAACTGTCATTCAATCAAATCAATTTATGAAGAAGCCATTCAGTTAGCCACCAATCAGTTTATTTGTGAAGTAAAATCCATTAACAAAACACTCACTCATAATTAGACATAGGTAACAGTAATAGTTTTTCTAAGAAACCCCAATATGCTGGAAAACTCTGTGATTATGACCTGGTTAAACATGATTATGATCATCCTGTTGACTGTTTCATCTAAATCTCAATCTCCATCTGTATATGAGCATGTGTGCTAGCAAGTTTGGTTCAGTTTTGTTGTTTTTGATGCTTGAAATAAGATCATGAAATCACTACTGTAACATCAAAGCACCACCCAGAGAGGGAGGGAGGGAGGGAGAGAGAGAGAGAGAGAGAGAGAGAGAGAGAGAGAGAGAGAGAGAGAAGAGAGAGAGGAGAGAGAATGAGAGAGAGGAGAGAGGGAGAGGGGACAATGAGAGAGAGAATGGGGGAAGAGAGAGTGTGTTTGTGTGTGTTTTTGTGTGTATATTTGCGTGTTTGTGTGTGTGTGTTGATGAGTATGTAGCCTGAAAAGTGTAGATGTTACCCTTTGACACGGTAAACCAGTGAGTGCTGAAACACACATGATAGAAATGGCAATGATTCTGCATATGCCAGGTGAAAAAACATACCCTTGTTGTTGGATTTTCCCCATCAGGTGAATGCAGTGTCCCCTTTTTTCTTTTCTGTATGATGCCAATGGATTGTGATTGTGTCAGTAATGGAACAAGAATGGGAGTGAGAAGCAAAGGATAGAGATTGAATGCTGCACATAGCAGATGCAAAAAAACCACCCACAAACAAACAAAAATTGAGCATTTGTAATTTTTGGGTAAAATGTTGTTTTCTGTGGGCTCTTTTAAAGGTGGTGAGGTGTTGGAGAACTATACTGTGCAGTGAAATCTTCATAACAGATTTCTCTCTGTGAAATTCAAGTTGCTGCCTCAGGGAAAGTGCATCTCCCCCCCCCCCCCCAGTGCTGTCTGTGCTTCTTTCTTTCCCAACCCCTTTGTCTGAAGGTCCAAACAATTGTCAGCCTACCACTGTAGATTTGCCTTTTATGAGTTTAGTTTGTAAGGAGGAGGTCCTTTATTACAGTTACCATGTTTACAGATTTTGATTCTTTAGAAAATTGTGAGAGTAATTATCAGCAAAAAACACTCAGTTTAAATAAATTATTCATTTCTTGATAAAGTCAGAATCAGCTGATGCAGTGTTGCTATCATTTCTGAAATGATGAAAAGTAGGGGAAAGGAAGATTGTATTAAGAGTAGGGGAAATGGAAGTTTATACTAAGAGTAGGGGAAAAGAAGTTTATACTAAGAGTAGGGGAAAAGAAGTTTGTACTAAGAGTAGGGGAAAAGAAGTTTGTACTAAGAGTAGGGGAAAAGAAGTTTGTACTAAGAGTAGGGGAAAAGAAGTTTGTACTAAGAGTAGGGGAAAAGAAGTTTGTACTAAGAGTAGGGGAAAAGAAGTTTGTACTAAGAGTAGGGGAAAAGAAGTTTGTACTAAGAGTAGGGGAAAAGAAGCTTGTATTAAGAGTGGGGGAAAAGAAGTTTGTACTAAGAGTAGGGGAAAAGAAGCTTGTATTAAGAGTAGGGGAAAAGAAGCTTGTATTAAGAGTAGGGGAAAAGAAGTTTGTACTAAGAGTAGGGGAAAGGAAACTAATGATATAAGTAGGGGAAAGAAATTTGATATAAAAATAGGAGAAAAGGAACTCATGAGTTAATTTTCAAGGGGGAGGGTGTTCAAAAACAAAGTAAATCCTAATAGTATGAGGAAAGGAATCTGCCCAGAAAAACTCCCTTCAGCTGTCAAGTCAGTACCAAGGTTTGTGTGTCAGGTTGTGATGTCCTTCAGGCTACAGATTGTAGATACAGCTTTCCACTTTTGACTGTCAGAAAGAATCAGGTCTGGGTAATTGATGAGTTGAATGGGTGGGGTACCTCCTGTGCATTGATATCAGCACATGGAGAGAGAGAATAATCTTTATGAATAATCTTTATTTTTCAAGGGTAACAGAGTTTACTTACTTTTTTTCATCCGGCCCTTGAGAGAGAGAGAAGAGAGAGAGAGAGAGAGAGAGAGAGAGAGAGAGAGAGAGAGAGAGAGAGAGAGAGAGGGGGGGGGGGGATAGAGAGAAAGAGGGAGAAAGGAGGGAGAGAGAGGGGGGGGGAGAGAGAGAGAGGGGAGAGAGAGAGTTCAGGCCACTCTTCATCAACATTGTAGCAGGTATGTCAAGACAAGGCTTTCCCTGACTTGCTGGTGTGTCTGTCTGTCTGTCTGTCTGCCTCTCTCTCTCTCTCTCTCTCTCTCTCTCTGTCTGTCCCTCTGTTTGTGCACAGGCTCATGAAAAAGAGTGTGTGTGGTGAGTGAGGGGGGTTCAGTCTGTATGTCTGTGTGTGTAAAACATGTTGCTGGGTGGAGGTGTTGTATTTCCATGTGTAGGAAGGACTACATGTTGTCCATATGTTAGCCAGCAGGTGTGCGAGTCTAACTTCCCATGGAGTGTGTGTGTGTTTGTGTGTGTGTGTGTGTGTGTGTGTGGGAGAGAGAGAGAGAGAGAGAGAGAGAGAGAGAGAGAGAGAGAGAGAGAAAGAGATAGAGATAGAGATAGAGAGATTGAGAAAGATGTTGTTTTGCCTGTATGCAGATTGTGATGGGAGTTTTGCTGTATGTGCATGTTGCAGGGTGGGGTGTTGCATTTTCCTGTGTGTGAATGCATGCTGTGTCAGTCAGCAGTGTGTGTGCTGGAGTCAGAGATGTCAGTACAGTGCAGTTTTCAGTGTGGACATTGTTCAGGGAGATCTCTACCAGTGAAACTTCCATACAAGTATGCGCTATATTTGGAGTCAGAAAAAAATTAAAGAAAAACAAACAGTTCAACAGAAAAACAAACACAAGACAAGACAACACACACACACACACCACACACACACACACATACACACACACACACACACACACACACACATACACACACACACACACACACACACACACACACACACATACACAACTTAGCAGATGCTTCATCAAGGGAATAAGCCAGTTAAACCTCAACTGCTTGTTGGATATGTTTTCACAGCTAATGAAAATGCTGATAATTATCAGCCTTGCCGTGGGGTCATTAACATGTAGATGTGATCCAGCAGTGATGTGGAGATGTGTCATCATTCATGCAGTGATGTGGAGATGTGTCATCATTCATGCAGAGATGTGGAGATGTGTCATTCATGCAGTGATGTGGAGATGTGTCATCATTCCTATCTGACCATGCAGTGATGTGGAGGTGTGTCATCATTCCTATCTGACCATGCAGTGATGTAGAGATGTGTCATCATTCCTATCTGACCATGTAGTGATGTGATGTGTCATTATTCCTATCTGACCATGTAGTGATGTGGAGATGTGTCATCATTCCTATCTGACTAACCATGCAGTGATGTGGAGTTGTGTCATCATTCCTATCTGACCATGCAGTGATGTGGAGATGTGTCATCATTCCTATCTGACTATGCAGTGATATGTGGAGTTGTGTCATCATTCCTATCTGACTATGCAGTGATATGTGGAGATGTGTCATCATTCCTATCTGACTATGCAGTGATATGTGGAGTTGTGTCATCATTCCTATCTGACTATGCAGTGATATGTGGAGTTGTGTCATCATTCCTATCTGACTATGCAGTGATGTGGAGATGTGTCATCATTCCTATCTGACCATGCAGTGATGTGGAGATGTGTCATCATTCCTGTCTGACTGAGGTGTCACACAGAGATCCACAGCAACAGCAGTTCAGTGACTGAAGTCACCAGGCAGGACCTGCACCACCTTTCTCTGTAGTAGTCAGCAATAATTGGGGGAGGGGTGGAGAGAGGAGAGAAAATGATCTTTATGACTTCAATTATTGATATGGCTTAGAAAAGAAGAGGGTATGACTTTAATCATTGATGTAGCTGGGATGGGTGGGGGTGTTCATGACTTCAATTAAGACTTTAATTAACTGTTTTTAATCATTGATGTAGCTGGGATGGGTGGGGGTGTTCATGACTTTAATTAAGACTTTAATTAAGACTTTAATTAACTGTTTTTAATCATTCATGTAGGTGGGAGGGGAGGGGGGTGTTTTACAACATTTATCAATCATTTATGTAGCTGGAAGGGGGCATGGGGGTGTTTATGACTTTAATTAATCATTGATGTAGCTGGGAGGGGGCATGGGGGTGTTTATGACTTTAATTAATCATTTATGTGGTTGGAAGGGGGCATGGGGGTGTTTATGACTTTAATTAATCATTGATGTAGCTGGGAGGGGGGTCTTTATGACAGTGTTCTTTAGCAGTATTTGTTTTAATTATATAAAGGAGGGGGGTAACTTTTTGTGTGTTTTTAGTAATGTGTCTTTTTTGTGAGTGTGATATATTTACTTTTTTTTTTAAGTATTACTACTCTTGTTATCTGTGTGACAGGGTGGGGGCTTTGTAATATGTGAATAGGGGAGGGGGGGGCTGGAGTCTTTGTGACATTTGTCTAGTGTAATGTCTGTTTTTTCTCATGGTGATGCAAGAGGGGGGGGGGGGGTGCTGCCGGTATGAATAGCATCTTAACCCTTTGGAAATTCTGTGTTTGGAATTTCTCTGTTGTGTCCCTCTCTTTGTGTCTGCCCTGATCCCTTTCTTCCTGTCACCTCCTTCTTGTCTGTTTTCTGCCTTCTTGGTCCATCCTCCTGCCTTTTTTTCCACACAGAATGAAAAGATAGCAACTCTCTCCCAATGTGGATGCACTGGTCCTGACTTGTCAGCTGCTTAACACCAGTGCAACATGTTTTTGCTCATAGGACAAACAACAATAGTTGCTCTCTGAGGGTTCAATGAACAAGTAGAAGAAGAAGATGTATTTTTGCTATTGGTGTGGTCTCTGGAGGTACTTTATGACTCACCACCTCTGAAACACTACTGTGTTAAAATAAATAAATATGATGAGAACACAGGGAGGGCAGTGTGTAGTGTAGCCTGAGATAACAGTGACAGAGCAGAAACAAGCTCATCTGATTCACTCCTCCACCTCTCCTATACAAAGGAGACACAGCTACACACATCTGCAGCACCTGACTAAATTGATGACCTGATTCAGTCCAAACATATACAATACATAAAGGTACTTTTTATTTTGTTTTATACCACTTTATGTCATATAAAAAAATTCAATTTAAAACTTAAGATCCTGGATGACTTTTCAAAAGTTGAGACTAAATGATGATAAAACAGAGCTAGCTTTACTGACCTCCATCAAAGATGTCTCCATCTGTTCAGCTGTATGTCTGATTCACATTTTGTTGGCACTGCCAAGGTTCTTTTTTTTCTAAATCAGCTGAAAATCTTGGTGTGTACTTGACTTTGACTTGACTATGAAACTTAAATTTTTTTATTTATTTAAGCCTGAAACTTTGAGAACAAGGTCATTTGTTTAATTCTGTATTACATATACCAAACATATCACTCCACATGTATTACCTACTCCAAACATATAGCTTCACCCCTTTGTTATTTGTACAAGCTTCCTGTGGAAGCAAGAATCAAGTACAAAGTCAAGTGCCTGTGCTGTGATGCAGTCAGCTTATGGGGCCTGCAATAGCAAACCCATTGTACAGTGAACAAAGCCAACACACACTAGGTGAAGGCTGCTAAATTTAGCACACGGCCTTTCCTTTAACCTAGTCCCTGTCTCCTCAGTTCCTGCTATAAATAGCTCTAGCTGTCCCCGAAGCAGGGACAATACAAGGACTCCTTAATTAGCAGCTGAGAGAAGCTAAAAGTGGGGGAAACTGACAACCATGATTGTTTATTTAAATTGACCATCTGCAACATAAAAAATTGACTTTGACTACATGTACATGTAACCATATTCAGATATAGTCATCAGCAAGGAACTTTTGCTCATTGTCTGAAATTCTTACACCCTGTTGTAGGTCAGTTGTAAACTTGTAGCCAGTGCTTCTTTTCTTTATGAGGGCCCTCTACTTGAAACTGATTTTAACAGAAAAATCCGTTTTTCATTTACTTTTTCTAAATTCCACAAAGCTTACAAACCAAACAACCCTTCAACAACAACAACAATGCCAATAACAACAACAACAGCAACAGCCACAACACACAACAAAATGGTTGATACTGCTTAGAACACAGGTTGTCATCTTTTTCGTCACTCATTTTCATTTTCCATCCTCCCCACTTAACCTGTTTGATATCTCACCCTGGCCTGTGTGTGTTCATGCTGTGTTTGTCCTGTGTGGAGAGCCTTGTGTCCTGTAGGTGTGTGTGGCTACTGAGCTATTATATTGCTTGTGTATCTGTATGTGTGTGTACCTGCATTTCTCTGTGTGTGTATGTTTGTAAGTGCACATGTGCACGTGTATGGTTCTTCTTTAATGTTAAGTAATATCAGTCATGTACATTGTGTGTGTGTATGTGCGAATGGGTCTGTGATTGTGTGCATGGGTGTGTGCGCAAATGTGTGCATCTGTGTGTGTGTGTGTGTGTGTGTGTGTGTGCATGTGTGCTGGTATTCTGGCTTTGTATTTAAGGATGCTCTTCCTTCTGTGATTTCCAGTGCCTCTTCCTTTCTTTTTTCAAGTCATCAGCAGTTTCAGTGTCTGGTCTTTCTTCTGTGAATGGTCTATCTGGCTTGTTCACACTTGACACACAATATTGTCACACAGCATTGTCATGCAGTATTGCCGTGTAGTATTGTTATGCAGTATTATCTTAAAGTATTGTCATACAGTATTGTCACACAGTATTGTCATACAGTATTATCATACAGTATTATCACACAGTATTGTCATACAGTATTATCACACAATATATTGTCATACAATATTATCACACAGTATTGTAACACAGTATTATCTCATAGTATTGTAACACAATATTATCACAGTATTGTCACACAGTATTGTCACACAGTATTGTCACACAGTATTGTCACACAGTATTGTCACATAGTATTATCACACAGTATCGTCACATAGTATTGTCATACAGTATTATATACAGTATTATCACACAGTATCATTACACAGTATTATCACACAGTATTATCACACAGTATTATCACTCAAGTATTATCACTCAAGTATTATTACAAAAATACCCCCGTGGGACTCCCGGGGAATGCTTGCAAAGCAAGCATGACAAGAATAGGGTCCCTGCCCGCCAGCCAGGCATGTCGTAAGAGGCGACTAAGGTGGCCCCACTCCCCCAGGTAGGGGGTTGGACACAGGGCTAACAACCCTGTTCTGTAAAAAAAAAAAGTTTGTTACAGAAACAGCAACAATTTCTTAACATTATTATTACAACTATTACATGCCAAGAAGGCATAAAAAGGCTTTAGATGGATGGATGGATTATTACACAATATTGTCATACAGTGTTATCACAGTAATGTCACACAATATTATCACTCAGTTATTATACATAGCATGATCACAGAATATTGTCACACAGTAATTGTCATACAGTATTCATTACACAGTATTATCACACAGTATTGTCATACAGTATTGTCACACAGTATTATCATACAGTATTATCACTCAATATTGTCACAAAGTATTATCACACAGTATTATCACATAGTATGTGCTTCATAACACTGTCTTCTAGCTGTCAGCTAGGTAAGAATTTTTTTCTCTATTTAAAAAAAAATTTTTGTTAAACTAAAGCAAGGGGGTGTGTCCATGTGTTAATCAGAATATGTGCCCTGTAGTTTGAAGTTCTCCTAAATGTTTGGTCTGTCACTCTGGTGATGAAAACATAAAGAAGATGATAATGATATAGCACAAGGGGTGAAAAAGAAAAAACTATATGAATGAATGATTGAATGAATGGAAGATTGACTGAACGGACAGATGATTGAAGGACAGAGAAATATGCAGTGTATTGTTCAGCAATATGACATCAGAGGGTTAGTGAGTGGATAGAGAATGGTATGGAAGATTGAATGAATGGACAGATGATTGAAGGACAGAGAAATATGCAGTGTATTGTTTAGCAATATGACATCAGAGGGTCAGTGAGTGGATAGAGAATGGTAGGGTTTTGTTTGTTGTTGTTTTGTTTTTTTAGAAGACTTGAAATGGCTTTGACTTGGTAGTGGGAAGTGGGGGGGGGGGGAGGGGGAGTAGGTGAGGATAGGTGGTAGGTGAGGGTCAGGGGAAAAGGGGTGGAAAGATGGGGTGGGGAGAGTTGGGGTGTAAGAGGGGTGGGAGGGGGAAATGGTGGGGGGGGGAGGATGTGGAAGGGGGGGGGATGGTGGGGGGGGGTGGGAGTTGGGGGGGGGGGGGGAGTTGGGATGGGGTGAGGAGGGGGATTGGGTTGGGGGGTAGGGGGTTGGGGAGGGAAGGGGGTTGGGGGGGATTGGGTTGGGGAGGGGTGGGGAAGGGGTTGAGATGGGGAAGGGGGATTGGGGTGGGGAAGGGGTGGTGGGAAGGGGGGTGGGTGGGTGGGGAGGGGGGTGGGGAAGGGGTGGGGGGTAGGGAGGGGGGTTGGGTGGGTGTTGGGGTGGGTGGGGGAGGGGGTTGGGGGAAGGGGGGATGGTGGGTGGGGAAGGGGGGTGGGGAGGGGGGTTGGGGGTGGGAAGGGGTGTGGGAGGGGGGTTGGGGGTGGGGAAGGGGTGGGGGAGGAGGGGGGTTGGGGTGGGAAGGGGTGGGGTTGGGTGGGTGGGGAGGGGGGTTGGGGGAAGGGGGGGTGGGGGTGGGGAGGGGGTGTGGGGAGGGGGTTGGGGTGGAAGGGTGTGGGGAGGGGTGGGTGGGAAGGGTGGGGAAGGGGGGGGTGTTGGAGGGGGGTTGGGTGGGGAAGGGGTGGGGGTTGGGGTGGGTGGGGAGGGTTGGGGGAAGGGGTGGGGTGGGTGGGTGGGAGGGGGTTGGGGTGTGGGTGGGGAGGGAAGGGTGGGGGGTTGTGGTTGGGTGGGAGAGGTGTGGGGTAGTTAAGACATTGTGGTGTTATTTATCCATTGTTAATTTCTGTGAACTCCACATTGTCACACACACACACACACACACACACCACACACACACCACACCACACACCACTCATTCACACACATACACTCACTTATTCACTCACACTCACTTATTTACACACACACCACACACACACACTCACACACACAACACACACACACACACACACCACACACATACACCACACACATGCGCGCGCGAATTACATAAGCAAGTACACTTGCATGCACAGACAGACACACAAACAGACATACACACAGACAGACACACAAACACATACAACACACACATAGACACACTCACAACACACACACATCACACACACACACACACACACACATAAACACACATATACACACATACATACACTCACACTCACTTATGCACACACACACACTCACACACTCACTCATTCACACACATACACTCACTTATTCACACACACACTTATTTACACACACACACATACATGCACGCACGCGTGGTGAATTACATAAGCAAGTACACATGCATGACAGACAGACACACAAACATATACACACAGACAAACACACAAACACAAACACACACATACACACACTCACCACACACACACTCACACACACACACACACACACACACACATACACACACACTCACACACACATGTGGACTTCATAGAAATTACCAATGGATTAAGAACACAGTGGCTTAAGTACCCTTACCAGGGGGGGGGGGGGGGGGGAGGGGGGGGGAGGGTAATTCATACACACAACTACATACAGACACCACTCACTCACACTCACGACTTACACACACACACACTCACTTCTTTCTCTCTCTCTTTCTCTTCTCTCTCTCTCTCTCTCTCTCTCTCTCTCTCTCTCTCTCTCTCTCTCTCTCTCTCTCTCTCTCTCTCTCTCTCTCTCCCTCTCTCTCTCTCTCTCTCTCCTCTTTCTCTTCTCTTCTCTCTCTCTCTTCTCTCTTCTCTCTCTCTCTTCTCTCTCTCTCTCTCTCTCTCTCTCTCTCTCTCTCTCTCTCTCTCTCTCTCTCTCTCTCTCTCTCTCTCTCTCTCTCTCTCTCCTCTCCTCCTCTCTCTCTTCTTCTCTTCTTCTCTTCTCCTCTCTTCTCTCTGGTCTCTCCTCTTCTTCTATCTGCTTTTCCTCTGTCTCTTTCTCTTCTCTCCTGTCTCTGTCTCTGTCTTCTCTGTCTCTCTGTCTCTCTGCTTCTCTCTCTTCTCTCTTGTCTCTGTCTCTCTCTCTGTCTCTCTCTCTCTCTCTCTCTCTCTTCTCTCTCTCTGTCTCTCTCTCTCTCTCACCCTCCTCCCCAAAAACCCAACCAACCTTAGTACACCATGTTGACCCCACATAAAGTAAGTACCCCTGAGATTTAATGTTTATTTATTTATTTGTTTATTTATTTATTTATTATTTTTTTTATATCAAGGATAATGGAATAAGCACTCATGTGCTTTTTTACATCCAGTCCCCGTGTGTATGCAGTTTTAAATCTTGTCATCTGTTCCACGGCACACATGGCCTTCTCTTACAAAAAGAACAGGATTTAACTGTGCACAAGATGTTCTGCATGCTTTGACACGGCCTCGGTTTATAGTCTCATCTGAAGGACTTGTTGGGATAAGGAGGGGGGTCATAGGGAGGGAGGGGATGGGGGGGGGAATTATTAATCTCATTGTGAGTGTCTGTAAAAATCCAGGATCTGTACCAAGGCAGCTGAAGATGGTGAAGTGGAACATCAGACTGACAGATAAGAGAGAGAGAGAGGGGAGAGAGGAGAGAGAGAGAGAGAGAGAGAGGAGAGGAGAGAGAGAGAGGAGAGAGAGAGAGAGAGTGTGTGTTTATTTGGTTGGTTGTGTTAGGTTGGTTGGTTAGCATGCTTGTTTGTATGCTTGATTGAGTCAAGTGTATGTAGTATATGAAAGAAGAATGTGTGTGTGTGGTGTGTGGTGTGTGTGTGTGTCTGACATATAATTATGTTGTTAAATGTAAGATGTTGATGTTGCAGTTCAGTTGCTAAATTGCCTCAGTTTCTTTCCTGTGTGGCTGCAGAGTGGAGGAGGTGTATTATCAGCAGTATTGGAGATGGGATTTATTGATGTGTGGTTTTTTATGCTTGCAGGACTGGAGTTCCCATAATGAAGAGTACCAAGATGAAGTATTCTAGTATAGTATAGTAATATAGTAAGTACAGTATAGTATGTATGGTATGGTAAAGTAGTATGGTATGGTTGTATGGTATGGCCTAGTCTAGTCTAGTAGAGTATAATAGAGTATGGTATAGTATTATAGTATGGTATGGTGTGATATAGTATGGTATAGTATAGTATTATGGTATGGTGTAGTATAGTATATTATAGTATGGTATGTTATAAGTCATAGTCTAGTCTAGTCCTACCAGCTTTCTCCACCATGGGGTGTGGAGGAAGCTGGTTGCAAAATCTTCAGTGGTGCTCCCATGGTCTGCAGACTATGGGACAGGTGAAGGTGTGATAGTGTAGCATAGCGCACTGCAGTGCAGCATAGTGTAAGGTAGTGCAGTCAAGAACACAGAGTGCAACTCCCAGAACTGATGATGGAGTATAACACAACAATGGCTTGATTACTGGCACCTCTAGGGTTGGGGGGGAGTGGGGGGGGGGGCAGATGGGAGAGTTAGGGGGTGGGGGGAGTTAAGCTATTTGTATGTGTGTTACTAATCCCATTGTCAGTTGGGTTGTTTTTTTTTTAGGTCTGTGTGGTGACCAAAGTAGCTGAAGATGCTGAAGTGGAACATCAAGCTGATAGACCCAACTGAGATCAGTATTGTGTATTCAGTGTGTGTGTGTGTGTGTGTGTCTCTCTCTCTCTCCTCTCTCTCTCTCTCTCTCTCTCTCTCTCTCTCTCTCTCTCTCTCTCTCTCTCTCTCTCTCTCTCTTCTCTCTCTCTCTCTCTCTGTAATTGTTTGATGTTGTTTTGTTGTGTGTGTGTGTGTGTGTGTGTGTGTGTGTGTGTGTGTGTGTGTGTGTGTGTGTGTGTGTGTGTAGGAAAGAGAGAATACCTTATTTTCAACATTTTGTTCATGAATGTTCAGTGTGTGTGTGTTACAGGGTTGGTGTACCAAGAACAGCTGAAGAAAACTGCATATGACCATGTATGTATCTGTGTGTGTATGTCTGTGTTTGTGTGCATGCTTATGTGTGTGTCTGTGTGTCTGAGTGTGTGATAGTGTGTGTATGTGTGCATGCATCTGTGTGTTGTTGTGTGTGTGTGTGTGTGTGTGGTGTGTGGTGTGTGTGTGTGTGTGTGTGTTGTGGTGTGTGTAGGAAAGGTGAAATACCTTATTTTCAACATTTTGTTCATGTGTGTTCAGTGTGTGTGTTACAGGGCTGGTGTACCAAAACAGCTGAAGACAAACTGCATATGAGTATGTATGTATCTGTGTGTGTCTGTGTGTTGTGTCTGTGTTTGTGTGCATGCATGTGTATATGTGTGTGTCTTGTGTGTGTCTGGTGTGGTGTGATGTGTAGTGTGTGTGTGTTGTGTGTGTGTGATGTGTGTGTGTGTGGAGGTGAATACTTATTTCACATTTTTTGTGTGTGTAGGTGTGTACCAAACAGTGAAGACAAATGATATGAGTATGTGTATTGTGTCTGTGTCTGTGTTTGTGTGCATGCATGTGTATGTGTGTGTCTGTGTGTCTGAGTGTGTGATAGTGTGTAATGTGTTCATCGTGTGTGTGTTCTGTGTGTGTGTTTGATGTCTGTGTCTGTGTTTGTGGCATGCATGTTGTGTGTTGTGTCTGATGTGTGTAGTGTTGTAGTGTGTGCTCTGTGTGTGTGTGTTGGTGGGTGTGTGTGTGTGTGTGGTGAAAGGAAAATACTTTATTTTCAATATTTTGTTCATGAATGTTCAGTGTGTGTGTGTTACAGGGCTGGTGTACCCAAGACATCTGTAGACAAACTGCATTTGGGTATTGTGTTGTGTGTTGTGTGTGTGTGTGTGTAAGTGAGTGTGTGTGTGTGTGTGTGTGTGTGTGTGGTGTGAGGTGATGTGTAAAAGATAAAAATGCATTATTATCAACATTTTTCTCATGTATCTTCAGTATGTGTGTTACAGGGCTGGTGTACTGATGGCGGCTGAAGACAAACTGTATGTAAGTGTGTGTGTGTGTGTTTGTGTGTGTGTGAGTGAGTGTGTGTGTGTGTGATGATGTGAGTGAGTGAGTGGTGAGTGTGTGTGGGTGTGTGTGTGTGTGTGTGTGTGTGTGTGTGTGTGTGTGTAGGAAAGGTGAAACAGCTTATTTTCAACATTTTGTTCATGTGTGTTCAGTGTGTGTGTGTGTTACAGAGCTGGTGTACCAAGAACAGCTGAAGAAAAACTGCATATGACTATGTATGTATCTGTGTGTGTGTCGTGTGCATGTGTGTGTCTGTGTGTCTGAGTGTGTGATAGTGTATGTATGTGTGCATCTGTGTGTGTGTCGTGTGTGCGTGTGTGTGTATGTGTGTGTGTTGTGTGTGTGTGTGTGCGCGCTTGTAGGAAAGGTGAAATACCTTATTTTCAGCATTTTGTTCATGAATGTTCAGTGTGTGTGTGTTACAGGGCTTGGTGTACCCAAGACATCTGAAGACAAACTGCATTTGGGTATGTGTGTGTGTGTTTTTGTGTGTGTGTGTGTGTATGTGTGTGTGTTTGTGTGTTGTTGTGTTTTTGTGTGTGTGAGTGACTGAGTAGTGAGTGTGTGTGTGGATGTGGGTGTGTGCTGTGCATGGGCGGGAGATAAAAATGCATTATTATCAACATTTTCCTCATGTATCTTCAGTATGTGTGTTACAGGGCTGGTGTACTGATGGCAGCTGAAGACAAATTGTATGTAAGTATGTGTGTGTGTGTGCATGCATGTATGTGTGTCTGTGTCTCTGTCTGTGTCTCTGTCTGTGTGTGTGTCACTGCTGTCAGCTTCCCCACTTGTAGCTTCTCTCAGCTGCTAATTATTCAATGGTCTCCCAGCCCAGCTGACCCCCAGCTGACCCCACAGGGACTGTCCTAGGTGAAAGGAAGGGGGTGCTATCTTTAGCACTCTGAACTGTGGTTGGTTGGAATTGGTGTGTGTGTGTGTGTGTGTGTGTGTGTGTGTGTGTGTGTGTGTGTGTGTGTGTGTGGTGTACAGTAAAAGCTTAAGACTTTGAGGCTGTTATCAGCAAGATGACTTAAGCAAAAACAAAAGCCAAAAAAAAGACTGATATTAATGATAATTATATTAATTTATATATAATGAAAAAATTCTGATATGTTGCACAACTGTAAAAATAATGGTAATGGTAATATTAATTATTAGCAATCAGTAGTTCTTCTATGGTATGAATATTGGAAATGTGATAAATTATTATATTGTGTGATTATTTAAAATATAATGAATAACACCACACACACACACACACACAACTTCTCTCCTTTCCTCTCTTCTCTGTCTCTTCTCTGTCTCCTCTCCTCTCTCTCTCTTCTCTCTCTCTCTCTCCCAGTTCCCCCACACAGGGTCTGTACATACGGCCAACATGGTGAAGAGTGAAGCTGTCTACCATGTCAGCTGTGCCCTGTGTGTGAACATTCTGATACACACCTGTGTCTTCTGCTGCTGCTTTGCCCCACAGAGATGCAGGAAGGAAGAAGGGTCAGCTTAGCCTTTGAGGGAGAGAGCCCAGGGTCCTGTTTGAGGGAGCAGAGAGAATGGGGCCTACACCATCTTCAGGCTGTGCAGAAAGGCAAGGCCAGCCGGCAGTGATTCTGTCCCATGTCAGGGCTCTGAGGGTAACAAGTATAAAGTCATCCCAGAATTGCACACTTCATGTAAGTGGTTTTGTTGTTTTGGTTTTGATTTTTAGAAAATTGTGTGTGTGTGTGTGTTTAAATTATTTTATTTCAAGGATAATTCAATAAGCACTCTTGTTCTTTTTTTTACATCCAGTTTCTGTATGTATGTAGTTTTGTAAATTTTGTTATCCGTGTGTGCGCTTGTGCATGTGTGTGTATGTGTGTTGTGTGTGCGTGTACATGTGTGAGTCATCTTTTCTTCAGTGTGTTAGTAATAAGAGCAACATTAAATTCACCAATCTTTTAAAAAATCAATCAATAAATAAATTTACCAGTCTTTAAAAAAATTAATAAATAAATTCATGAGTCTTTATTGTGAATGGAAACCTCTCTAGAAGGGGGTACTTCTCTGTTGTCCAGCTTTCTACTGCTAGTTTTTGTTTTTCCAGTGTCCCCACAGCAGACTTCCCTTCCAGCAGTGTGCAGTGCAGCAAAGAGGAAACAGGCCAGAGTGTTTTGGCTTTTTTCCCAGAGTGACCCAACCAACAGCAGACTCCCCTTCAAGCAGTGTGCAGTGCAGCAAAGAGGAAACAGGGCCAGAGAGTTTGGGCTTTTTCCAGTAGCTGACCAACAACAGCAACTCCCTGTCAGCAGTTGCAGTGCACAAAGAAAACAGCAGTGAGCAGTGCTGAGCTCTGTCAGAGTTAGCACAAGGTGAACCAGCCGTTACAGGTGAGTGTGGTGTGTCTGTGTGTTTATCTATTGATTTTATTCTTTTATATCAGAGATAATGAAATAAAGCAATCATATGCTTTTTGACATCTAGTCCCCATGTGTATGCAGTTTTGTAAATGTCATCAATTCCCCCTGGCATACATAGGCCTACTCGCACGAAAAGTGGAACAGGATTTAACGTGTGTACAAGATATTCTGCATGTGTTCGCACACAGGACCTTAGTTTATAGTCTCATCTGAAAGACTTTACGGGGGGGGGGGGGGGGGGAGTGGAGTCAGCACTGATGTTAACTCTAGAGGAAAAATCCCCTTGACTGGGAATTGAACCCAGGTGGTCAAATTGCGAGCGCAGTGTTCTGACCACTAGGATATTCCATCCCAGTGTGTGTGTGTGTGGTTGGTGGTGGTTATTACTGTATTATTTACGCAGTTTTTTTTTTTACGTGTCCCTTTCTGTGTGTTCACAGGCCTGGTGTACCCAGACAGCTGAAGACAATGTGGGATGATCAGTTAAGTATTTTGTCTGTGCATCTGCTAGTGTGTATGGCTGGTTGTTGGTGTACACAAGTGTAATGTGTAGGTGTATAAGTGTAGGAAAAGAGATTGCTATATTTATGGAAGGGGAGGGGGGGAAGATGGAGCCGGGGGGTTATAGTTTTTGCATACATTATTTCTTCAGAGGAGACTAAAAAACTGAGGCTCGTGTGCGAACGCACGCAGAACATCTTGTGCACATGTTAAATCCTGTTCCACTTTTTGTAAGATTAGGCCAGTGTGTGCTGGTGGGAACAGATAACAAGATTTATAAACTGCATACACATGAGACTAGTTGTAAAAAAAACCCACATGAGTGCTTATTTCATTATCCATGTGATGTAAATGAATATTAAAAACTCATAAATAACTTGATGTGTGTGTGTTCAGTAACTGTGTTCAGTATCTGTGTTCACAGATCTTGGTGTACCATCACTGGAGATGCTTTCAGCATGCATAGAGTTAGTTGACTCTTGTGTCTCTGGTGCTTTGATATTTGTGTTGTTGTGTCTGTGTGTGTCTGTGTATGTGTGTGTGTGCCGCGCGTGTATGTGTTTGTGTGTGTGTTTATGTTTCTTAATTAATTTTTTATTCCAAGGATATTGGAATAAGCACTCATGTGCTTTTTTACATTCAGTTCCTCTGTGTATGCAGTTCTGTAAATTTTGTCATTGTTTTCCCTTGGCGCACAAAGGCCTACTCTTCCAAAAAGTGGAATAGGTTTTTATGTGTGCACAAGATGTTCTGTGTATGTGATTTGGAATGGGAACTTAGTTCATATTTTTATTGAAAGGACTTTGGGGGGGGGGGGGGGGAGTAGAGTCAGTACTGATGTTAACTCCTGGGGGGAAATATCCCCTTGTACATAGATTGTAACACAGGTCATCAGATTATGAGCACAATGTGCAACACTCAAACCAACCATGCTATCCCGTCCCCTCTGGTTGTGTTGTGTGTGATTTGCTATACACTGCATACCCAGCATGCATCCTGCCACCAGGAGAGGGATGGGCTCCGCCAGGTTCAACTTGCCCACCCCAGCCCAAAGACTGACCCAGGAGTTGTTGTCCCCTCAAATCCTGGGGCAGTAGTTGGGGCGCTGCCTGACTGACGTCTTCAGGCAGTGTGGGGTAGGCAGGTAGGGCCTGGCGGAGCCCGTCCCTCTCCAGGTTGTGAGGTGCATGCTGGTATGTAGTTTTCATCCACACCACCAGTTTTATTTGGCCAGTTTTCGTAAAAAGTGTATGGTTTTTTAAGGTGTGTTCGAGATGTGTGTTCAATTTGTTTACAAGATTTAAGCTATATAAATTCATATATATATATGTGTGTGTGTGCCAGGAGGCTTGGCTGGTCAGTGTGATGTGAAGGATGTTCAGGGAAATGAGATGTAGCAATGTGGACTCAGGGAGGAAATGCTCTGCACTGAAGAAGTGAGTGGGGGACTTCCACTGAAGTGATCGATCTCACTGAGAATGGAGAGATGTAGCCATGTGGACTCCAGGAGGAAAATGCTCTCCACTGAAGAAGTGAGGGGGTGACTGCTAACCACTGCTATCATCAGTCACTGTCAGATCACAAGGTGAAGCAGTGCTCTACAGGTAAGTGTGTGTGTGTGGCGTGCGTGCGTGCGCTTGTGCGTGTGTGTGTGTGTATGAGATAGGAGGTGAAAGCTTGGTTTTCATCAGTATAGTTAAAAATATTTCTGTATAATTAGTAAATTTAGAGATGCTAATTCTTAAAACAAGCTGATTCAGATCAGACTCATCTGTCTTGGGTAGTTTTACCTTGAGATCAAATCTAAATGTGTGTTTTTATATCATTTGTTTGGGGGGGGGGGGGGGGGGGGGGCCTGCTGGGAGGGAGGGGGGGGGGGGGGGGGCTGCTGGGGAGGTGGGGTCTGTATCCTTGTGTGTGAAGTGTTGGAGGCGGTTGTTATTACTGTATTATTTACTCAGTATTTATTTATTATATGTCCCTTTCTGTTGTTCACAGGCCCTGGTGTACCCAGACAGCTGAAGACAATTGGATGATCTTTAAGTAATTTTGTCTGTGCATGCTGCTAGTGTGTGTGGCTTGTTGTAGTTTATCCAAATATTGGTGTACACAAGTGTTATGTGAGGTAATACATGAGTGTAGCGAAGAAAGATTGCTGGTATCTATGTGTGGGGAGGGGAAGTGATGAGGG
>CM060350.1:13975803-13988945 GCA_030674155.1 Stramonita haemastoma | reverse complement strand
TAGTATATTATAGTATGGTATATTATGTTAAAGTTAAAGTCTGTCCCGAGCCATAAGGCTCATCAGGCCGGTGCTTATCCCGGTTTCTGTGGCGTTAAGCGACTGAGAGTCATAGACTCCCCCTGGATAGGACGCCAGTCTATCGCAGGGTTAACCCCCAACACAAGGTTGGTACCCTTTTTACACCTGGGTGGGGTGAGAAAATAGCCGTAAAGTGCCTTTTCCAAGGGCACAACGCCATAGCGGAATAGCTGGGATCGAACCCGCAACCTTTAGATTACGAGTCCAACGCCCTAACCACTAGGCCACAGCGGCGGCATGGTATATTATAGTCTAGTCTATTCTAGTCTAGTCTAGCCTAGTTCCCAGCTTTCTCCACCATGGGGTGTGGAGGAAGCTGGTTGCAAAATCTTCAGTGGTGCTCCCCATGGTCTGCAGACCATGGGACAGGTGAAGGTGTGATAGTGTAGCATAGCGCACTGCAGTGCAGCACAGTGTAAGGTAGTGCAGTCAAGAACACAGAGTGCAACTCCCAGAACTGATGATGGAGCATAACACAACAATGGCTTGGTTACTGGCACCTCTAGGGTTGGGGGGGAGTGGGGGGGGGGCAGATGGGAGAGTTAGGGGGTGGGGGTCGTTAAGCTATTTGTATGTGTGTTACTAATCCCATTGTGAGTTGGGTTGGGTATTTTTTTAGGTCTGTGTGGTGACCAAAGTAGCTGAAGATGCTGAAGTGGAACATCAAGCTGATAGACCCAACTGAGATCAGTATTGTGTATTCATGTCTCTCTCTCTCTCTCTCTCTCTCTCTCTTCTCTCTCTCTCTCTCTCTCTCTCTCTCTCTCTCTCTCTCTCTCTCTCTCTCTCTCTCTCTCTCTCTCTCTCTCTCTCTCTCTGTATGAGTTTGTTTGTTTGTTTGTTGTTGTTTTGTGTGTGTGTGTGTGTGTGTGTGTGTGTGTGTGTGTGTGTGTGGTGTGTGTGTGTTAGGAAAGAGAGAATACCTTATTTTCAACATTTTGTTCATGAATGTATGACCATGTATGTATCTGTGTGTGTATGTCTGTGTTTGTGTGCATGCATGTGTATGTGTGTGTCTGTGTGTCTGAGTGTGTGATAGTGTGTGTATGTGTGCATGCATCTGTGTGTGTGTGTGTGTGTGTGTGTGTGTGTGTGTGTGTGTGTGTGTGTGTGTGTGTGTGTGTGTGTGTGTGGTGTGTGTAGGAAAGGTGAAATACCTTATTTTCAACATTTTGTTCATGTGTGTTCAGCGTGTGTGTGTTACAGGGCTGGTGTACCAAAACAGCTGAAGACAAACTGCATATGAGTATGTATGTATCTGTGTGTGTCTGTGTGTCTGTGTCTGTGTTTGTGTGCATGCATGTGTATGTGTGTCTGTGTGTCTGAGTGTGTGATAGTGTATGTAAGTGTGTGTGCATCTATGTGTGTGTGTCTGTGTGTGTGTTTGTATGTCTGTGTCTGTGTTTGTGTGCATGCATGTGTATGTGTGTCTGTGTGTCTGAGTGTGTGATAGTGTATGTGTGCATCTATGTGTGTGTGTGTGTGTGTGTGTGTGTGTGTGTGTGTGTGTGTGTGTGTGTGTGTGTGTGTGTGGGAAAGGAAAATACTTTATTTTCAATATTTTGTTCATGAATGTTCAGTGTGTGTGTGTGTTACAGGGCTGGTGTACCCAAGACATCTGTAGACAAGCTGCATTTGGGTATGTGTGTGTGTGTTTGTGTGTTTGTAAGTGAGTTTGTGTGTGTGTGTGTGCATGGGTGCAAGATAAAAATGCATTATTATCAACATTTTTCTCATGTATCTTCAAAATGTGTGTTACAGGGCTGGTGTACTGATGGCGGCTGAAGACAAACTGTATGTAAGTGTGTGTGTGTTGTGTGTGTGTGTGTTTGTGTGTGTGTGTGAGTGAGTGTGTGTATGTTGTGTGAAGTGAGTGAGTGAGTTGTGTGTGTGTGTGTGTGTGTGTGTGGTGTGTGTGTGTGTGTGTGTGTGTGTGTGTGTGTGTGTGTGTTGTTTGTGTGTGTTGTGTAGGAAAGGTTAAACAGCTTATTTTCAACATTTTGTTCATGTTGTGTTCAGTGTGTGTGTTACAGAGCTGGTGTACCAAGAACAGCTGAAGAAAAACGGCATATGACTATGTATGTATCTGTGTGTGTGTCTGTGTGTGTGCATGTGTGTGTCTGTGTGTTGGTGTATGTGATAGTGTATGTATGTGTGCATCTGTGTGTGTTGTCTGTGTTGTTGTGTTGTGTGTTGTGTGTGTGTGTGTTTGTGTGTGTGTGTGTGCGCGCTTGTAGGAAAGGTAAATACCTTATTTTCGGCATTTTGTTCATGTGTGTGTGTGAATGTTCAGTGTGTGTGTGTTACAGGGCTTGGTGTACCCAAGACATCTGAAGACAAACCGCATTTGGGTATGTGTGTGTTTTTGTGTGTGTGTGTATGTGTGTGTGTGTTTGTGTGTGTGTATGTGTGTGTTTGTGTGTGTGAGTGACTGAGTTAGTGAGTGTGTGTGTGTGGATGTTGGTGTGTGTGTGCGTGTGCATGGGCGGGAGATAAAAATGCATTATTATCAACGTTTTCCTCATGTATCTTCAGTATGTGTGTTACAGGGCTGGTGTGTACTGATGGCAGCTGAAGACAAATTGTATGTAAGTATGTGTGTGTGTGCATGCATGTATGTGTCTCTGTGTCTCTGTCTGTGTCTCTGTCTGTGTGTGTGTTCACTGCCGTCAGCTTCCCTCACTTGTAACTTCTCTCAGCTGCTAATTATTCAATGGTCTCCCAGCCCAGCTGACCCCCAGCTGACCCCACAGGGACTAGTCCTAGGTGAAAGGAAGGGGTGTGCTATCTTTAGCACTCTGAACTGTGGTGTGTTGGAATTGGTGTGTGTGTGTGTGTGTGTGTGTGTGTGTGTGTGTGTGTGTGTGTGTGTGTGTGTGTGTGTGTGTGTACAGTAAAAGCTTAAGACTTTGAGGCTGTTATCAGCAAGATGACGTAAGCAAAACACAAAAAGCCAAAAAAAAAAGACTGATATTAATGATAATTATATTAATTTATATATAATGAAAAAATTCTGATATGTTGTACAACTGTAAAATAATAGTAATGGTAATATTAGTTATTAGCAATCGGTAGTTCTTCTATGGTATGAATATTGGAAATGTGATAAATTATTATATTGTGTGATTATTTAAAATATAATGAATAACACACACACACACACACACACACACACACACACACACACACACACACACACACACTTACTTTCTCTCCTTCTCTCTCTCTTTGTCTACTCTTCTCTCTCTCTCTCTCTCTCTCTCTCTCTCTCTCTCTCTCTCTCTCTCTCTCTCTCTCTCTCTCTCTCTCTCTCTCTCACCGGTTTCCCCACACAGGGTATGTACTATACTGGCCAACATAGTGAAGAGTGAAGCTGTCATTCCATGTCAGCTGTGTCCTGTGTGTGAACTTTCTGATACACACTTGTGTCTTCTGCTGCTGCTTTGCCCACAGAGATGCAGGAAGGAAGGAAGGGTCAGCTTAGCCTTTGAGGGAGAGAGCCCAGGGTCCTGTTTGAGGGAGCAGAGAGAATGGGGCCAGCACCATCTTAATTCAGGCTGTTTGAGGGAGCAGAGAGAATGGGGCCAGCACCATCTTCAGGCTGTGCAGAAAGGCAAGGCCAGCGGCAGTGATTCTGTCCCATCTCAGAGTAGCAAGTATAAATAATCCCAGAATTGCACACTTCATGTAAGTCGTGGTTATTGGTTTTTGTCTTCTTTTTTTTAAGTGTGTGTGTTTAGCTGTTATTCTTTTATTTCAAGGTCAGTTGAATAAGCACTCGTGTTCTTTTTACATTTAGTTCCTGTATGTAGTTTTTGTAAATTTTATTTGTGTGTGTGTGCGCTTGGTTGTGTGTGCGCATGTGCATGTGTGAGTCATCTTTTCTTTAGTGTGTTGGTAATGAGAGCAACATTAAATTCACCAGTCTTTAAAAAAAATTAATGAATTTTTTTTTAAATGACCAGTCTTTAGAAAAATAGATAATAAAAAAAATCACCAGTCTTTATTGTGAATAGAAACACTCTCTGGAAGGGGTTTCTTCTCTGTTATCCTTCTGCCGTCCAGCTATCTCTACTGACTAGTGTTGTTTTTTTTTCCAGATGTCCCCCCACAGCAGACTCCCTGTTCAAGCAGTGTGCAGTGCAGCAAAGAAGAAACAGGCCAGAGTAGTTGTTTTTTTCCCAGAGTGACCCAACAGCAGACTCCCCCTTCCAGCAGTGTGCAGTGCAGCAAAGAAGAAACAGCCAGTGAGCAGTGCTGAGCCTCTGTCATAGTTATCACAAGGTGAACCAATGGTCGACAGGTGAGTGTGTGTGTGTGTCTGTGTGTGTGGGTGGGGGTGGGGGGGTGGGAATGTTGTTATTGTTGTAGTTTAATTTAAAGTCTATTCACACTTAGTGATATTAGAGAAGGTGGGAATATATGAGATAGGGAGTTGAAGGTTTGGTTTTACCAGTGCCTGCAAAAAAAAATATCTGTATAATTTTGAAACTTTACAGCTCCAATCCTTAAAACAAGTTGATTTAAATCAGACTTATTTTATTTATCAAATGGTATTGTGTGTTTGCATGTGTGTGTGCTTGTTATTTTTTCTATTCTTTTATGTCAAGGATAATAGAATAAGTAATCATATGCTTTTTTACATCCAGTCCCCGTGTGTATGCAGTTTTGTAAATGTCATCCATTCCCCCCGGCACACATAGGCCTACTTGTAATGAAAAGCAGAACAGGATTTAACATGTGCGCAAGATGTTCTGCCTGTGTTCGCACACAGGGTCTTGATTTATAGTCTCATCTGAAAGACTTTTGGGGAGAGTGGAGTCAGCACTGATGTTAACTCGAGAGAAAAAAATCCCCTCAACTGTGAATCAAACTGTGTTGTCAAATTGCAACCATTTCTGACCACTAAGCTATTCGTCCCAGTGTGTGTGTGTGTTGGAGGTGGTTGTTATTACTGTATTAATAACTTAGACTTTTTTTTACATGTCCCTTTCTGTGTGTTCACAGGCCGGGTGTACCCAGACAGCTGAAGACAATGTGGGATGATCAGTTAAGTATTTTGTCTGTGCATCTGCTAGTGTGTATGGCGGGTTTGTTGCAATTTTGTGTGTTATTATGAGTGATGGTGTACACAAGTGTAATGTGTAGGTATATATAAGTGTAGGAAAAGAGATTGCTATATTTATGGAGGGGGGGGAGAAGATGGGGGTTTATAGTCTTTGTGTACATTATTTCTTCGGAGGAAACTATAAACTGAGGCCCATGTGCAAACGCAAGCAGAACATCTTCCGCACATGTTAAATCCTGTTCCACTTTTTGTATGAGTAGGCCAGTGTGTGCTGGTGGGAACAGATAACAAGATTTATATTCTGCATACACGCAGGGACTGGGTGTAAAAAACACATGAGTGCTTATTCCATTATCCTTGATATAAAAGACTAAATAAATAAATGACTTGATGTATGTGTGTTCAGTATCTGTGTTCAGTATCTGTGTTCAGTATCTGTGTTCAGTATCTGTGTTCAGTAACTGTGTTCAGTATCTGTGTTCAGTATCTGTGTTCAGTATCTGTGTTCAGTATCTGTGTTCACAGATCTGGTGTACCATCAGCTGGAGATGCTTTCAGTGGCACCAAGAGTTAAGTGCTTCTTGTGTGTGTGTGTGTGTGTGTATGTGTATGTGTGTGTGTGTCTGTGTGTGAGTGTGTGTGAGTGAGTGAGTGTGTGGGTGTACGTGTTAATGTTTCTTACTTTAAAAAATTTTATGTCTTTTATTTCAAAGATAATGGAATAAGCACTCATGTGATTTTTTACATCCAGTCCCCATATGTATGCAGTTTGTAAATTTTGTCATGTTTCCCCCTGGTGCACAAAGGCCTACTCTTCCAAAAAGTGAAACAGGTTTTTATGTGTGCACAAGATGTTCTGTGTGCATTCAGCCATGGGACCCCATTTCATGTTTTTATTTAAAGGACTGGGGGGGGGGGGAGGGGAGTCAGCACTGATGTTAACTCTTGGGGAAAATACCCCCTTGAACAAGATTAGAACCTAGGTCATCAGATTAGGAACACAATGTGCAACACTCAAACCAACCATGCTATCCCGTCCCCCTCTGGTTTGTGTGTGTGTGATTCGCTATACACTGCATACCCAGCATGCATCTTGCCACCAGGAGAGGGATGGGCTCCGCCAGGTTCAACTTGCCCCCCCCCCCCCCCCCAGCCCAAAGACTGACCCAGGAGTTGTTGTCCCTCAAATCCTGGGGCAGTAGTTGGGGCACTGCCTGACTGACATCTCAGGCAGTGTGGGGTGGGCAGGTAGGGCCTGGCGGAGCCCATCCCTCTCCAGGTTGTGAGGTGCATGCTAGGTATGTAGTTTTCATCCACACCACCAGTTTTATTTGGCCAGGTTTTGCATAAAAAGTGCATGGGTTTTTAAGGTGTGTTCGAGATGTGTGTTCAATTTGTTTATAAGATTTAGCGTTATATAAATTCTAGATATATTTGTGTGTGTGTGTGTGTGTGTGTGCACAGGAGGGCTTGGCTGGTCAGTGTGATGTGAAGGATGTTCAGGGAAATGGAGATGTAGCCATGTGGACTCCAGGAGGAAAATGCTTCCACTGAAGAAGTGAGGGGGACTCTAACCACTGCTATCATCAGTCACTGTCAGATGGAGATGTAGCCATGTAAAAAAAATTGTTAATTATAGAATAAGCACTCGTGTGCTTTCTTTTCTTTTTTTTTTTTTTTTTTTTTACATCAGTCCCTATGTGTATGCAGTTTTGCAAAATTGTTCATCCAGTCCTACCGGCACATAATGTTCTACTCTTCTAAAAAGGGGGACAGGTTTTAAAATGGGGGGGGGGGGGGGACTTGCTTCCTCATGTGGGTGAGGGTGTGTATTGGGAGAGGGGGATGTATTTTGGAGTTGATGCATTGCACACATGATTACTACAGACCTGATTGCTCTGTGTGCAGTATCTGTGTTCACAGGGCTGGTGTACCCAACAGCTGGAGATGCTTCCAGCAGCACTGTCCAAGAGTTCACTCTCAGAGGACGGCTGACTGCTATAGCGGATCAGTGTAAAGCAACGGTTTGGGATGGCTGTCTGCTATAGCGGATTTGTTGTTTGCAAATTTTTCATGTGGCGTCCGCATGATACTATGACTAGTGCAGCTAAACATAGCTTTGTGAGCCTATCCAAGGTTGAATGCAGAGTGTTGTCAGGTGATTTTGTGTGTTCTGAACTCTTTGATTGTGGTTGTAGAGAGAAGCTGACAGGAGTAGCGACACATAGTACAAAATTCAGAGTATTTTCTTCATGCTAGTCAAAGCTCAAATACTAAAGTGAGAGCTTTTATCTTTTAATATGTACTATAACCCAGCATGCCATTCATAAGTTCAGAAAAGTTCATTTTCTTACTATGTGTTTTGTATTTTTTATGACTTTTTAACTAACCATTACAAATGGGCTGTTTGTGGGGGGGAGCAAGGGAGAGAACTGGCTGTCTCGAGTGAGTTGAGTGCTTTGGATGTTTATTTATTTAGTTAGTTAGTTTATCTTATTTGTCTATTCATTTTTTTTAATTTTGATGATAATTAGTACCCGTGTGCTTTATTTTACATCCTGTCCTTGTGTTTATGCAGTTTTGTCAGTTTTGTTTTTCATTCCTAGTGGCACACAATGGCCTACTCATGTGTGTGTGTGATTTGTTTCCTCTGGTGTATTGTTAGTTTTTCTCTTCATTGATAATGTAGACATTGTCACAACCTGCCTTTTCCATAATGTTGCCTTGTTGTATTGCCATGATACACTGACTGCTTGTTTAGTTTGTTTCCTTGTTTCTTTTTGTCTACTCTTTTTACAACTGTTAAACACTCACTTCTTGTTAGTTAACTTTGAAAATTTTTCACTAATTAGAAATTATATTCAGCTGCAGCCAATTTTTACACAAATGTGAGAGGGAGGGATTGACAGTTGGGTGAGGGTGTATATTGGGGGGGGGGGGGGGGCAGTATACTGGGGTTGATGTATTGCATACATGATTACTACAGACCTGATTGCTCTGTGTGCAGTGTCTGTGTTCACAGGGCTGGTGTACCCAACAGCTGGAGATGCTTCCAGCAGCACTGTCCAAGAGTTCACTCTCAGAGGACGGCTGACTGCTATAGCGGATCAGTGTAAAGCAACGGTTTGGGATGGCTGTCTGCTCTAGCGGATTTGCTGTTTGCAGATTTTTCATGTGGGCGTCCGCAAGATACTATGACTAGTGCAGCTAAACATAGCTTTGTGAGCCTATCCAAGGTTGAATGCAGAGTGTTGTCAGGTGATTCTGTGTGTTTTGAACTCTTTGATACGTGGTTGTAGAGAGTAGGGGACACAGAGTAGAGACACACAGTACAAAGTTCGGAGTATTTTCTTTATGTTAGTCAAAGCTCAAATTTTAAAAAGAGAGCTTTAATCTTTTAATATGTACTATAACATAGCATGCCATTCATAGGTTCAGAAAAGTTCATTTTCTTACTATGTGTTTTGTATTTTTTATGACTTTTTTACTATTACAGATGGGTTGTCTGTGGGGAAGAGCAAGGGAGAGAACTGGCTATCCCGAGTGAGTAAAATTCTTTGTGTGTTTATTTCTTTCTTTCTTTCTTTAATTATTTTATTTTATTTGTCTATTGATTTTGCTGTTGTTGAGGATAATGGAATAAGCGCCCGTGTGCTTTTTTACATCCAGTCCCTGTGTTTATGCAGTTTTGTCAATTTTGTCATGTATTCGTACTGGCACACATTGGCCTACTCCTGTGTGTGTATGAGTTGTTTCCTCTGGTGTATTGTTAGTTCTTCTCTTCATTGATAATGTAGACATTGTCACAGTCTGCCTTTCCATAATGTTGCCTTGTTGTATTGCCATGATACACTGACCCTTGTTTATTTTGTTCCTTGTTTTTTTTTCTAATCTTTTTATAACTGTTAAACACTTATTTTAGTTGGTTATCATTTTAAATTTTCACCAATTAGAAATTATATTCAGCTGCAGCCAATTTTTACACAAATGTGAGAGAGGAGGGATTGACATTTGGGTGAGGGTTGTGTATTGGGGTGTGGGGGGCAGTATATTGGAGTTGATGTACTGCATACATGATTACAGACTTGATTGCTCTGTGTGCAGTATCTGTGTTCACAGGGCTGGTGTACCCAACAGCTGGAGATGCTTCCAGCAGCACTGTCCAAGAGTTCACTCTCAGAGGACGGCTGTCTGCTATAGTGGATCAGTGTAAAGCAACGGTTTGGGATGGCTGTCCGCTATAGCAGATTTGCTGTTTGCAGATTTTTCATGTGGCGTCCGCATGATACTATGACTAGTGCAGCTAAACATAGCTTTGTGAGCCTATCCAAGGTTGGAATGCAGAGTGTTGTCAGGTGATTGCGTGTGTTTTGAACTCTTTGATACGTGGTTGTAGAGAATAGGGGACACAGAGTAGTGACACACAGTACAAAGTTCGGAGTATTTTCTTTATGTTAGTCAAAGCTCAAATTTTAAAATGAGAGCTTTTATCTTTTAATATGTACTATAACCAGCATGCCATTCATAAGTTCAGAAATTTTCATTTTCTTACTATGTTTTTTGTATTTTTTATGATTTTTTAACTAGCATTACAAATGGACCATCTGTGGGGAAGAGCAAGGGAGAGAACTGGCTGTCCAGAGTTAGTTAAGCGCTTTGTGTGTTTATTTATATATTTAAATATTTCATCTTATTTGTCTATTTCATTATTATATTTTGAGGATAATGGAATAAGCGCCCGTGTGCTTTTTTTACATCCAGTCCCTGTGTATATGCAGTTTTGTCAATTTTGTCATGCATTCCTACTGGCACACAATGGCTTACTCCTGTGTGTATGACTTTGTTTTCTCTGGTGTATTGTTAGTTCTTCTCTTCATTGATTTTTTTTGTATAGAATTTATAATTTATATCATGTAGACATTGTCACAACCTGTCTTGCCATAATGTTGCCATGTTGTATTGCCATAATACACTGACCCCTTGGATTCTTTTCTTTTCTGTTTTTGTTTGTTCCTTGTTTGGTTTTTCTAATATATTCCCAACTTTTATACACTTACTCCAAGTTATCCTTTTTTTCTTCACCATTTTGAAATGATTTTCAGTTGCAGCCAATTTAGCACAAATGTTAGAGATGGGGCTTGACATGTGAATGAGAGTGTGTATTGAGGGAATAGGTGGGGTTGTATTGGGGTTATTGTATTGCAGACTAGATTACAGACTTGATTTTATTTATTACTTTATTTTATTTACTCTTCTATATTGAGAATAAAGGAATATGCACTTATGTGCTTTTTCTACATCCAGTCCCCATGTATATGCAGTTCCGTAAATTTTGTCATCCATTCCCATCATAATTCCTCTGTGTGCAGTATCTGTGTTTACATGGCTTGTGTACCCAAAGCTGGAGATGCTTTCAGCAGCACTGTCCAAAAGTTAAGTGATTTGTGGGGGGGGGGGGGGGGGGGGGGGGGGGGGGGGGGGGGGGGGGGGGGTGATGTGTGTGTTGTTGGGTTTTTTTTTGTTTTTTTGTTGTTGTTTTTTTTTGGGGGGGCTGTGTGATTTGTTTCCTCTCGTGCATTCTTAGTTCTTCTCTTCATTGATGATGTAGACATTGTCACAGCCTGCCTTGCCATAGTGTTGCCTTGTTGTATTGCAATAATGTGCTTACACACTTGGTGATTGTTGCTCCTTGTTTTTTTTTTTTTCAAATGTTTTCACAACTTTAAACTCTTACCCCCAGTTATCTTTTCTTAAAAGAATTTTTCTTTCACCTATTAGCGATGATGTTGAGTTGCAGCCAATTTTGGCGCAAATGTTAGAAAGCTGGATTCACATGTGGGTGAGGGTGTGTGGGGGGCATATATACATATATATTAGGGTTGATGTATTGCATACATGACTACAGACCTGATTGCTCTGTGTGCAGTATCTGTGTTCACAGGGCTGGTGTACCTAACAGCTGGAGATGCTTTCAGCACAACTGTCCAAAAGTTAAGTGATTTGTGTGTGTGTCTGTTTATTTATTAATTTACTTAATTCATTTTAGTTATCTATTGTTTCATTTTGAGGATGATGGAATAAGCACCCGTGTGCTTTTTTACATTCAGTCCATATGTGTGTGTATTTTTGAAAATTTTGTCATTCTTACTACTGGCACACAAGGGCCTACTCTTTTGTGTGTGTGTGTGGGGGGGGGGGGGGAGGGGGGGTGATTTGTATCCTCAATTTATTTGTATTGTAAATTTCTCTTTCATTGATAATGTAGATATTGTCAAAGCCTGCCTTGCCGTAATGTTGCCTTGTTGTATTGCCATGATACACTGACCCCTTGTTTATTGTTGTTACTTTGTTGTTTTTTTTTTTACTAATATTTTCACCATTTTTAAGCACTTACTCCCAGTTATCCCTTTTTTTCACCAATTGAGAATGATGCTCATCTGCAGCCAATTTTAGCACAAATGTTAGAGATGGGGCCTTGACATGTGAGTGAGAGTGTGTTTTGGGGGAAAGGGTGGGTTTGTATTGGGGTTAGTGTATTGGGGTACAAGATTTCAGACTTGGTTTTATTCATTACATTTTTTTTTTACTTTGTGTTGAGAATAAAGGAATAAGCACTTATGTGTTTTTTTACATCTAGTCCATGTGTTAATGCAGTTTTGTAAATTTTGTTATCCGTTCCCACCAGTAAAATAATAGCCTACTTTTCCAAAAAGCAGAACAGATTTTAATCTGTGATTGCTCTGTGTGCAGTAACTGTGTTCACAGGGCTGGTGTACCCAACAATGGAGATGCTTTTAGCAGCACTGTCCAAAAGTTAAGTGCTTTGTGTAGGTGTGTGTATTTTGTGTGGGGGGGGGGGGTGGTGGTTTGTTTCCCCTCATGTATTGTTAGTTCTTTCTTCATTTGGGGATGTAGACAGCATGTCCAAAAGTTAAGTGATTTGTGTGGTTGTTTATTTATTTATTTACTTAATTTATTTTAGTTATTTATTGTTTTATTTTGATGATGATGGAATGTGTTTTTTTACATTCAGTCCCTATGTGTATGTATTTTTGAAAATTTTGTCATTCTTACTACTGGCACATAAGGGCCTACTCTTGGTGTGTGTGGGGGGGAGGGGGATGATTTGTATGCTCTGTTGTAAATTCTTCTCACCCATTGATAATGTAGACATTGTCACAGCCTGCCTTGCCGTAATGTTGCCTTGTTGTATTGCCATGGTACACTGACCCTTTGTTTATTGTGTTATTTGTTGTTGGTTTTTTACTAATATTTTTACCATTTTTAAACATTTACTCCCAGTTATCCTTTTTTTCACCAATTGAGAATGATGTTCATCTGCAGCCAATTTTAGCACAAATGTTAGAGATGGGGCTTGACATGTGAGTGAGAGTGTGTATTGGGGGAAAGGGTGGGTTTGTATTGAGGTTATTGTATTGCATACAAGATTACACACTTGATTTTATATATTACTTTTTTTTCTTTCTTTTTTTAATTTTTTTTTTTACTTGTATTGAGATAAAAGAATAAGCACTTATATCTTTTTTTTACATCTAGTCCATGTGTTAATGCAGTTTTGTGAATTTTGTCATCCATTTCCACCAGTACAAAATGGCCTACTTTTCCAAAAAGCAGAACAAGTTTTAATGTGTGATTGCTCTGTGTGCAGTATCTGTGTTCAAGGCCGGTGTGTACCCCACGCTGGAGATGCTTTTGCAGCACTGTCCAAAAGTTAAGTGATTTGGGGGGGGGGGGGGGGGGGGGGGGAGTGTGTTGTGTGGTGGGGGGGGGGGGGGGGGGGGCTGTGTGATTTGTTTCCTCTTACGTATTGTTAGTTCTTCTCTTCATTGATGATGTAGATATTGTCACAGCCTGCCTTGCCATAATGCCTTGTTGTATTGCCTGATACACTAACTCCTTGTTTATTGTTTACTTTTTTGTTGTTTTTTTAATATTTTCACAACTTTTTAAACACATCCCAGTTGTTGTTTTT
>CM060350.1:13947423-13967543 GCA_030674155.1 Stramonita haemastoma | reverse complement strand
GGGGTGGCAGGAGGGAGGGTGGTGGGGGGTTGGGTATTGATAGTATCTATATCTGTTCCTTTTTGTGGTTACAGAACTGGTGTTCCCAGATGGCTGAGGACTGATGGTGCCATCTTTTTTTTCTGTGGTAAGTACTCAGTCTGTACATTTGGGGATGGGAGGGGGTGGGAGGAGGGAGGGTGTTGGAGAGGGAGGACTGGGTGAGGAGGGGGGTAGGGAGTGGGGAAGAGTGAGGAGGGAAAGTAGGGTGGGAGTGTGAGGAGAGTGAGTCAGGGTGGGTGGGGGGTGAGGGGGGTGAGGTATAAATAGTATTTATATCTATTTCTTTTTGTGCGTTACAGAGTTGGTGTTCCCATATGACTGAGGATTGATGGTGCCATCTTTTTTTTCCTGTGGTAAGTACTCAGTCTGTACATTTGGAGGGGTAGGGGGTGGTGGGGAATGGGTAGTAGTGGGGGGGAATGCAAGGGGTGGAGATGGATGGAATATGAGGCTCAGGGGGGGGGGGGGGTGTTTGTGTGGTCTGGGGGTGGTGGGGGGTGGGGTGTAGATAGTGTCTATATTTATTCCTTTTTGTGTGTTACAGAGCTGGTGTTCCTAAACAGCTGAGGACTGATGGTGCCATCTTTTTTTCTGTGGTAAGTACTCAGTCTGTACATTTTGGGGTGGGAGGAGGGAGGGGGTGGGAGAATGAGGGGTGGGTGAGGAGGGGAGTAGGGGTGGGGAAGGGTGAGGAGGGAGGGTAGGGGGTGGGGAGGTGGAGTGGGGGTGGGAGGGGGGTTGGGTATAGATAGTATCTACATATTTCTTTTTGTGTGTCACAGAGTTGGTGTTCCCAGACGGCTGAAGACTGATGGTGCCATCTTTTTTTTTCTGTGGTAAGTTCTCAGTGGGGAGGGGGGGGGGGGGCTGGAAGGGGGACGGGGGTAGTAGTGAGGCGGAATGCTGAGGGGTGGGGATGGATGGAACATAGGGCTTAGGGGGCTGGGTGGTCTGGGGGTGGTGGGGGGTGGGGTATTGATAGTATCTATATCTATTTCTTTTTGTGCATTACAGAGTCGATATTCCCAGATGGCTGAGGACTGATGGTGCCATCTTTTTTTCTATGGTAAGTACTAAGTCTGTACATTTCGGGGCGGGGGTGAGTGGGGGTGAAAAGGGGAGGGGGGTAGTAGTGGGGGTGGGGGAATGCGGGGGAAGTGGGGATAGATTAGACATAGGGCTTATTTTTTTTTGGGGGGGGGGATTGCAGGTGTGTTTGGGTGGTCTGGTGGTGGTGGTGGTTGGGATATAAATAGTATCTATATCTATTTCCTTTTTGTGCATTACAGAGTGGGTGTTTCCAGATGGCTGAGGACTGATGGTGCCATCTTTTTTTATCTATGGTAAGTACTCTGTACATTTTTTGGGTGAGAGGGGGTGGGAGGGGGAGGGGTGGGTGAGGATGGGGGAGGGGTGGGGAAGGGTAAGTAGGGAGAGTAGGGGTTGGGGTGAGAGGAGGGGGAGTAGGGATGGGGGGTGAGGAGGGGGGTAGGTGGGTGAGGAAGGGCAGTAGGGGTAGGGATGGGGGGTGAGGGGGTTGGGGTATAGATAATATCTATATCTGGTCCTTTTTGTGTGTTACAGTGTTGGATTTCCCAGACAGCTGAGGACTGATGGTGCCATCTTTTTTTTCAGTGGTAAGTACTCAGTCTGTACATTTTGGGGTGGGGGGTGGAAGGGGAAGGGGGTAATAGTGGGGGTGGGGGAATGGGGAGAGGTGGGGATAGATAGGACATAAGGCTGAGGGGGGAGGGGGGGGCTGGAGGTGGGTTTGGGTGGTCTGGGAGTGGTGGGGGGTTGGGTATAGATAGTTTTTATATATATTTCTTTTTGTGTGTTACAGAGTTTGGTGTTCCTAGATAGCTGAGGACTGATGGTGCCATCTTTTTTTTCAGTGGTAACTACTCAGTCTATATATATATATTGTTTGTTTTTTTGGGGGGAGGGGTTGTAGAGAGTATCTATATTCCAAGTTAAAATTAAAACATTTTCCTTATTTCACAGAGAAATTCATGTGGTTAACAAGCCGTACATAAAAAAGTAAATAGCAAAAACATGGTATATAAAAATACATAACTTGCTTACCATAGGTATATGTTGACACTCAAATTTCTTAGAGTTGTCACAAGCACCCTGTTAAGGTTTGACATTTTCTTAAGATTCCACACAGAAAGACAGACTATGTTACAAATGCAATTTGTTGGATTCCATTTCACTTTGGTGTATATTACAATGGACCCCCCCTCTGTGTGTGTGTGTGTGTGTGTGTGTGTGTGTGTGTGTTTCATCCATGTAGTGAGGTAGCTGTTGTTTCTACATCTTCATTGCTGTGTGTTACAGGGCTGGGGAACCAAGACTGAAGGGATCAGGACAGGAGGCTGCCATCTCCATCACAAGTTAAGTGCACTGTGTGTGTGTGTGTGTGTGTGTGTGTGTGTGTGTGTGTGTGTGTGTGTGTGTGTGTGTGTGTGTGTGTGTGTTGGTATTTACCTGTGACTGAAAGATGAAAGGGGAGAAGGTCAGAGGCTGGCTATTTTCTTCCCACCTAAGAGCATGTCACCAATCCACTGTTACTTCCTTTTTGTTGGTCATGTTTTTACTAACCAACACAAATGGCCAGTCGTAGCGGGGGGGGGGGGGGGGGGGGGGGGGGGGGGGAGGATTTTACTGTGTGTGTTATTTGAAAATTGTGTTTATTTAGTTATGTGTGCACAGGTGAGTTTGATGTTCATTTATCTAGGTGTGTACAGGTGAGTGTGGTGTTTATTTAGTCTTCAAATTAGCATATTTCTACATGCAGAATTATGACAAGATTTTTTTTCTTTGCATTTGTGTGTGTATGTGTGTGTGTGTTGCATTGTCAATGACTAAAGTGTTAATTGTGTGTCCACAGGGTTGGTGCATGCAGACAGCTGAAGACTGTGCAGAGAGAGAGGAGACAGGCCTTGCTGACTGGGGATGTACAGGGCAGGTGAGTGCTATGCACACCACTGTCAGTCACAGCAGAATTCTCTGCATCAAATTTCAGCGCATCATCTCAAGAGTAGTGCCACACATTTTATAGATGCATTTTTATCTTCAGAGTTCAAACAACAAAGGGGGTCAAAATTTTTTTATTTTTTTTTAAAACCCTGTAACTGACATCAGCTCAGCTGGGAGGCTAGACTAAGGAAGTAGCAACACCCTGGCAAAATTCTGTAGAAAAAAGGTACTCTGATGGGGAAACAAATACAGTTGCAGACAGGAAAAGAAAAAATAATGAAGGGAGAGAGCAGCGCAAATTTCACCTAGAGAAATCTGCTGTGACTGAGTTGTACCAAATAAAATAATTATAAATAAATATTTATAAAAGAGCAAACCTTTTGCATCTTTGAAAAAATGAAATAAATCTTAAAATGCCAGAGTGACTTGTCCACATTTCAGCATAAAACACACACACACACACCTATTTTGATATCTTCCTTTTTGAAAGCTTCAAAAGAAATTAAAATGTTGAACAGTATAGACCTCTGTGTGTGTGTGTGTGTGTGTGTGTGTGTGTGTGTGTGTGTGTGTGTGTGTGTGTGTGTGTGTTTTGCATGGATGTGCTTCATCCATGTAGTGAGGTAGCTGTTGTTTCTACATCTTCACTGCTGTGTGTTACAGGGCTGGTGAACCAAGATGAGAGAGGATGAAAGGATCAGGGCACGAGGCTGCCATCTGCATCACAAGTTAAGTGCACTGTGTGTGTGTGTGTGTGTGTGTGTGTGTGTGTGTGTGTGTGTGTGTGTGTGTGTGTGTGTGTAGTTATATTGGTATTTACTTGTGATTGAAAGATGAAAGGTGAGAAGGTCAGAGGCTGGCTATTTTCTTCCCACTAAGAGCATGTCACCAATCCACTGTTACTTCCTTTTTGTTGGTCATGCTTTTACTAACCAACACAAACGGCTAATCGTAGGGGGAGGGGGGGGGGGGGGGTTCTGATGGTGTTATTTGAGAGTGTTTATTTAGTTAGGTATACACAGGTGAGTTTGATGTTCATTTATCTAGGTGTGCACAGGTGAGTGTGGTGTTTATTTAGTCTTCAAATTAGTGTCTTTCTACATGCAGGATTGTGAGAAGAATCTTGTGTTTTGCATGTGTGTGTGTGCTGCATTGTCAATGACTAAAGTGTTTATTGTGTGTTCACAGGGTTTGTGCATGCAGACAGCTGAAGACTGTGCAGAGAGAGAGACAGGAGACAGGCCTTGCTGACTGGGGATCTACAGGGCAGGTGAGTGCTGTGCACACCACTGTCAGTCACAGCAGAATTCTCTGCAGCAAATTTCAGGCATCATCTCGGGAGCAGTACCACATGTTTTGAAGATGTATGTTTACCTTCAGAGTTCAAACACAGAAAGTAAAAAAAAATTAACCCTCTGTAACTGACATCAGCTAAGCTGGGAGGCTAGACTAAGGAAGTAGCAACATACACTGGCAAAATTCTGTAGAAAAAAGGTACTCTGATGGGGAAACAAATACAGTTGCAGACAGGAAAAGAAAAAATAATGATGGGTGGTGCTGCTCTTGTGGTGACACACTGTGTTCCAAGGGGAGAGCAGCGCAAATTTCACCCAGAGAAATCTGCTGTGACTTGAGTTGTATCAAATAAAATAGATTAAAATAATGATAAATAAATATTCATGAAAGAGCAAACCTTTTGCATCTTTCAAAAATCAAATAAATGTTAAATGGCGGAGTGACTTGTTCTGAAGTGATTTCAGCATAGAACACACACACACACACACACACACACACACACACACACACACACACTCTCTCTCTCTCTCTCTCTCTCTCTCTCTCTCTCTCTCTCTCTCTCTCTCACACACACACACACAGACACACACACACACACACCTATTTTGATATCTCCCTTTTTAAAAGCTTCAAAAGAAATTAAAATGTTGAACAGTGTAGACCTGTGCAGATTTCCTTATTGATGAGAAAAACAAAAGGCTGATGGATTACACAGTGGAAAGAAATAGAGGAAAACAAAAACAATAGCAAAAAAGACAAGAAGCATAATGACAAACAAAAATAGATAAAAATATTCCCCTGTTGAAAAATGGTGTGGTAAACAAGGTGCAAAAATACTAGAACTCTGTGAAAAATGCTGAAAATAGCCACAAAAATACTGAAATCAGTAATATGAGGGGCACAGGTCTGGGTATGTGCTGATGATGTGTTATGTGCTGATGTGTTATGTGGTAACTGTGTCACTGTGTGGTGACTGACATGTCACTGATGTTGCTGTGTGCAGATGGTGTCTGTCCATGATGGAAGGGGCGGTGGGCAGCACAAGTGTGTATCAAACCACGGCCACGCATCTTGCAACACATCATTGCATCAAACTATGGTCACACATCTTGCAACACATCATTGCATCAAAAATATGGCCACACATCTTGCAACACATCATTGCATCAAACTATGGTCACACATCTTGCAAGCATCTTCTTGGAAGGCAGGAGATGAGACTGCTGAAATAAAAGAAAATGTCTTCACAACCACCACCACCCCCACCACCTCCGCCTGCCACTTTGTAACCTTCATTTCCAAAACTGTGGACAGCTTTCTTTGTGAATTTCTGTACAGAGGGGGGTTCATACACACACACGCCTGAATTGTGTTTTGTTTTTCTGAGGGTGTGTATGTGTGTGAGAGAGGGAGAGAGAGGGGGGGGGGGTTGTCAGTAAAACTCCTTGCCCTTTCTTACTGCTGCCTTGGCTAGAGCTATGGTTTCACCAAGGATGAGATTTTGCCTATTTGACCATTTTCTGAACCATAAAAGAAGCTGCATCATGACTTTGGGAGACATGTCTTCTAAAAGCACATATACACTCTACACAGGTAAAATGACTGAAATACAGTCACCTTAAACCACAGACATGTATATAAGGGTCAGTGAAAACACAGATATGTAATTCACTCCAATAAAATGACTGAAGTAGAGCCATCTAAAAAAAAATACTGACATGCAATCCAGACAGACAAAAATGGCTGTAATACAGAGATTTAGAAGCATAAACATGTAATCCTCAAGGATAAAACTGCTAAAATACAGCGACCTAAAAACATAAATCAACACATAAATTAATTACAATATAGTCCTCTAAAAACACTGCCATGTAATCCACACATAAAAAATGGCTCAAGTACTTAAAATACCAGCATGTAAACCCACAGATGGAACAGCTAAAATCCAGTCATCTAAAAACACATAGTACAGACTAATAAAATGACTAAAATACAGTCCTCTAAAAACACTGGCATGCAATCCACATGGACAGCTAAAGTACTGTTCTCTAAAAACACATAGTACAGACTTATAAAATGACTAAAATACAGTCCTCTAAAAACACTGGCATGCAATCCACATGGACGGCTAAAGTACTGTTCTCTAAAAACACATAGCACAGACAAATAAAACGGCTGAAAAACTGTTCTCTAAAAACAAATTGTACAGAGTAATAAAATGATTAAAATACAGTCCTCTAAAACACTGGCATGCAATCCTTTTGGACAGCTAAAATACTGTTTTCTAAAAACACATAGTACAGACAAATAAAATGACTAAAATGCTGTTCTCTAAAAACACATAGGACAGACTTATAAAATGGCTAAAGTACAGTCATCTTAAAACACTAGTACGTAATCAACAAATATAAAATAGCTAAATTACTACCATCTTAAGATACCAGCATGCAATCCACACAGAAAACGGCTAAAATACAGTCCTCTAAAAACACAGTACAGACTAATGGCTAAAATACTGTTCTCTAAAAACACATGGTACAGACTTATAAAATGACTAAAGTACAGTCATCTAAAAACACTGGCATGCAATCCACTTGGATAAAACGGCAAAAAGCACAGTCTTCTACAAAAAAACAAAGTACACACAAATCAAACAGCTGAAAATCTGTTCTCTAAAAAAACAGTACAGACAAATAAAACGGGGGGGGGGGGGGGGGGGGGGACTGTTCTCTAAAAACACGAATAAAACGGCTGAACTGTTCTCTAAAAATACATAGTAATGACTAATGACTAAAAAACTGTTCTCAAAAAACACAAAGTACAGACAAATAAAACGACTAAAATACTGTTCTCTAAAAACGCATAGTACAGACAAATAAAACGGAGGAAAACTGTTCTCTAAAAATACATAGTACAGACTAATGGCTAAAAAACCGTTTTCTAAAAACACAAAGTACAGACAAATAGAACGGCTGAAAAACTGTTCTCTAACAACACATAGTACAGAAAATAAAACGGCTGAAAAAACTGTTCTCTAAAAACACATAGTACAGACAAATAAAATGGCTGAAAAACTGTTCTCTAAAAACACAATACAGACAAATAAAACGGCTGAAAAAACTGTTCTCTAACAACACATAGTACAGAAAATAAAACAGCTGAAAATCTGTTCACTAAAAAACACATAGTACAGACAAAACGGCTGAAAAACTTCTGTAAAAATACAGTACAGACAAAACAGCTGAAAAACTGTTCTCTTAAAACACATAGTACAGACAAGTAAAACAGGGGAAAAACTGTTCTCTAAAAACACAGGTATACAAATAAAACGGGGAATAACTGTTCTGTAAAAACACATAGGACAGACAAATAAAACGGGTGGAAAAAACTTGTTTTCTAAAAAAACAGGCAGACAAATAAAACGGCGGAAAAAACTGTTCTCTAAAAACACATAGTGCAGACAAATAAAATGGCGGAAAAAACTGTTCTCTAACAACACATAGGACAGACAAATAAATCGGGTGAAAAACTGTTCTCTAAAAACACATAGTACAGACAAATAAAACGGCGGAAAAACTTCTCTAAAAAACACATAGTACAGACAAATAAAACGGCGGAAAAACTTCTCTAAAAACACATAGTACAGACTAATGGCTAAAATATTGTCTCTAAAAACACATGGTACAGACTAATAAAGTGGCTAAAATGCAGTCCTCTAAAAACACAGTACAGACCAAAAAAAACAGCTAAAGTACTGTCTTCCTGAAAAGCTTGTAAGCATCCCATACCAATAAAACAGCTAAAATACAGTCCTCTTAAAACACATAGCACTACATGGTAAAACGGCTAAAATACTGTTCTCTAAAAACAGATAGTAGAGACATAAAATGCCTAAAATAGTCATTTTAAAACACTGGCACATAATCAACACATAAAATGGCTAAATTACTACCATCTTAAGATACCAGCATGCAATCCACACAGATAAAACTGCTAAAATACAGTCCTCTTAAAATCATTGTACAGCCTTATAAAATGGCTGAAATACTGTTCCCTAAAAACATAATTATAGTACAGACGAATGAAATGGCTAAAACAGTCATCTTAAAACACTGGCATGTAATCCACACATAAAATGGCCAAATTACTACTATCTTAAAATACCAGCAAGCATCCACACAGATACAACAGCTAAAATACAGTCATCTAAAAACACATAGTACATACTAATAAAATGAGTAAAATACAGTCCTCTAAAAACACATAGCATATACTAATAAAATGAGTAAAATACAGTCCTCTAAAAACATAGTACAGACGAATAAAATTACTAAAATCATTTAAAAACACAAATGTTTAAACCAAACAGGTAAAACGGCAAAAAACAACCATCTAAAAATGTAGACAGAAACGAAATCATTAAAATACAGAAATAAAATGACTAAAATACACTGGCCGTAATCCACATAGGTAAAAAATGACTTAAGTATAGTCGTCTTAATACACAAACATTTAATCCACACAAATAAAATTAATTGTTTACAGTCATCTAAAAACACAAGACGTATTCCACACAGACAAAATGTCTAAAATACAGCCCTCTAAAAATGCCTGCATGTAAATCCATGAATGAATTGACTCCAATACAGTCATCTTTAGAGGCCAACATTTAACCCACACAAATAGAATTAATTAGATAAAACCATCTAAAAACACAGACATGTAATCCACACAGATAAAATGACTTATATACAGACATCTAAAAACAGAAATTATTTATCCACACAAATAGTCACTAGATTACATATATCTGAAAATACTGACGTGTATTCCACACAACTAAAATGACTTAAATAGAGCTGTCTAAAAAATACCAACATTTAATCCACACAGATAAACTTAAAATATAGTCAAATAAAAACACAGACATGTGATCCACACAAATAAAATGATTAAAATAAAATCACTTAAAAACACAGACCTCTGAACTGTCCAATGCAAGAACACCCTATATGCCAGGGAATAAAATTCCTATGTATCCCTTGCTATGTTTCTGTCCTAGAACTCGGAAAATACCATATAAATAACCCTGATATTCTGCAAATGACAGTAGCCTATATATTTCGTAGATTGCTTTCAGGCAAGTTCAAAGTAGTTATCAAAATATGCCACAGCAAAAATATGTCAGAACTTTTTTTTCTTCATCCCCACTGTCATTCTGAGTACCACCTATCTCAGAAGCTTCAAACATAAGTTAAGGCAAAATATCAGCAATTTTTTAAACTTCACGATGTGGTCAATCATACAAGATCCTTTCCATCATTGTCAGGCTCATTTAAAACCTAATTTATCACTCTTTTTTAGCTGCCTAAAGTCATTGATAAGAAGAATCAGTCATTTTGAACAACCAGTGGCATGCAGTCATGCAAAATAACCACAAAAAATATGAGCTAAAAAGGATTGTTTTTACATGGTTTATGCAGCTCGATGTTGCCAAGCAACAGAAGAGTAATCTCCATTAATTTTGGAGTGGTTTCCCATTAACTGTTGTCAGGGAAGCTAGCTTGTTCACATCCAGACATAATTACCGAAATTTTCCGTGGTGATGGCGTTAGAGTGCACAATTTACCTTGTGGGGCAGTCTACCATTAGCTCACACAAATAGAATAACTAAAATATTGCCATCTTAAAATAACATGCAATCCACACAAATGAAATAGCAGAAATATGCCACTTAAAAACACACATTTAATTCATCCAAAATGAAATGGATAAAATACAGCCATCCAAATACACAGGTGTAATCCACACAAATCAAACTACTAAAATACAATCAACTAAAAACACAAACATGTAAGCCGCACAGATAACATGGCTATAATAAAGCCATCTTAAATGCCAGCATGTAAATCTCACAGATGAAATGACTTCAACACAGTCATCTAAAAACACCAACATCTTATCCACAAAAATAAAATTACTTTAATACAGCCATCTAAAAACACAGACATGTAATCCACACAGAGAAAATAGCTGAAATAGTTATCTAAAAACACTGACGCATAATTCATAGAAATAAAATGACTATGCATGCAGGCATCAATGGTTGGTAATGTTTTAGTTATACATTTCTGTGTTGTTGTTATTATCAGTTGGCCAATCTTTTAGCCTGAAGAAGGTTTGAAATAAACCCAAAATTTGCTCTGCCAGACACTTGGGTGTTGTGTCTTTACTTGTCTGCTTGTATGTGTGTGTGTGTGTGTGTGTGTGTGTGTGTGTGTGTGTGTGTGTGTGTGTGTGGTGTGTTTTGCATTTTGCTTGCTGTTTCATTTTTGCTTGTTTGTTTTGTTTTTTGTTTGTTTGGTTGGAGTTTTTTTCCCCTAAATAATTTGATGTCTTGATGAAAAAAGAAAATATCTACCATCTGGAACTACCACTGTGACTTGACATATCCAGCATGGCATTTTGAAAAGCTAACAGTGGAAGGGAGACAATCTACTCAGAATACTGTCAGTCCTGCTCCTAGTGTCTCTGAGATGTGAATCCAGTGAAATAACCTCCTGGCTTCTTCTGCTTCTTCTGCTTCTTCTTCTGCTTCTTCTTCTGCTTCTTCTTCTTCTTCTTCTTCTTCTTCTTCTTCTTCTTCTTCTTCTTCTTCTTCTTCTTTTTCTGCTTCTTCTTCTTTTTCTTCTTCTGCTTCTTCTTCTTCTTCTTCTTCTTCTTCTTCTTCTTAAGAATTCTTTGTCGAAATTTGTCTTCTTTTGAATTTTTTTGGGGGAATTCTTCTTCTTCTTTGAAATTCCTCTTCTTCTGCTTCTTCATCTTCTATATATCTCTAAGGTGGGGGTGCGGGGGGGGGGGGGGGGGGGGGGGGGGGGGGGGGGGGTTTCGTGATAACATAGTGATCAAAACATTGCACTGGCAATTTGACAACCAGAGTTTGATTTGTTCAAGGGGATTTTTCCCCTGGAGTTAACATCAGTGCTGACTCCACTCTCCCGAAAAGTCCTTCGAATGAGGCTATAAACCGAGGCCCCTGTGTGAATGCACGCTGAACATCTTGCGCACACATTTAATCCTGTTCCGCTTTTGTAAGAGTAGGCCATTGTGTGCCGGTGGGAACAGATGACAAGATATACAAAACTGCATACACACAGGAACTGGATGTTAAAAATCACATGGGTGCTTATTTCATTATCCTTGATATAAAAGAATAAATAAATAAATAAATAAATAAATAAATAAATAAATATCCATTAGTCTGGTGACCGTGGGGGCTCCCCTGAAGACTTGACAACCAGTCTCCTCCATTCCTTTTTTTTTAAAGCCATTTTTATTCAGTTTTATCATGTTGTACATTGTTGTATATCATGAAATGCATCTTTTCATATACATGTAAAAAAGCAAGCAAAATATTCACACAAAGCATAATGAAATATAATAAAGTATAAAAGAAATTCGGAAAATCAGAAGAAGAGAGAAAAAAAAACAAAAAAACAACAAAAAACCCCCATACACACACATACTCACACAAATATGTTAAAGTTATGGCGAGAAGATAGATAGATAGCTAGACGGAGAAACAAACAGATAGAAGACACAGACAAACATATCTACAGAGGTCGCAATATAGATGGTATGTTTTACATGGGTTAGTTGTTTTTTTCTATGAAGGTTCTGTAATTTAACGTAAACCATGATTATAGTAAATGAAAGCATCCAACAGATGTTCAAAGACTTAATTTTCATCACTAACCAAGGCCTTATATGGAGTCCATTCAAAAACAAAAGTGTTATGGGTAAAAAATTTTCGTGCTATGTACTCCTCCATCAAATATCTTCCTTTCAACTTTTTGATGAACACCTGCAGTACAGGTCTACTTCTATTTAATTTACAATGGTATATATATATATATTATATATTTATATATTGTTTAGCAAACAGAATGATAAAAAAAAAGATACGATCAATGCATATATTTTTGTCAAATCCAAGTATTGCTAATGGCTCTGTTATGTGCAATTTATGCGCATTTATACATCTTTCACTCACTGCTTCTGTTAGTGTTTGCCAAAACCTTTGAATAACTGTACATTGCCAAAACATGTGTTGAATACTGTCTATTTCTATGTTGCAAAAATTACAAAGATTGCTATCTGTTATTCCCATCTCTTTTAATATAACATTAGTTTCAAGACATCTATGAATAATCCTCAGTTGACACCATTTCATTTTGATATCGGAGATCTTATGAACATTCAAAAAACTTGTTTTTTTTCAGCCATTCTCAATATTCAGTTTTCATTCCACTTCGTACAACATTTTGGTAAAACATTATCACAAATAAAAATATCATAAAATAGTTTTGATCCTTTTGGTACTGACCTTATCCTTTCTTGACAAAGTGGCATACTTAAGCATTCATTATCATTGACTGTTATACTTGCTTTCTCTATATACTAAGCCAATGCTATTTTGTATCCATAAAAAGTAACAAAGTCAATATCAACATTATGTTTTATTTTGAACTGTTCATATGCCAAAAATTTTCCGTTTTCTAATAAAAAATGTGTTATGCAATGTATGCCTTTATTGATCCATATCTTTTTCTTAATATACTTATTTCCTACCTGTATTCAATTATTGAAAAATATCGGTTCTGCTAAAAGTTCATGGGTGCTACTGCAACTAGTTTTGTAGAAAAAGTCTTTCTATATTGTAAAAACTTCTGTCCAAAAGGCATTTGCCTTTGAAAATTGAGAAACTATTTCAGGCTCGTATTTTGTGAGGTTTTCAAGAATTGGAAAGTTGAAATTGCAATGGTCTTCCATTTATGACTTGTTGTCTCTTTTTTTCTCAGCCATGTCAATTTAAGTGAATTTGCAAATGTTTGCAGTTCTGGTAACCCAAACCCACCATTTTTGACACTCTTGTGTGATGTTTTTCTACTTATTTTGTCTTGTTTATTATTCCATAAATTTAAAACAGCATTTTTGCAATGTTTCAAAAAACTGCATCTGGTGGATTTGGTAATAAGAGCCGTAGATAAATCAATTTTGATAGAATCAGTAATTTTAGTATTGCCACTCTCCTAGAGGTGTTAACTGTCTTTTAACCCAGATTTTGAATAATTGTTTCACATCATCTAATTTTGCAGAATAATTGATATGTGAACAGTTTTGCAAATCGTTTGTGAACCAAATTCCTAAGATTTTGAATTTTGGTGGATTCCACTCCATATTTAGATTTCCCAAGTAACGGATTTCTGAACTTTTATTGCTTCCTAACCAAATTACACTTGTTTTTTCAGGATTCATTCGTAAACCAGATTTATAACCAAATAAATTTATAGTCTTAATGCAAGATTCAAATGATTTTTTGTCTCCTGCTAAAGGAATTCTGTATCATCTGCATACTGGGAAAGTTTGCATTCAATATTATTGACTGTCACACCATGTATATCTTGATTTTCACGAGTCATTTTTGCTAATATTTCTACACATAAAACAAACACATATGAAGATAGCAGATCACCTTGTCTGCATCCTTGTTTGACACCAAACCAGACCGATACTTGACCATTACCAATTACACAAGCTTTGATATTTGTATAAAATGTTTCTATCCATTTACAGATGTCACATTGAAAACCAAATGCTTTTAGAACTTTAAACATAAAACTCCAACTGACAGGATCAAAGGCCGTTTCAAAATCAATATTCAATCACATTCCTGGTAGATTGTGTTCTTATAGATAAGCTATTGTATCATAAATAAGTCTTATATGATCTCCTATATACCTGTTACTGATAAATCCCATCAGATTCTTGTTGATAAATTTAGGCAATAAACTTTTTAAACCATTAGCTACACATGCTGATTGGATTTTGTATACGACATTTAGCAGGGATATTGGTCTCCAGATTTTTTTATATATAACATCTTGGTTTATCTCCTTTTACTCACTCAGTCCCATATCCGAAAGGATGTAGGGGGGGACATGAGAGAAGACGCAACAGATTTTTTTCCATGCTTCACGATCCTGTGTAGTAGGAGGTGTTGCAGGGGTTGGGTGGTCCAGTCTTTGATGTTGTCAACCCATGATTTCTTTTGGTGGCCTCTTCTTCTCTTGCCCTCGACTGTTCCTTGCAAGATGGTTTTTGCTAAGGTGTTGAGTCTTGTGGTGTGACCAAAACTACATCAGTTTTCTCCTCTTTATGGTGGAGAGCAAAGGCTCTTGGGGCCCACACGCTTTTTGATTTCTTATTTTCACATAGTTATTGGTCTTGTGTTCTTTGTATGATATTTTGAGGAGTCTTCTGTTGCACTTGTTCTGAAATGCTTGGATTCTCCTCTCTAACTCTGCTGTCAGAGTCCATGATTCACAGCCATATAGGAGGATAGATATCATGAGGGATTTGCAGAGGTGGTATTTGGTACAGAGGCTGATGTTGTTGCTTCTGATGATCCTCTCGAGTCTGACTAGAGCAGATGTTGCTTTTGCAATGCAAGCTTTCACTTCATTGTTTGATGTGCCACCTTTTGTTAGGATGGAGCCTAAGTATTCAAATTGGCTCACCTCTTCCAGTATTTCTCCATTTATCTTTATTTCCGTGATGTCATTGCTTGCGCTGTTGACCATGATCTTTGATTTCCCTGTACTGACCTCCATGCCGTATGCGCTCGCTTGATCTGTTAGGTGTCTGTGAGGATTTGCAGTTCTTGTTTGCTGCTGCCCATGAGGTCAATGTCATCTGCAAATCTGAGGTTGCAAAGGGGTCTTCCACCAATGGAGATGGAAGTGTGGTGGTTTTGCAGTGTCTCTGTCATGATGTTTTTGAGGAAGAGGTTGAAGAGTACAGGTGAGAGAAGGCAGCCCTGGCGGACCCCAACCGTGGTCTTGAGGAACTCGCCCACGTGATTGTTCATGAAAACTGCACTTCTTACGTTCTCGTACAGTGCCTTGATGACTTCAATTAGGCAGTTGTCAATGTTGAAGTTCCTGAGTACTTGCCAGAGGCCGTCATGCCAAACCCTGTCAAAGGCCTTTTTGAAGTCAATGAAATTGTGGTAATTTTAAGCCATCCTAGCAAGATCATGCTGCAGGTAGTCCTCAACAGACTGAAAAACCAAGCGGAAAAACTCCTGGCAGAAGAACAAGCGGGTTTTAAACCAAAACACAGCACAATGGAACAAATTTTCAATCAGATAATTCTGATAGAGAAGCATCTCCAACACTAAAAAGTTTTGTACCACAATTTCATTGACTTCAAAAAGGCCTTTGACAGGGTTTGGCATGATGGCCTCTGGCAAGTATCTTCTTTAGGTATAAATGTAATAACACCTTGCTTCTGAATACACAATAACTCCCCCTTTCTGAATCCAGCATTAAGCGCCCTAACAACAAAACCACCTAGTTTACCCCAAAAGCACTTAAAGAATTCAGAGGTAAAACCGTCTGAACCTGGACTTTTGTTGTTTTTCATATTTCTTGATGCTAAGCTTGCCTCTTCTAGTCTAACCTCACCTTCTAGACTATTTGCTTCATCCATATCTAGATGTGGAATATCTTTTACTAGTTGATCTATTTCACAATCTTCAACATTTGATTCTTTATACAATTTTTCATAAAAACTCTTAACTTCCTGGAAAACTGTTTCCTGATTGTTTAACAAATTCCCATGTTTATCAATTAATCTATTCATACTTTTACTTATATAGTGCCGTTTCTCCAAATTACAAAAATAACTCGTTACTTTTTCTCCCTCAGTTATCCATCTCGCTCTTGATCTTAAAAGTAACCCCTCTACTCTTTTTTCCCTAATAGCCTTTAACTGCTCTTTCTTTAATCTATATCCTGAATATCCTCTTCAGTTTTCCCATCTTTTCTTTCAAGCTGCTGAATATCTTTTTGCAATTTAGGTTCTTCTTCATTCATTTTTTTCTTTTTCATAGTGGCATATGAAGTCTCCTCCATTCCTCTTGCTGATGTTGTCCTCCCCTCTCTTCCTTGGTCTGCCTCTACTTCTTCCTCCTTGTACAGTGCCTTGCAGTATTGTTTTTGCAAGCCCATTAGATCTTGTGACATGCCTGTACCATTTAAGTTTACGTCTGTACCATTTAAATTTAGGCTTCTTTATGATTGATAGAAGATTTTTTGTAGGGTCCAATGATTTGCTGGATTCTGTTATGCATGTCTCCGCTGCTTATGTGCTCTCTGTACAAGATGCCAAGGAGTTTCGGAAGCATCTCTTCTCTACCACCTTACTTTTCTCTTCAAATCAGCAGTCAGGGTCTACAATTTACAGGCATGTCTGATACAATTGCTCCAAGTACTTGAAGCTTTGAATCATTTCTGGTTTCTGGTCATTGTCCCTGATATTAGTGCTGATGCCCTTGGCGTTATTGGTCATTAGTTTGGTTTTCTCTGCATGATTTTGAAGCCATATATTTTATAGGCCTTTTTCAGGTGTTTTGTTAGGCTGGCAAGCTCTTGTTCTGGTCCTGCTAGTCCGTCAATGGTATCTGCAAAGTGGAGATTAGTGATCATTCTGCAATCCCATGCTGACTGATCCTTTATGGTGTCCCAGTGCATCAGCCATCATTCTCTCAAGGAAGATGTTGAAAAGAGTGGGTGAGAGTAGGCAGCCCTGCCTTACTCCAACTGTTGTTCGAAACCACTCTCCAATGTTGCTGTTGTAGTACACTGCACTTGTTGTACAGCTCTTTGATGACTCTGATGAGGTTTGCATTGAAGCTGTACAAATTCATGGTTGCCCACAAAGCTGCATGCCACACCCTGTCAAATGCCTTCTTAAAATCAATAAATGTGGTAGAGGTCTTGTTGGTGTTGAAGGTACTGCTCACACAGTATTCTGAGGTTGAATATCTGTTCAGTTGTACTACACCCTGCTCTGAAATCTGCTTCTTCCTCAGCAATAATGGTCTCTGCTTTTGGCTTCAGTTTGTTCAGTATATTCTTGAACATGACCTTGCTTGGGTGACATATGAGGCTGACTGTGCTGCAATTCTGGCACTGCTATTGATTTCCTTTCTTGGGGAGGGTGATGATGAGTGACTGTGTCCATGGTGTTGGCCATTTTTTTGTCTGCCAGATCTTGTTGCAGATTTTTAGTAAAGCATTCATCATGCCTTCCCCTCCAGCTTGGACCAACTCAACTGGAATGTTGTCAGCCTCTGCTGACTTCCCCTTTTTCTTCGATCTGACTGCTGTTTCTACTTCTTTTCGGAGGATAGGTGGCTGTCAATATCTGTGCTTGTGGGGACATTGAGGACATCTGGATCTCCTGTAGTTTCGTAGTTATACAGGTCGGAGTAGTATTTTGTCCATCTGTACAGAATATCCTGGTCATCAATAAGGCACTTCCCATTCTTGTCTTGGATTGTTGAGCTTCTTCCATGTTTTGTGCCAGTCAGGTCTTTCACCAGTTGATATGCTTTCTTGCTGTTGTTTTTCTTGATGTTTTCTTCAATGTTCTGGCACTGTTCACCAATCTTTTTCTCATTTGTTTCTGTCATTGACTTTCTAATTCTTGCGTTGATTGCCCTATATTGTTCTGCTCTTTCTTCTGTTTTGTCTTTCTTTTTCCTCAACTCTGTACGTTTGTTACATCCTTGAAGGATGTGAGGTGTGATGCAAGGTTTTTTGACATGTCGATGTTTGCCAAGAAGTTTGCTTGCCGTTTCAGTCACTGCTGTGTTGAAACCATCCATCAAGGTATCTATATCCATATAATCTGAGTCCATCAGAGTGAGTGCTGCAAACTTCCCACCTATCCTTGCCTGAAAAATGGCTGCTACCTCTGGATCCTTCAGCTTCTTGAGGTCAAACTTGATCCTGATGTTGTTCTGTTAGTGAATTTTTTTTAGATCGAGTCAGATTGTCATCATTACAAGATCATGGTTACTCCCTATGTTTGCTCATGGAAAGCATCTGTGCAGTGTTTACACTGGACCTAAACTGTCTCCTCACCATGGAAGAAGTTGAAAGTGCAATTACATCACTAAAAAGAGGGAAGTCAGCAGGAGTGGAAAATATTCCATCAGAACTGGTCCAGTTGGGAGGAGAGACCATGATAGAAGAGTTACTTACTCTCTGCTTTGGGAGACAGGGGAGTGACCAACACCTTGGACACAGTCCCTGATTTTCACTCTCCTGAAGAAAGGCAACTTCAACTCTGCAAAAACTACCATACCATCGGCTTGATCAGTTATCCAAGCAAAGTGATGCTAAGAATCTTCCTAAACAGACTAAAGCCTCAAGCTGAGGAGATCATCAAAGAAGAGAAGCAGGGTTCAGAGCAGGATGGAGCACAAGTGAACACATTTTCCATCTTGGAATACTCTGTGAGAAATTCTTTAAACACCAAAAAGATCCTTACCATGTCTTTGTGGACTTTAAGAAGGCATTCGACAGAGTCTAGCATGCAGCTCTGTGGGCAACCATGAGGTTGTTTAACATCAATGCCTACCTGATCAGAGCCACAGAATGCCTGTATAACAAAGCAACCAGCACAGTCCAATGTAACAACAACATAGGAGATTGGTTCCAAACCACAATGGAGTACACCAAGGATGTCTGCTCTCTCCCATCCTCTTCAACATCTTAGAAAGAATAATGGCTGATGGACTTGAAAATCATGAGGGAACAGTCAGCATTGGAGGCAGGACAATCACAAACTTACATTTTGCTGATGACATCGATGGCCTTGCTGGAGAAGAACAAGAGTTAGTCAGCCTGGTATATTACCTTGATAAAACCTCATCAATATATGGCATGCAGATCACTGCAGAAAAAATCCAGCTGATAAGTAGTGCCAAGGGCATCAGCAATGACGTAATCATAGATGGTAAGAAAATTGGGACCATCCATAGCTTCAAAAATCTGGGAGCATAGTATCAAATAAAGGATCAAAACCTGAAATTCTCTCCAGGATAGTCCAGACCACAGCTGCAATGACCAAACTTAGTCTTCTGGAATGAAAAGAAAATAGCCATCAGCTTCAAGATCAGACTGATGCGTTCCCTGGTTATGTCCATACTTTTGTACCCATGTAAAGCATGGACCATAACAGCAGACATTGAAAGAAGGATACAGGCAATGGAAATGAGATGCTTTCACAAACTCCTTGGCATTTCATTCAGAGATCACATCACTAATAAAGAAGTGAAAACTGGAATAAAGAATGCCATTGGTCCATATGATGAGCTCCTAACTACAGTGAAAAAGTACAAGCTTAAGTGGTACGGGCACGTCACACGATCATCTGGACTAGCCAAGACAGTGTTACAGGGAACAGTAAGGGGAGGGGGACAATGAAGCAGACAGAGGAAATGATGGGAACACAACATCGGGGAGTGGACAGGCCTTGGGTGGAACGATCTGCTACAAAGGGCCGGAGGACTGTGGGGACTGGAAGAGGCTGGTTGCAGAATCTTCAGTTGTGCCCCCACGGAACTACAGGACAGGTGAAGATTAAGGTGACGGTTCACCATTTGGGCTATGCGATGTCCATCTTCTAGATTTTTTTTTTTAAAGTGGGCCAAGTGTATTTACTAGCTGTAGATTGTTGTTACTGGCAAACTCCAGTAGTCTCAAGCCTCTTTCATTTGTTTCTTTGTTGCAGTGTGGTCCACAAATGCCCTCCCAGTCTTTGTAGGCATCTACTCCTATCTTGGCATTCTAGTCACCTTGTACAACAAGGATGTTTTTCCTGGGAATTTGATTTAAAACGCCTTGTACTTGGTTGTAGAATTCTTCTATTTCTTCATCGGTGCT